>OZ025292.1:44053719-44103719 GCA_964019185.1 Maratus speculifer | reverse complement strand
AAATGAAGAGCTTCACTCTAAAATCTCGAGGATACATGTTAAAGAGGAAAACGAAGCAACTGATGAAAACTCTGGCCTGTCAATGAGTATAAAGCAGTCTCACATCCGGGGATGGGCGTGGCGGCATAAACGTGCGCCATTCGTTCAGCCAAGCAGGAAGAGGTTTTCCTTCGGGGGCGTGACATTCCTCCAATTCGATCACCTCGTGCACTGGAGAGACTTCCCGAAAATGGGTCCGGATTAAAATATCCAACAAGTTATTGGCGAGGCGGGTAGAATGAAAAGTGCATATTCTCAGCATCAGTAAAGCTTTTAAGGTGTGCTGTACAATCACCCATCCCCAGGCCGTGTGTGGGTTACAACCGGGCAAAATATCGCTCCATTGGCAGCAGGCCACCGATTCAGCCCAACTATCGACATTGGGTTCTCCTAGAACAAGTCCTACATGGACAGCTGAGAAATAAATTTTGCCATTGCGACCGATGCCGCCCAACAAATGGTGAGAGGACTGGAAACGTAATCGAAAAAACATTTGGATGGCAAGTGACATGGGCTGTGCGAGTAAACAATTTTTATATTTAAAAAAAAAAAAAAAAAAAATTTTTTTTTTTTTTTTTTTTTTTTTTTTTTTTTTTTTTACGTTTGTTAATAACATTTTATAACAATACTGTAATAATTTTTTTTGTAAATCCAAAGATTCCATATTAAACAAATTCTATATTGATGCATTTTTCACAGATTGGCATAAACTGGACATAGTTTCATGGGTCGGATCAATCTGTAGCTGGTATACATAACCTACAGTTCCAAAGGGATGCGTTACTTGACTAACATGAGAAATCCATGATGTAATGTTACTTTCTTTGAAAAAACTAATTAGTGTAGATAATATCTGACTAAAGATTTCTAGATAACGATGCTGAAATTGTCTCCGACATTTTACAAAAAATTTACCAGCAATAATAAGACTCTCTAAAACAAAACACTGATAGGGCATTGGTAATACACCTACTAATGATAGTTCATAACGAAGGAAATGAAATTCCCCGCGTAAAATAGCATGATATAATCGTTGTTTTAAAACAGGATCAATATCCATGAGTGTGTTGATGTCCATTAGATTAATTTGTATTAAATGGCAATGTTTCGAATAGTAACGTTCCAACATTCTCTCCACTGTACAAACCATATTCTACTGCATTCATCCTTGAAATGTTTGGTGGAGGCGAATTCTTATTTCCATTAGCAAGACTAATTGACTTGTTCAACAGAATTTTATAAATGCGATTTGTATTTATTACTGCATTCATATGGCATGAATCGATGTGACAGGCATTGCAAGGAACATCGGGTAAACGAGCCATGTCATAAATATATGAGAAAGGAATGAGCAGTCTATATTTATACTGAAAAAAAAAAAAAAAAAAAAAATTTTTTTTTTTTTTTTTTTTTTTTTTTTTTTTTCAAGATTTTAATAAAATTTGTTTGTCGCAAAGTCTTTTAAAATATCTTTCAATGTTTTTTCTAAATTTTGAAGTGACAGTTTATATTCTTCGTGAATATTTAAACTTAATCCTTCATCTATACCAGAAGTTTCAGAGTCTAATTTTTGAACAATAGTGTCCCATTCTTTCTTAAATGTTTGATAAACATTTTCAAAATTTTTTACAATGATCTCCAATTTCCTTATTAGTTCCACTTGATCAATTCCTTCTCTATTGGCCATTATTATAAACTATCCCTTGTTTTATTACACTTGTATTTATTACTAGTCAAAATATTAGCAAACCAAATGCAGTCATTTCATTTTAAATAGCTTTCTAATCATTGAAGGGTAATATTAAAATTTTATATTTATATAATAATACAACTTCATTATTTTCTATAAAATATTAGAATCAACGAATCTTTCTTTGGTCGCAAATTTTTGTAACATTAAAATAGGTTTGTTATGTTTCCATTCGGGCAGTTTAAGATCCAGACAACACTATTTAGAAATATATACTTTATTGAAAATTTTAAACATAAGTTTTTAAAAAATCAATTCTCATACATTATTCAGCTTTTTTCCCACATACATGTTCCACATCCGACGGTTCCAATAATTCAGAATCTACCACAGGAGTCAGGACAGGTCGTACAGCAAAATGAAACACTGCTTGTGCAATAGCTGTTTTGGGAGGTAAAACAACCAATCTCTCAGGATGACGATTTTCTAACAAAACTTCCACACTGCCTCTGTAATCAGGATCCACAACACCTGCACAAACACTCAAGTGTTCCTCAGACGCAACAGAAAATCTGTCCCACAAAAACATGGCCAAGTATGAGGGACAATTAACAACGACGCCGGTATCTACTGCTATACGTTCACCGGGCTTGAGAATGACCTCATGAGGAGTATATAAAACATATCCTAAGGAATGCCCTTCTGGTCGAGAAGGTATAATTGCTTCTGGAAAGCGTTGGAAAAATGTAACCCTAGGTGCAAAGAGTTTGAAAAGATGGGAAACGAACCAGTTGATGCAACGTTGAAGAGCCATCCTATTCGTTTAAGTGCAGGAATAGAATATACGATACAATATATACTGTTGAAAAAAAAAAAAAAAAAATTTTTTTTTTTTTTTTTTTAACATAAATATTTTATAATAAAGTTATGAAGTAAAATATTTATGTTCAACAGATGTAAAAATAAAATATTTATATTATAAAATATATTTAAAAAAAAAAAAATTTTTTTTTTTTTTTTTTTTTATAATTTTTGTTTATTTTATAACATAAATTTTTTATAATAAAGTTATAAAGTAAAATATTTTTGTTCAACAGATGTAAAAATAAAATATTTATATTATACAATATATTAAAAAAAAAAAAAAAAAATTTTTTTTTTTTTTTTTTTTTTTTTATAAAAGTTTTTAATATAAATATTTTATAATAAAGTTATGAAGTAAAATATTTTTGTTCAACAGATGTAAAGATAAAATATTTATATTATAAAATATATTTAAAAAAAAATTTATAATTACTTATAGCTACTAAAAAAAATTTTTTTTTTTTTTTTTTTTTTTTTTTTTTTTTTTTTTTTTTTTTTAGTAGCCATAAGTAATTTCGCATTTTACACTCAAATCATAAAAAAACATGAATATCGACACGCAGGTTATTGTTTTACATAGTTATACCAACTTACTTTCTCGCCTTAATATCAATACTTGTGTCCTATCTTCACTTTCAGTTAAGGAAGAAGATAAAAGAATTATTCAAGAAATTCAATTTGCAATCAATCATTTTTATGCTAAATTTAACCAACGCATTCTTCAAGATATAGATACAATAAAAAAAACTTATGGAAATTTATCAGATTGTTTAAGAGATTTGATTTTCCATTCATTTGCAAATGGAATTGATTGGAGTCATATTATCTGTTATATGATCTATCATGTTGAAGCAACGGTTCGTTACATTCAGAAAAATTCGGATGAAAACACCCTAGATTTTGCCTGGTCTATCTTGTGGGAGAATTTTGAAAAGTATTTGAATCCATGGATTCAAGAACAAGGTGGATGGTTAATTTTAGCAAATCGGATTACGACTGCACGAAACTTTAATGAACTTTGGAAACAATAAAAAAGATAGCGGAACTACAAAAGAAAATACACTAACTAAAAAAAAAAAAAAAAAAAAAAAAAAAAAAAAAAAAAAAAATTTTTTTTTTTTTTTTTTTTTTTTTTTTTAAGTGACTGTTTATGTGATTTAAAGTTTAAAACCTGTAGAATGTCCCGTTTTCGATGTCCTGTTTGAAATTATCAAAAATAAATTTTTAAGAAAAAAATTATCAAGAACAGTATCATACTATACATCAGATACGATATGGTTTTTGAATATGGGGGTGACGGATGAACGGCAGAAGGGAGTTTGTGTGCATGGACGGGTTGTGTGGGTGGTTGGGGTTTCGGGAGTGGTTGTGTGGGTGGTTGGGGTTTCGGGAGTGGTTGTGTGGGTGGTTGGGGTTTCGGGAGTGGTTGTGTGGGTGGTTGGGGTTTCGGGAGAACAGTGGGTTGTACAGCAACCGTTGTTTTGGGTTCACACAGGGGAGGTGAATTGGACCAAGCACCATTGTCCAGGCAAATAGAGGATTGAGTTTCACCGGTGAGTGTACAGTGAAACACCACCACATCTCGAGTCGAATAACTCGTTTGTTGAGGCAATATCGTAATATTGGGGTAAGGTCCAGGAGGTGGGCACGCGATCCCAACAAAATGACATTTTATTTTATCCAAAGGAGGTGTCCAGAGTCCATTAGCACCACAATATCGATGTTGATAATTTCTCGACAAACCTTCCATTTGATACCCCTGCTGACATCGAAACTCTACTTTTTCGGCAAATGTGAACAGATGACCGATTCGGTCAGCATGATCCACAAAGCCTGGATCACCACAAGAAACGGGTTGACATGGCGAATCCATTTGCCAAACGGCCTTATTATTCACCAATTGACACGTAAACACAGGACGATTTTTGTACTGCTTTAAGATATAACCGTCCTTACATTCATAAGGTATTTCTTGTAGCACATCAAACGGTGGTTGAACATGAGCCTCTTTTAATAAATGGACCGTATCATCCACGGGATAATCTAGGCATCGTTGGGACATTTCTAAATCTTTTCTTTTCAGTATAGAAAGGTTATAATATGGATTCATCTAAAACACAATATCCAGCATTCCGCCAATAACTTGTCAAAAACCGTTTTAAACGTTTAAAAAAGGCATGTTTCGCATGTCGACTTTTGAAGGGGGTAAATGGTTGATGTTTCATCTTAATTTTGAGGCTTTCTTTCCATCTCTTATATGTAAATATGTTTTGTTAGAATAAAATATAATTAAACACCTATATTAAAAAAAAAAAAAAAAAAAAAAAATTTTTTTTTTTTTTTTTTTTTTATTTGTGTAGAAATTAAGATGAAACATCAAACGTATCAAACCTTATATCAAGCGCATTTGGGAAATGTCAACGAAAAAGATCTCCTAGCAGCGCGAGAGCGAGAAACGGATCCATTTTATCACAATTTAATTGATTTGATCCTTGAGAAAAATGAAATTAAAGTCGATTGGCCCATCACCCTCTTTACCGACACATTCCGCTCTGGGTCACCCCGGGAGCGTTTGGATGAAACCGTCTTTGCCTTCATACTTCGTCTTGTGGCCATCAACAAAGAAGAACGTTATTTACGTACATTTCAGAAACCCGAATCATTTGATGCCGTTATGGCGTGGGAAGCTATTCTACGTCGCATTATTTTATGTTCTTTCGCTCTTCTATACAATGTTCGCTGGACACCTGAAACCATTTATACGTTTTTGGAACCCACTGTCATGGAACTCTTAAGTGGCGGAAATGTCTTTGCTCTTCGAAACCTCATGAAATCGCTCGGTATTCCTTTGGCGCGTGAAACTCCTTATCAAGCCGAACTTCATTTTGAAAAATTAAACTTTTTGCACGTAGGTCAATACAGTTCTTTTTACTGGCGATATCTACATTGGATGGCGGAAGCCTATCAAATGCGCACAGAAACTCACATGGCTTTTTACAAACGTTGTTGGCTAGAGTTGATTAATGAATCACTGTATCGAACGCTGCGTTGCGGCATCTGCATGTACCACTTTCGAACCATGTTGAACGAACTGAAACCTCAACTCATGGATCCGAAAACCAATTTTCCTAAACTGTGGTTTGATATACATAATCGGGTTCATGCTCAAAGACGAGAACAATATACGTTTCTAAAAGAACCCGATTATACCGAGTCGGAGTATGAATCGGATCGTGATTTCATGCTCCAAGCTTTAGGGCCATAATAAGAACTTTTCCCCACGTTAGGTTTTCGAAAAGGATTCAGGATCAGCTTCTCAAAAATGAATGGAGTCAACTGCTTTCCGTTCCCCTACAGAGAGCGCATGAATGTCTCCAATCATGTCTGGACGCGAAGACCACCACCAAACGAGAGATATATCGGAATCGATACGGCTAGACAGGTACTCGTTTGGATCGTAACGTTCCAGGAAAGAATTATACATTAACCCCCCATATTGGCCGTGATAAGAGTGAGGCTGGATGAGGACAAAATTGGATCGGGGATCTTTATCTTTGGGTGCACTATAAATGGGAATGTCTGATACATTCAAATTTTTAAATTGGGTAATTAAATCGGTAATGGATTCAAAAGGCACGTACAGGTATGTCATGGCATCTTGACCACAGGGTGGTAAAAACTTTTATATACAGTTGAAAAAAAAAAAAAAAAAAAAAATTTTTTTTTTTTTTTTTTTTTTAATATTTATATAAAATATAATCTAAATTACTATTCACACCTAATGGCACGGTTACCAAAATTTCCTTGTTCATTTTGTCATGTAGACCCCTGTCGTATTGGGAGATTGTGGAAAACAGATCTCATTTTTAAACATCTTTTGAGAGAATCCATCTGTCTTACAAATAATTATTTGGATGAAAGATTGTTTTTTGATCCAACAGACTATGGAACAATGAATGAAGTAGAGTGGCAAATGTATTGCACACTTACTAAAATTCAAAAACACTTTTTTAAAAAGCATCCAAACAAATTGAATATCACAACAGAAAATGTCAAC
This sequence comes from Maratus speculifer, assembly GCA_964019185.1. Taxonomy (NCBI): domain Eukaryota; kingdom Metazoa; phylum Arthropoda; class Arachnida; order Araneae; family Salticidae; genus Maratus; species Maratus speculifer. The sequence continues at coordinate 44,097,069 of OZ025292.1, read as the reverse complement.
ACTATGATGGATATTTGGCCTGTGTTGAAACAAAAAATGAATGAATTGGTCAAAATGACAATTGAATTGGGTGAATTTCATGTACTTCGTCATGAATTTGGTTTAATCGGAGTACTACCAATGCCTTATCAATGTGTTACGTTAGAATGTCTTATTATCACTGGAAAATTTACATCAGAATGTATGGTTAAATTTCCAGACTGTACGAATGAAATTTTCGCAAACGTATCCAATATGCTGCTTGATTTTTTTGAAGAAGTAAATGTGATGGACTGGATTCACCATGTAAGCTTTACCATGCACCCATTTGGAACAATTACATAAAAATTTGCATTTGTTGTGTCTACTAACATAAATGTTTCACAATTGAAAAAAAAAAAAAAAAAAAAAAAAAAAAAAAAATTTTTTTTTTTTTTTTTTTTTTTTTTTAGTATTAAATATCAGTATTAAAATTATTTTTAGTATATAAAAAGAATATAAAATTGATTAGTTGAATACTGCTTTAGAGAAAACATGTATCCCTCCAATTTTAAAATTACATTTTTTTTTCAAAGTCAACCCGAATACATTTTGGGGACGGTTGGGAAAGATGGTCGACTCTATTTCGACTTGTTGGGTATTGGCCGAATGTTGAAAAAGAAAGATATTTTTAACTGGGCTCTCAAAAAAATGAGTTGCCGATTCGAGGACATTGCCCTCCAGCCGGATACCCTGAGAAGAACACATCCCATGATTCGCTATTTTCCCTTAATATCCCTCTTGAAAGACCATCTGAAAACACCATCGATGGAATGTCGTCTTCTCTACCAATTATTGCGAGGACAGATCCATCTCAAATATAAAGGAATTATTTTGAACGAACACGTGTTAAAATTTTGCCCTTGTAGTCGATTGAAAGGAATTCCGTTTCCAAATTGGATTCAATGTCACACAGCAAAATTATTAAATTCTTCCGTCTGATGGGGGCAAGGAGGGTGGAGCTTTATGCTCCGCCTTTCCCGTCGAATATAAAAGATTGTTGCTGCTTGGACCGGTTTCAAACGATGGCTTTTCCAAACGTGCTGCCCCCCGAACTCGTCCTACATATCCTTCGAAATTATATTCCCATCGAGGATAAATTGGATAGTTTATGGCCTATTCCAGAATTTCAACCCTACTTGGAAGTCCGTGGAGCTTGGAAAACCGCTTCGAAACACCTCTCCATTCCCTTTCTTCAATGGATGCATCAATTTCCGTCTGGATGGTATATTCATACACAAAACTGGTACTACCGACTCTTTTTAAAAGTGGACCCTTATGCCATGACCCTGTCTTTTCATCATTATTTACTGGACCAAGGTCTCGATCCGTTAGCCACTCCAACCCGCATCACGCGCTCCTTCAACTTACCCATCCTAAAAAGAGTGTTGGCAGAATTTTTTAACAATTTTATTTACAGTCCCACATTAGGCTCACCCACATATCACTTAAAGTCTGACCAGCGTTTAATCGTGGATCCTAGTCACAAGAGACTCATCCATTTATACGATTGGGAAGATGGATTCTACGATCTCCCCTTTATTATACCGAGACCCATGAAAGATGAAAAGGGACGCTATCATTTTAAAGTCACACTAACCTATCAACGTATGCTCATCGTACAATGTATGTTGGCCCGAGGACAGTGTCAGTGCCCAGAAGAAATCCGCACCCTGTTACCTTATTGTGAAGGAGAGGAGGGACCTCTCAAAGTGATCAACGGAGACACGCTAAAACAAGCTGGTATCCAGACTTTTCAAGCCGGTGACAATGATCAAATTGAAGGAACTATGACTCATACAATGAAAAATTTATTTCATTTACCTCTGTCACACATCCATTTGCCCACCCCGCGGAAGCACTGAGAAGGTGAAACTTACAAAAAACTGTATAAATGTATAAAACTGTATAAAATGTATAACTGTTATAAATGTATTTTACTGTACATTGTATTGTACTGTTTCTTTGTATTTTAGTTGAATAAATATGTTTTCTCTAACCGGTTGACCACAGTGAAACAAGCAAAAAAGGGGGTTGAAGGAAGTTGCCAAGGCAACTTCCTTCAACCCCTTTTTTTGCAAAAGCAGCTTTGCCAATCTTGGAATTTTTTGAAATTTAAAAATGAATAAATCTATTGTAAAATATTTTTTAAATTTATAATTATTTAAAAGTGGAGAAAAGAATCAATATATTATAAGACACACTCACGAAAAAAAAAAAAAAAAAAAAAAAAAATTTTTTTTTTTTTTTTTTTTTGTAGTAATATAATATATTTTATAATAAAGTTATAATAGAGATAAGATATGTTAGAGTAAAGCATTGTATGATGTACATTTAAAAAATATAATTCTCTAAATATATTTCATAACTTTAGATGTAAAAAAAAAAAAAAAAAAAAAAAAATTTTTTTTTTTTTTTTTAACTTAAATGCAGTATAAAAGGCCGTGCATTCGCTTGCTCGTTCACTCGTTTTTTATAATAGTATATATAGGTTTAAATGCCATTACATATGTGATACAAATGGATCAGATCACTTCGGATAACATAATGGATCTCCCTTTAAAGGAGATGACTAAACGATTGAGAGTTCAAGCGCACAAATTTTTCCAGTGCATAGATGATATGCATTCATTAGTAAGTAATAAGGATAGTGAATTTCGAAAACAAATACAACGAGCAGTGCATAATGAAGGTTTGAAAGAGGGTGTAAATAATTTGATATGTGAAGTGTTTGATACAATCAAAATTGTCAATAATTTAGAACTACATTACAAGCGTGATCTTCAAGAATTGCATCTGTTAAGTGACTTGCACGAATTACAAAAAGAATTGTACATTATTTCAGAAATTATGAAATTGTCTCAAAATCAATTAAAACACATGTAAAAAAAAAAAAAAAAAAAAAATTTTTTTTTTTTTTTTTTTTTTTGTATTTTAAGAATTAAACTTTTTAAAAGTACATCATAAAACATATTACTCTATAACTTTATTATAAAATAGTTTAAACCACTGTTAAAAAAAAAAAAAAAAAAAAAAAATTTTTTTTTTTTTTTTTTTTTTTAATTCTTAAAATACATTAAAATAATTTTAATGTATTTTAAGAATTAAACTTGTTAAAAGTACATCATAAAACATATTACTCTATAACTTTATTATAAAATAGTTTAAACCACGGTTAAAAAAAAAAAAAAAAAAAAAAAAAAAATTTTTTTTTTTTTTTTTTTTTTTCAAGCTTTATATATTACGTTACTTCAGCAATTGCGGTACTCTTCCACCTAGCGTGTGTCTTCAGTTGCACTTTCTATGAGGATGGCGACGGCACTTCCACAATTATTAGACTTGCCCGCGGACATTTTATTCCTGATTTTGAGAGACTACGTTCCACTCAAAGATAAACTGCACACGCTTTATAAAATGCCTGAATTTCGATCGTTTCTAGAACATCGTGCATCTTATCTGAATTCTCCTGGTCCATTTTCGATGGATTATATTAAATTTATGGGTTTGTATCGTCCCGGATGGTATTTTCATCGGTGTCTTTGGAATCGGTGGACCTATGTGCAATTCGATGACACCACGTTACAATTCACAGAGTATGAGTTTAACCTTAAATACTGTTGCTTCCGACCCAACCACCGGGTTGATTTTTTTCGTCAATCCCTTTCGACCATGAAAAAAGATAGGGAATTCTGCTTTCCTCTAAAACTTTACGTAGAAAATAAATCAGATTATTTGTTTTATTACCTGGAAGAACATGGATACATTGCGGTACACTATACACCTCCTTTGTGTAAAATGGACTTTGAAATTTATCCTTGGAAAGACTATCACGAAATTCCGATCGACAAACCCATCCGTGTGAAAAATTATTTGGAAGAGCGTTTTTGGGAAGTGACATTGACCCGTGAGAAAAAAATAACCCTAAAATGTGTGGACCATGTCGAGTGTGATTGCAAACAAACATTTCATGAACTGGACCCGATAACCTTCGAATTATCAAAAGATTTCACCTGTCTGACGACGGATAGAGGAGGGATAATTCCTCTGCAAACATGTTCCAATTACAGACTGGCGGACGAAAAACATGTTGAGGGATTTACTGTATATCATGTATGTCACATTACTCAAGAAGAGAAAGGAAGATTAATCGTAGAAGAAGACAAACACGACCCACGGTTGAAGAAATTTCTAATGGATAAAGACACAATCTGTAAATTTGAAAATGTGTAATATATAAAAATTATAATTAAAAATGTAAATTTTTGGTAACAATGAGCAGTTGATTTTTTTTTTTTTTTTTTTTTTTTTTTTTTTTTTTTTAACCATTTGGAAAAAATTATTGTTGTTTTCGGTCGAGAATTGACACCTGTCCGTGGTCACTTTTGAATTTAAATTAAATTCTTTACTTTTTGAAAAAAAATTATTTGTTTAGTAAATTGAAATGTTTAAAATCACTGTAATAAAGGAAAAACTAACATTTTTTTTTTTTTTTTTTTTTTTTTTTTTTTTTCATATGTTATGTTATATGAAATTTGTTTGAGACTATTATAAAATATATTACAACTATTGAAAAAAAAAAAAAAAAAAAAAAAAATTTTTTTTTTTTTTTTTTTTTTTTTTTTTTTTTTTACTGCCTTATAAAAGGCCGAGCCATCTCTCTCTCGTTCACTCGACTTTTGTTCTTCACGCTGCTTGTGCTTGCCTTACTCTTCCACCTGGTGTGCATGTTTAGTAGCATTTTAAACAACGATGGCGACGGCACTTCCTCAGTTATTAGACTTGCCCGAAGACATTTTATTCCTGATTTTGAGAGACTACGTTCCACTCAAAGATAAACTGCACACTCTTTATAAAATGCCTGAATTTCGATCGTTTCTAGAACATCGTGCATCCTATCTGAATTCTCCTGGTCCATTTTCGATGGACTATATTGAACTTTTGCGCTTATACCGGCCCGGATGGTATGGTCATCGGATATTTTGGAGTCAGCGGACTTATGTGCGATTCGATGACGCCACGTTACAATTCACAGAGTATGTGTATGATATTGATTACCATTCCTTCCGACCCAACCACCGTGTTGATATTTTTCGACAATCCCTTTCGAAAATGAAAAACGATAGGGAATTCTGGCTTCGTCACGAATTCTATATAGAGAATGAGACAGATTATTTGTTTTATTACCTGGAAGAACATGGATACATTGCGGTACACTATACACCTCCTCTGTGTGACATGAGTATTGAAATATTTCCCGTGAGAAGAAATCACATTATTCCGATCGACAAACCCATCCGTTTGAAACATTATTTGGAAGAGCGTTTTTGGGAAGTGACATTGACCCGAGAGAAAAAAATAATCATAAAATGTGTGGACCATGTCAAGTGTCGCTGCAAACAATCATTTCATGAACTGGACCCGATAACCTTTGAATTATCAAAAGATTTCACCTGTCTGACGACGGATAGAGGAGAGATACTTCCTATACAAACGTGTTCCAATTACAGATTGGCGGACGAAAAACATGTTGAAGGATTCACTATATACCATGATAATGAAGATAAGTTCGGAAGATTAATCGTAGAAGAAGACAAACACGACCCACGGTTGAAGAAATTTCTATTGGATAAAGACACAATCTGCAAATTGAAAAATGTGTAACATATAAAAATTATAATTAAAAATGTAAAATTTTTGTGATTTGCGACCCAACAACCGGGTTGATTTTTTTCGTCAATCCATTTCGACCATGAAAAAAGAAAGAGAATTTTTGCTTCGTTTCCAATCTTTCGGAGAGAAAGAGTCAGAATATTTGATTTATTATCTGGAAGTATATGGATACATTACGGTACTCTATACACCTCCTTTGTGTAAAATAGCCTTTAACATTTGGCCTTTGAAAGGGTATTACGAAATCCCGATCGACAAACCCATCCGTGTGAAACATTTTGTGGTAGAGTGTTTTTGGGATGTGACATTGACCCGAGAGAAAAAAATAACCATGAAATGTGTGGACCATGTCAAGTGTCGTTGCAAAAAATCCTTTCATGAACTGGACTCGATAACCTTCGAATTATCAAAAGATTTCACCTATCTGACGACGGATAGAGGGGGGATAATTCCTGTGCAAACATGTTCCAATTACAGACTGGCGGACGAAAAACATGTTGAAGGATTTACTGTTTACCACAAATATGAAGATAAGTTCGGAAGATTAATCGTAGAAGAAGACAAACACGACCCACAGTTGAAGAAATTTCTAATGGATAAAGACACAATCTGTAAATTTGAAAATGTGTAACATAAATAATAAAAATTTTAAATTTTTGTGACAGTATATAGTTAAGAAAACACAGCTTAGATAAAGTAGTGTATATATGAGTCATCCAATACATAATCCACAGCATTTACGAAATTTTAAACCTCCACAAACATTTCATGAATGCAAAGAAAATGACTGGTTTGCAGATCTTCCACGGGATGGTTATATTTTGAATAACCCTCAGGCACGATGGGGAAGAAAAGAAGGACGAACGTTATTTGCGGAATTGAATGATGCGTGGAAAAGAAAGAAATAAAATATAGTAGAGATAAAATTTATTAGAATAAAGTATTGTATGATGTATATTTAAAGAATATAATTCTCTAAATATATTTCATATCAATAGATCTAAAATAAAATTCTAATATTATTAAAAAAAAAAAAAAAAATTTTTTTTTTTTTAGATATTATTATAAAAAAAAAAAAAAAAAATTTTTTTTTTTTTTTTTTTTTTTGTGAAAGTGTGTCTATATAAGGTTCTTTCCAATTTTCTTTTCATTCTCTCTTCGCATGCTGTTCCCACACATCCCTCTCGGAGATGGCTCATCTCCGGTTATTAGACTTGCCTGTGGATGTTTTGTTCTTCATTTTTCGACATGTGCCCCTCAAAGATAAATTACATACCCTCTCCCAAATGCCGGAATTTCGTCCCTTTTTAGAAGATCGTGCCTCGTATCTGGACTCCTCAGCTCCTTTTTCGTTCAAGTACATCCAATTTCTGCATCGATTGAGACCCGGATGGTACTTTTCTCGGAAAAATGCGTTTCATCGATTTTACATGCAAATAGATGACACCACATTGCATGTCAATAAATATCACTGAATTACAAGAGCTTCAAAGCCACCATCGGCCGAATACGTGTGTACTCTTCTATCGGAAGACCCTTGACAACATGACAAGAGAATTCGTGGAAGCCTTTTCCGATTTCGAATATTTCATAGACCAGGAAAATCTCCTCACTTATTATATCAAGGGGTACGGTTATATTGTTGTGTCTTACGAGCCTTTGCGCAATTTTCAAGAAATTTATATCAATAAAAGGTGCCGATATTTTCTATTTTCTCAAGAATCGATCCCCTTGGTGCGATGGCTGCCTTCCAGTCCTCAATGTTTTTTCGATGTCTCGTTTACGGAAGAGAAAAAACTCATCGCTTCCTGCACAGACCCTCAAAAATGTCAGTGTCAAGATCCTGTCCAAGAAATGGAACCCATTACCTTAGAAATGACAGCCGACTTTAGGATTCTGTTTTGGGAAGGCGCCGACCCGATCCCCCAGTTGGTTTGTTCCGATTACAGACTGGAAGAAGATCATTACGTCGAAGCATTTCGGATATTTCATTATAGACCCCATGCGCAGCACCCATTTGGCACCATGAGACCCATTTGGAAAGAAGACGAAAATGACAAACTTTTGAAAAAGTTTTTATGGCCGAAAAATCAAATTGTAAAAACATATTAAGAAAATTGTAAATTTTTTTTGTAGTATGATATTGTAATAGGATGTGTTATAATCAAGTTATAATAAAGATAAGATATTAGAGTAAAGTATTGTATGATGTACATTGAAGATATTTAATGTTTTAAATATATTTCATATCAACAGATGTAGAAGTAAAATATAAATACTAAAAAAAAAAAAAAAAAAAAAATTTTTTTTTTTTTTTTATATTAGTATTATAAATATTTTATCTTTACATATGTTGTGTTATGAAATATGTTTGAGACTATTATAAAATGTATTACAATACAACTATTAAAAAAAAAAAAAAATTTTTTTTTTTTTTTTTTTTTTTTTTTTTTTTATAATTAGTATTATAAATATTTTATCTTTACATATGTTGTGTTATGAAATATGTTTGAGACTATTATAAAATGTATTACAATACAACTATTAAAAAAAAAAAAAAAAAAAAATTTTTTTTTTTTTTTTTTTTTTTTTTTTTTTTTTTGCTTTATAAAAGGCCGAGGCATCTCTCTCTCGTTCACACAACTTCCGTTCTTCACGCTGCTTGTGCTTGCCTTACTGTGGAAGCCTGTGCCTTTTCTCTTATTCCATCGTTGGATCGCATAGGTTTTCCTTCTCCATGCGTCTGAAAGTATTTACCATGGGATCTAAAATGTTTGAATGAATAACCCCCTTCACGGAGTGCCCATCCACAGGAGACTTCTGCAACCTGTTTTCACCCCATATGGATGAATGGGTTTTTTTTAAAAGTCTCTTGTAGAATGGGCAGGATGTCCTTGTGAAACTCCCCCCATTGGATTGGAAGCGAACGCGGAGGCGGAGACACGCTCTCTTATAAAAGGTCCTTTCCACCCCGGTTCCGTATCACCATGATGCTCCAACTGGTACTCACCGCTCAGCCTGCTTTGTGGGGATTCCTGGGAAGAGACGGCCAGCTCTTTTGGCTCGACACCTCGGCCACCCAGCTTTTAGGAAGGGCCGTGAAGGGCCAAGCCCGGGTCCAGGAGGTGGCGGACGAGGAGGCGCAGGAAATGTACCCACTGAGCTGGCTGCAACAGAAAGTCATTCCCCATTTCCAACTGATTGCCCTGCTGGACCATTTCAAGGTCAAGGAGCCTCTCCACCTCTTGGAGACGGACTTTGGTGTGAGGGTGACCCATGCCAAAGGGGTGTATAGGCTCTGTCAGTCGAACGCAGCGGATGCGAGTCCATTTTGGCCCTTGATTGAGAACCTCCTCCACCAGAGACCGACGTCGCCTGCCTCTTTACCCTGCCGTCCAGGCTACTCTCCCGCGTCCAGTCCAGGCTACTCTCCCGCCTCACCCGTCTACACACCGGCCTCGCCTGCCCGAACAAACCCAGTCTACTCGGCCACAAGCCCTGCTACACACCGGCCTCGCCAGTCTACTCGGCCACAAGCCCCTGCTACACACCGGCCTCGCCAGTCTACTCTCCCTACAGTCCCTGCTACACGCCAGCCTCACCGAGCTACACGCCAGCCTCACCGAGCTACACGCCAGCCTCACCGAGCTACACGCCAGCGTCCCCGAGCTACACGCCAGCGTCCCCGAGCTACACGCCAGCCTCACCGAGCTACACGCCAGCGTCCCCGAGCTACACGCCAGCGTCCCCGAGCTACACGCCAGCGTCCCCGAGCTACACGCCAGCGTCCCCGAGCTACACGCCAGCGTCTCGTGTTGCCACGCCCCAGCCCAACAGTTCTTCCCCGTCGGTCGTCACTTGCAGCTCCAGCTCGGATTCCAGCGACACGGAGGACACTGCACCAAACTACCCGCTGGATACTGGTATTATCATTCTAATAGACAAGATACCCGCGACAAAAGTAATTATAACAAGTTGGAAATTGCACGTGAAGCGTAGCAAATTAGGTGCGTTCGAACGATAACGAAGTTTTAAAAATATTACTTTCATATATCAATCTCATAACATTGTAAATAGTGAATTACAATTAAAACGCTCATCAAACAATGTTCTCCCTATACCATTATGTAATGGAATACTTTTGTGTGGCCTTGTAAATCAATAACAAATGTTCTTTGCACCACAAATTATGTAAGATGTATAGTATAATATGTACTTTATAGTTGCATATAAATTTTATTAAGTTCGCATGAGTGTAACACGATTAAAATGCATTTGAAACATTTTTTCCCATTGACCGTAATGTAATGGAATACTTTTGATTTTCCCTGTAATTGATCTATGCATCCGATTTTCATAAAATTTGAAATAACTCGAAAAAATTATGTAATAATTATGTGTTTTAAATTTCAAACGTATAGAATATATTTGAAACTTTTTCCCCATTGACCATAATGTAATTGAATACTTTTGATTGTCCCTGTAATTCATCTATGCACACGATTATCAAAAAATTTGAAATAACACGACAGAATTATGTAATAATTGCGTATTTTAAATTTCAAACGATTAAAATGCATTTGAAACTTTTTTCCCCATTGACCGTAATGTAATGGAATACTTTTGATCGTCCCTGTAATTGATCTATCCATCCGATTCTCATAAAATTTGAAATGACTCGACAAAATTATGTAATAATTATGTATTTTAAATTTCAAACGATTCGGTTGGGTAGTTTTTGCGTTGTTATATGCGGACAGACGGACGGACGGACAGACGGACGGACGGACAGACGGACGGACTGAACGATCACTATAGGTGCTACGTATTATATAATTACGAACGCACCTAAAAACGAAAGGACTGACCCAAACCCTTTACGCGTCGTAACCTGTCTGTATGAAAAAAGATTTTTCAATAAAGGTTGTTTGGTTGTAAAAGGTGTGTTTCTTTCCCCAGCAGAAAAAGGGGGTTGAAGGAAGTTGCTGTGACAACTTCCTTCAACCCCCTTTTTTGCGAAAAAGGTTTTGCCAATCTTGGAAACGGAAAGGGATAAAAGACTCTTGAAAAATAGACACATCTACAGTTTCATATGAAATATATTTAAAACATTAAATATCTTAAATGTACATCATTCAATACTTTACTCTAATACATCTTATCTTTATTATAACTTGATCATAAAATATATTACACTACTAAAAAAAAAAAAAAAAAAAAAAAAAAAAGATTATGCCACTGCAGAATTCAATTTCGCCTCCGATTTAAATTCTATTTAAATTTTTACTTGAATTTAAATTCAAGTCAAAAAAAAAAAAAAAAAAAAAATTTTTTTTTTTTTTTTTTTTTTTTTTAATAGTAGTTATATTTTATTTTTAAACTTGTTCATATGAAATATATTTAAAACATTAAATATCTTAAATGTACATCATTCTAATACATCTTATCTTTCTTATAACTTGATTATAAAATATATTACACTAAAAAAAAAAAAAAAAAAAAAAAAAATTTTTTTTTTTTTTTTTTTTTTTTTTTTTTTTTTTTTTAGTAGTTATATTTTATTTTTACATTTGTTGATATGAAATATATTTAAAACATTAAATATCTTAAATGTACATCATTCAATACTTTACTCTAATACATCTTATCTTTATTATAACTTGATCATAAAATATATTACACTACTAATAGAAAAAAAAAAAAAAAAATTTTTTTTTTTTTTTTTTTTGTATCCATTTACTATAAAACTTATTCATCTATTTGTAGCCATCATTCTTCAAGAAAACACCATGAATACTAAAGATACTTTAAACGATAGCGGATTAGCAGAAGACTATCCCAACCCCCAAAACCTGCTTTTCTGCGAACAAAGGGTACCCTCCACATTTGTATCTCGGTGTCTGAAAAGTTATTTAAGAGTGGATGGCATACAAAAAAAGATTGACAATTGTCAAACCAATATAACATTTGTTCATAAAAGATCCAACGGTATATTCAAGTCCATTCCTATTGATTGCGTCTATGAAATAGGATGGAATGTTTGGTATTTAAGAGTGTGTATATTGAATTTTAAAAAAATGTACGTCTATAAATTGTATTACGATAAGCATCAAACCAATCTTCCGGACGTTGCAGAATATCATATACTCTTTGATTTGAATGCCGCCATGGAGAAGTTGGATCCAGAAAAAACGTATGATGAAGTAGACGTGTGCGTCCTTACTTGCGACTGTACCCGAGAAGATTGTACGGGACATCCCGAAGGTTATAAAATTTTGAAATTGGAACAAATAACGGTTCTTCGGCCGGGTTATGAAAAATACATAAAAGAAACGGGTAAACCTGCTCGGGTACAGAGGGCAGAAGAAGAATGAAAGGACTAAAAAAAAAAAAAAAAAAAAAAAAAAAAAAAAAAAAAAAAAATTTTTTTTTTTTTTTTTTTTTAAATATAATATTTATATTTTATTTTTACATCTACAGTTATGAAATATATTTAGAGAATTACATTTTTTAAATGTACATCATACAATGCTTCGCTCTAACATATCTTATCTCTGTTATAACTTTATTATAAAATGTATTATACTACTACAAAAAAAAAAAAAAAAAAAAAAAAAAAAAAAAAAAAAAAAATTTTTTTTTTTTCACATCTACAGTTATGAAATATATTTAGAAAATTACATATGTACATCATAAAAAGCTTTGCTCTAACTTTATAACTTTATTATAAAATATATAATACTACTACAAAAAAAAAAAAAAAAAAAAAAAATTTTTTTTTTTTTTTTTTTTTTGACCAAATATTTTATTTTCCGAGAAGGGTCTGCCTTCTTCTCTCCTCTTCCCTTGGCTCCGTTACCCCGGCTCGGATCCGTGGATTCCGACCCCCTCGTCCCTTTCCAGTTGACAGCCGGCTCGGAGACAGTCGACTGCACAATGTTTCGAGCACCGGACCCTCGGCGATTCGAACCAGACGCGGCTCGCCTCAAAGAGTGGAGTGGCCCCGTTGCGGAACGAAACCTTTGCACGAGGGGGGTGGTGGTGGTCGAGAGTATTGTTTCAAAAGACGCTTGGCTCCCAAGGGGTTGTGTAAAAAAGGCGTACAAACACTGTGTTTCAAAAAACATCTGCCTGACTAGGTGTTGTGTAAAAAAAGGCGTACTGTCAACAGACGCCAGGCTCGCAATGTGTTTGTTTAAAAAAGACGCCTGAGTTGGAGACTCCCAAGGCGTACTGTCAACAGACGCCTGGCTCGCAATGTGTTTGTTTAACCCTTTCAGGGGCAAGGTATTTCTGCTCCGAAAATGTTTAAATAATTGATTCACACCACAATTTAAGAACAGATTTATTTGAAAATAATCAAGAGCTGTTTTTCACGAATATTATAAAATCCAAATTGTACTAAAATTATACTGGTGCCAGTTCGAAATTGGAACAGTAATATTATGTGTTTGCACACTGCAAACACCGCCCCTGAAAGGGTTAAAAAAGACGCCTGAGTTGGAGACTCCCAAGGTGTTGGTTTAAACCAGACGCCTGGCTCCCAAGGTGTTTGTTTAAAAAAGACGCCTGGCTCCCAAGGTGTTGGTTTAAACAGACGCCTGGCTCCCAAGGTGTTGGTTTAAACAGACGCCTGGCTCCCAAGCTAGACGCCTGGGTCTGGGCTAGTGTCCCTCGGGAGACATGCGTCCAAAATCGTCGCACCGGTTTTTTTCTGTGCGATCCGAGTCGCACGCTCCACGTCTCGGGCCACAGAAGGGTGGGGCCCAAACGGAAAAAAAACCGTAGGTCGCACCGTGGCGGGCCTCCGTGTCACGAGAGCGAGCATGGAGGCTCTTTGTAGAAAGCGTGTGACTAGGTTGGAAAACGAAAAACGTGGCGACAGACGAAATAAGTTTTCATCCAACCCTGGAGAACGAAATCTGGAGTTTTTATGATGTAGATATTTAAAGATGATTATTAGATGAGTCATTAAATCAGCTGAGTCATTAAAAAAAAAAAAAAAAAAAAAAAATTTTTTTTTTTTTTTTTTTTTTTTAATAATTAGATGAGTCATTAAATATCAAATGGGTCATAATTTTTTTTTTTTTTTTTTTTTTTTTAATTAGATGGGTCATTAAATATCAAATGTGTTTTTTTTTTTTTTTTTTTTTTTTTTTTTTTTGGATTCATTAAAGAAAAAAAAAAAAAATTATGACTCATCTCAAAAAAAAAAAAAAAAAAAAAAAAAAAATTATGACTCATCTCAAAAAAAAAAAAAAAAAAAAAAAAATTATGACTCATCTCAAAAAAAAAAAAAAAAAAAAAAAAAAAAAATTGGTGGTTCATTCATGGAATCTTATTTCTGTTTTTGTTTTTGGAAATGTGTTGTGTTGTGTTGGAGAGTGTTTCTTGTGAAAACGTGTGTGGGTGGGAGAGTGTTTCTTGTGAAAACGTGTGTGGGTGGGAGAGTGTTTCTTGTGGAAACGTGTGTGGGTGGGAGAGTGTTTCTTGTGGAAACGTGTGTGGGTGGGAGAGTGTTTCTTGTGGAAACGTGTGTGGGTGGGAGAGTGTTTCTTGTGGAAACGTGTGTGGGTGGGAGAGTGTTTCTTGTGGAAACGTGTGTGGGTTGGAGTGTGTTTCTTGTCAAAATGTGTGTGGGTGGGAGAGTGTTTCTTGTCAAAATGTGTGTGGGTGGGAGAGTGTTTCTTGTCAAAATGTGTGTGGGTGGGAGAGTGTTTCTTGTCAAAATGTGTGTGGGTTGGAGAGTGTTTCTTGTCAAAATGTGTGTGGGTTGGAGAGTGTTTCTTGTCAAAATGTGTGTGGGTTGGAGAGTATAAAAAGAACTTCACAAATTTTATAACAAGATTCCATCCTCCATGGTTGGATGAAATCTTATTTGTGAAGTTGTATTTGTGGAAATGAGTCTGAAAAAAAAAAAAAAAAAAATGTTTGTGTTGTTTGCGTTGTTTGTGTTGTTTGCGTTGTTTGTGTTGTTTGCGTTGTTTGTGTTGTTTGCGTTGTTTGTGTTGTTTGCGTTGTTTGTGTTGTTTGCGTTGTTTGTGTTGTTTATGTTGTTTGCGTTGTTTGCGTTGTTTATGTTGTTTATGTTGTTTGTGTTGTTTGTGTTGTTTGTGTTGTTTGTGTTGTTTGTGTTGTTTGTGTTGTTTGTGTTGTTTATGTTGTTTATGTTGTTTGTGTTGTTTGTGTTGTTTGTGTTGTTTATATTGTTTGCGTTGTTTATGTTGTTTATGTTGTTTGCGTTGTTTATGTTGTTTGTTGTTTGCGTTGTTTATGTTGTTTGTTGTTTGTGTTGTTTGTGTTTGTGGAAATGTGAAATATTATAACAAGATTCCATGGTTGGATGAAACTTTATTTCTAAATTTGTATTTGTAGAAATGTGAAATATAACAAGATTCCATGGTTGGATGAAATTTTATTTCTAAATTTGTATTTGTGGAAATGTGAAATATTATAACAAGATTCCATGGTTGGATGAAATCTTATTTGTAAATTTGTATTTGTGGAAATGTGTCTGGATTGGAGTCGAGTGTCTGTAAAATTGGGTTCAAATTGGGGTTAAAAAAAAAAAAAAAAAAAAAAAAAAAAAAAATGTTTGTGTTGTTTGTGTACAATTTTATTTGTGTATCCAATGTGTGCTAAAGCCCATCTGTGGTGGGACTTTGAAAGGGAACCTAACCCGCATTCACGCTCGAGGAGAGTTTCCGTTTTTGCCGGAAGCTCCCTTCGAGTTCGAAGGGAAACCACAGAAAACCTTCGAAGGCTAGGCCGACGGTCTGACCGTCTACCCGACTCCGTCTCGGGTGAAACTGGTTTCCTGTAAAAGAAAACGCCCTGTAAAAAAAACGCGAAGACACGCGAAACTTGGTACTTGAGTCTTGTTTCCTGTAAAAGAAAACGCCTTGTAAGATCGAAGCGCGTCTTGTAAAGAAAAACGCGAAACTGGGTACTTGAGTCTTGTTTCCTGTAAAAGAAAACGCCCTGTAAAAGAAAACGCCTTGTAAGATCGAAGCGCGTCTTGTAAAGAAAAACGCGAAGACACGTGAAAACTTGGTACTTGAGTCTTGTTTCCTGTAAAGGAAAACGCCCTGAAAAAGAATACGCGTTTTCTTGTTCATTGTAAAATCGACGAACTATCGATGCAATAATATCAAAAATATCAAATATTTATCAAGCATTTATCAAAAATATCAAGTATTTATCAAAAATATCAAATATTTATCAAGTATTTATCAAAAATATCAAGTATTTATCAAAAATATCAAATATTTATCAAGTATTTATCAAAAATTTATCAAGTATTTATCAAAAATTTATCAAAAATTTATCAAGTATTTATCAAAAATTTATCAAGTATTTATCAAGTATTTATCAAATACATTTATCAAATACATTTATCAAATACATTTATCAAATACCAATTTCTTAAAAAATGAAAAAACGTACCTTTCATAGTAACCTTTCATTTTTACATTTTCTATGAAAACTTGACTTTAAAAACATGACCTTCTTCAAAACAAACTTCCCCACAGGATTTTTTCACTTTTTAAAACACCCTTATAAGGATGTTCTATCAAACACTTTTTAAAACACTTTATAAAACAAAACCTTTATAAAACTTGACCTTCTTCAAAACAAACTTCCCCACAGGATTTTTTCACTTTTTAAAACACCCTTATTATAGTATAAGGATGTTCTATCAAACACTTTTTAAAACACTTTATAAAACAAAACCTTTTTAAAACATAACCTTTTTAAAACAACATACACTTTTTACCTTTTTAAAACACTTTATACACCATTACCTTTCCCCACCACTTTATAAAACAAAACCTTTTTAAAACATAACCTTTTTAAAACATGACCTTTTCATACACTTTTTACCTTTTTAAAACACTTTATACACCATTACCACCTTTTTAAAACCAAACCTGTGGCCACCTCTCATGCATCCATCTCTCTGTGTGAAAAAAGAAAACCACCCACCTTTGTCAACCAGGGAAATTGGCCGGCAAGCCGCCGAAGCGGCTCAAACCGGTCATCATCATCATCATCATCATAATAATAATAATAATTATAAAAAAGAGTACCACCTTGGACATTTCTGTCTCACGCCCCCTAGACAAACCGTTCCTTCTTTCTTGTCGGGATCTCCTTCGCTAGACCACGCTTCCTGTTCGCTTCCCCTTTGTCCACCTTCCAGTCTTCCAGAGTGCCGCCAGAGCTTTCATCCCCCGAGGACCGAATTCGACCCTCAGATATTCGAATTCGGGTCAAGCGACTCTTTACCACGGTGGTTCTACGCGTACCTAAAAGGCCTTGCGCCCCCGTGAGGGGGTTGGCAACACAGGCGCTCCCTCCATCGTGTTGTGACCACCCTTTCCCACCGTGGCATCTCCCAACCCCGGAGGCACCTGGACCGCAGTGCACAGAGGCCTCCGGTCCTGAGAGACTTCTTCTACTGCGCGCCCACGGCACACGGGGTGCCCCAGGCGCCTTCCAGCCGGTTGCCTCTCATCGGAGCCCCAGACCTACAGGCTCAAGCAATGGCCATGCCGGCACAGAGCGTCAATTGACGAGGTTCGTTCCCATTACGGTGCGAGACACGGTCAGGTAATCTCTTTGTACCAGGAATTCGAATCCCGAACTCCCCATGCACGTACCGGGTGGCCCTGCAAGGGGCCCCGTTTTCGGAGGAACCTCTAGACCCCGCCAAGAGACAACCGGCCAACAGTAGCCCTTCGGACACCTTGTCGAGCTCCTTTGAACACCCGGAAGGGATTGGAAGGTTTGAAGGGTTCACTACTGGAGAAGAGCGGCAGCTGAAGTACAGACGATCCCTGCTGGAGAAGGGGGAGCAGAGTGGCTCCCATCACTCTGACCCTGGCGCCGCACTGGGAAAAGAAGTGGCTACCGGGGCCACGGTAGCCCTCGAGGAGAATCCTGCGAGCGGCCCCTACATACTGCATGGGAGCGGCGGTCCTCCGCACTCTCTCTTCCATCCGACCTTACTGAGGGCCAGGAATCTTAGGGCCGTGCATGCGAACCCCCTGCCTATACTAACCGACAGCGAGTATCGCGGTCCATGCTTGCAACTGACCCACAGCAGAGGATCGGAGAGGAGGATTGGAGCGACCCCATGTCCCCGGTATGCGGCCATCCGGCGAGTTCGGGGTGTAGTATCTGTATCCGCCTCCTCGCCCAGCGGGGGAGGGTAGGATCTGAGCAGCCCCCTGTCTCTCCCCTTCTGTCTAGAAGAGGTGCCACAGAAACGTCGCCATCTGAAAAAAGAAGAAAAAGGACATGAGTGGAGCAAAAAGAAAAGGGTTGTCTCAGAAAATGAATCTTTTTAAAAAAGACACTCAGTCAAGTTTCCATTTCAAAGAACATGGCAAAATTTTCAAACTCTTATGAAATACACTTTAGAAGAAAATGGATTAAAAACTTAAATTTTCAAAGTGTTGGATACATTCTCTTTAACAGAAACTTTTTTAACAAAGTCGCAAAATAAAAACAATCTTTTTATATTCAAGTTTCAATTGTCAACATTGTCGCATAGCCAAATTTTCAAACTCTTTTCCTCTCATGAAATACATTTTAGAAGAAAATGGATTAAAAACTTAAATTTTCAAAGTGTTGGATACATTCTCTTTAACAGAAGACGGCGAAATTTTCAAACTCTTATTCACTCATTTCAGAATGGTTTCAAAACACCCTCTCAAAAAATCAATCTTTTTAACAAAGTCAAAATATAAAAACAATCTTTTTATATTCAAGTTTAACTTTTCAAAGTGTTGGATACAGTCTCTTTAACCCGGCGAAATTTTTAAACTCTTATTCACAAACTCAATACATTTCAGAATTGTTTCAAAACACCCTCTCAAAAAATCAATCTTTTTAACAAAGTAACTTTTATCGCATAATAATACAAAGTAAAACACTCACAAGCAGAATAATCCAAAGGCACAAGCATCGAGAAAGACGAAAGCCAAGTGAACGAGCTAGTGAATTCACGGCCTTTTATACACCCGTTTGACCCAATTAATTTTTTTTTTTTTTTTTTTTTGTGACCTCAATAATTTTTTTTTTTTTTTTTTTTTTTTTTTTTTTTTTTTAAGGTGTTGGATACATTCTTTTTAACAGAACATAGCGAAACTTTTAAAGAATGAATCTTTTTAACAAAGTAACACATTAAAAACTTAAATTTTCAAAGTGTTGGATACATTCTCGCATAGCCAAATTTTCAAACTCTTATCCTCTAATGAAATACACTTTAGAAGAAAATGGATTAAAAACTTAAATTTTCAAAGTATTGGATACATTCTCTTTAACAGAACATAACGACATTTTCAAACTCTTATGCTCTCATTTCAGAAGAAAATTGTTTAAAATACCGTCTCAAAAAATCAAACTTTTTAACAAAATCACAAAATAAAAACAATCTTTTTATATTCAAGTTTAAATTTTCAAAGTGTTGGACGCAGCAAAATTTTCAAACTCTTATGCTCTCATTTCAGAAGAAACCATCTCAAAAAATCAAATTTTTTAACAAAGTCGCAAAATAAAAACAATCTTTTTATATTCAAGTTTAAATTTTCAAAGTGTTGGATAACAGAACGCAGCAAAATTTTCAAACTCTTATTCCCTCATTTCAGAAGAAAATTGTTTAAAATACCATCTCAAAAAATCAAAGTTCCAAAATAAAATAATACGAAGTAAAATACTCACAGAAATCCACAGGCACAGAAATCCACAGGCACAGAAATCCACAGGCACAGAAATCCACAGGCAAAGAAATCCACAGGCAAAGAAATCCACAGGCAGAGTAATCCACGGGCAGAGTAATCCACGGGCAGAGTAATCCACGGGCAGAGTAATCCACAAGCAGAGTAATCCACAGGCAGAGTAATCCAAAGAGCAGGCACAAGCATCGAGGTAGACGAAAGCCAAGTGAAAGAGCTAGCGAATGCACGGCCTTTTATACACCAGTTTGACCTCAATTTTTTTTTTTTTTTTTTTTTTTTTTGTGACCTCAATAATTTTTTTTTTTTTTTTTTTTTTTCAAGGTTGCAGAGGGTTGTGCAATAGGATATAGGCTTCGTATACCTTACAAAGCATTAAAAAAAAAAAAAATTTTTTTTTTTTTTTTTTTTTCAAGGTCGCAGAGTGTAGAAATGCAGTATAAAAGGCCGTGCATCCGCTTGCTCGTTCACTCGGCTGTCTTGTTTCACCAAGTTTTTGCCTGCCTGCCTGCCTGCCTGCTGGATGACCTCACCACCGCCGATATACAGGGCCGTTTTCCAAAGACTTGGATTCTGTGGAAGATGCAGGAGGAGACTGGTTGCTTTCCGTGAGCTTTCGGGCAGACGGGTTTAGTTTATGAAGACTGCCACTTCCCGAGACATGGATTGAATTGGGTGCCATTGGAAAAGATGGACTTGTATTTTTTCGGTGACCATTCTACGATAAAACTCTGTTTTCTTTGATAGAGTCCAGCCGCATTTCGAAAGACATTTTTCAAAGTGTTGGAATGGTCGAACTGAAAAAGATTGACTTTTTGTGACATTTCCAAGTTAAAACTTGAACCGTTTTCTTGTATGGAGCCCAGCCGCATGTCGATAGACTCTGAATTTTTTCAAAGTGTTGGAGTGGTCCAACTGAAAAAAATTGACTTTTTGTGACATTTCCAAGTTAAAACTGTTTTCTTGTATGGAGCCCAGCCGCATTTCAAAAGACTGCGACATTTTTCAAAGTGTTGGAGGGGTCCAACTGAAAAAGATTAACTTTTTGTGACATTTCCAAGATAAAACTGTTTTCTTGTGTGGAGCCCAGCCGCATTTCGATAGACTCTGAATTTTTTCAAAGTGTTGGAGTGGTGCAACTGAAAAAGAGTGACATTTCCAAGTGAAACCAGAGAACGGTTCGTGAGATTTTCCCAAAGAAGACCTCCCTCTCTTTCCACCCCATTCCCACGCGCGCGCTGACGCAGGCTTCAGTAGCTCTCTGTCTCGAGCACGATGAACACCTGCATGTGTTGCTCTCTGCCGGTCCTCAACGGCTCGCGCTTGACGCGGTGCCAGCATGCGGTCCTCCCGCCGTGTCTGCTGGAGCAGGTCCGAGATGCCCGGCATCTCAAGTGTCGGGTGTGCGGGGCCACACTCAAGGCCCCGGACCTCACCTTTCTCTGGATCCAGTACAAAGATCGAATGACGGATGAGCAATTTCGTTGGTTGCGGGAAAAAAGAAACGAAATTTTGATTCTCGAACTGGATCCAAAAGATTTGGAAGGATCTCACCTCCAAGTCTAAAGTGTCTCATCCGTCGCAGAAAAAAGAGTTGAAAGGGGAAACCTGTTCCCCTTTCAACTCTTTTTTTTTGCGCCCAACCCCTCACCAACGTTGGTCCCGAAAGGGAGAGTCGTGTTTAAAACTTTATCCTCTGTTCTAAAATGTATTATACTACAATTTTTTTTTTTTTCAAGGTCGCAGAGGGTTGTGCAATAGGATATAGGCTTCGTATACCTTACAAAGCATTGAAAAAAAAAAAAAAAAAATTTTTTTTTTTTTTTTTTTTTTTTTACATCTATTTATATGAAATATGTTTAAACATTAAATATAAATATACATCATACATTTCTTTATTCTATTATATCTTATCTCTATTATAACTTGATTATAAAATGAATTATACTGCTACAAAAAAAAAAAAAAAAAAAAATTTTTTTTTTTTTTTTTTTTTTAATAATAGTATTTACATTTTATTTTTACATCTATTCATATGAAATATGTTTAAACATTAAATATAAATATACATCATACATTTCTTTACTCTAATATATCTTATCTCTATTATTCTATTATATCTTATCTCTATTATAACTTGATTATTAAATATATGACACTACTACTACTACAAAAAAAAAAAAAAAAAAAAAAAAATTTTTTTTTTTTTTTCTTTTTTATGATAGTATTTACATTTTATTTTTACATCTATTCATGTGAAATATGTTTAACCATTAAATATAAATATACATCATACATTTTTTTACTCTAATATATCTTATCTTTATTATAACTTGATTATAAAATAAATTATACTACTACAAATAAATAAAAAAAAAAAAAAAAAAAAAAATTTTTTTTTTTTTCAAGGTCGTAGAGGGTAGAAATGCAGTATAAAAGGCCGTGCATCCGCTTGCTCGTTCACTAGGCTGTCTTGTTTCACCCAGTTTTTGCCTGCCTGCTGGATGACCTTACCACCGCCGATATACAGGGCCGTTTTTCAGACTTGGATTCTGTGGAAGATGCAGGAGGAGACTGGAAAAAGATTGCTTTCCGTGACCTTTCGGGCAGACGGGTTTAGTTTATGAAGACTGCCACTTCCCGACACATGGATTGAATTGGGTGCCATTGGAAAAGATGGACTTGTATTTTTTGGATACCGTTCGACTCGTTCGCTGAGAGGATGGCCAGACATTCTCGACTCTTGTGTGTGTATTGCAGCGTGCCGCAGGGAGGACTGGGTTTACTTCTAAGAGAGTGTGGTCACGGATATCATGCGGGGTGCATCGTGTATTATGTCAAAAGCTGTTGTGATAACAGAGAGCTACCCCTGACGTGTTTCGAATGTGCCACCTCCATCCACTGGCGAGAACTGAGGGCCGTATGGACGGTCCTCTGCCATCCCCTGAGTCCCAGCCGGATCGGAAGGAGCCCCGTCGAAAGAGAATGTAGACTGTGGTTAGAAGAGGCCATTGAAAAAGAAAACAAGACATTGGATGTGTAAAATAATGCATGTCCCATGCATTTCATTTTATCCTATAAAGAATGGATCTTGTCATTTATCCCTACATACTTTTTTTTCTATAGATGTTTAAATATATTTTATAATAAAAATATTTTATCTTTACATCTGTTGAATAAAAATATTTTGCAAAAAAAAAAAAAAAAAAAAAAAAAAAAAAATTTTTTTTTTTTTTTTTTTTTTTTACATGTATATATATTTGAATCTCCTGTCCCTTAGACACTCTCTGCTTATTTTCAGTCCTAATCGAATGAAATCTCGAAAGTACACCTTCTGATTCACACAACTTTTTTTCAAATTGACGGAAAACGTTGAGGTGTATCCTCTTGTATGGGGTGTTTTAGGAATCCTCTTGGGTTGCGCAACAGGACACCTATTCCAAAAAGAGGATTGAGTGTGAAGGTGAACGACACGGTGCCTTTTCGTGATGCCGCGGACTACGACTCCCCATACACAGAAAGTGTGCCAGTGGACATGGCTTTAAAAAGTCTCTTTGTGTTTTCTAGCGCCTGTGCTTTTTTTTTAATAGTAGCATTCATATTTTATTCTTACATCAGTTGATATAAAATATAGTTTGAGAACTAAACTAAATTTCTTAAAAGTACATTATAAAATGCTTTGTTCTATAACTGTATTATAAAATAGTTTATACTACTATAACATTATATAACATTTAAAAAAAAAAAAAAAAAAAAAAAAAAATTTTTTTTTTTTTTTTAATAGTATTTATATTTTATTTTTACATCTATTGATATGAAATATATTTAGAGAATTAAATATCTTAAATATATATCAGAATCTTATCTCTATTATAACTTGATTATAAAATATATTACAATAGAAAAAAAAAAAATTTTTTTTTTTTTTTTTTTTTTAATAGTATTTATATTTTATTTTTACATCTATTGATATGAAATATATTTAGAGAATTAAATATCTTAAATATATATCAGAATACTTTAATATATCTTATCACTATTATAACTTGATTATAAAAGTGTATCCTCTTTTAAGGGGTGGTTGCGCAACCTGTCCCCCCAAAGGGATGGAGCGGGAAGGTGAAGGGCAAGGTGTCTTTTCGAGAGGCCGCCGCGGACTCCCCATCTACAGGGAGGATGTCAGGATTTTAAAACGTGCCGTCGGGTGGGAAGATGAATGACAAGGTTCGTGGTGTCACTCTCCATGCACTGGCAGTATGCCACGGGGCACTCGATACACGGGATCCGATGCGGGGCGAAAGAATCAAGAGGAGCCCCCCAGTAAAGAGAAGAGAAACAAGAGGTCCTCTCGAGAGGGGAGGCGGCTCGTGTGCCAGTCGTCTAGAAGCCCCCCTTCAAACGGGTCTGAAACCATTTTCAGAGAAACAGGTAAGTATAAAAAAATCCAAACTGAAAAAAAAAAAAAAAAAAAAAAAAATTCCAAACTGGAAAAAAAAAAAATATATATATATATATATATATATATATATATATATATATATATTATAATATATATATATATATATATATATATATATATATATATATCCCCTTTTTTTTTTTTTTTTTAACTTAAACTTTAATTTCAATTTCAATTTCAACTTTAATTTTAACTTAAACTTTAACTTAAACTTTAATTTTAATTTCAATTTCAATTTCAATTTTAACACTTAAATGCTACTCCCTGAGGTGCGGGGGCTCGCTCAATGTCTGCCCGATTCCCGGACACAAGTATCCCGCTCCCAAGAGGGGTGTTGTCTCTCTTGATTCAACAGGTCCCTACCCAAGAGGGGCTCTCTGGATTCAACAGGACCCGGGGAATAGAAAAGGTGGGTGGCCTTCCACGAGAGGGATGGGAAATGGATTGAGAGAACTCTACGTCTTCAATGGACATTATACAATCCTTCGCTCTAATATATCTCATCGCTACTATGCTTCACTTGCTATAAAACTATATTAGACTACTACTACTTGTATTTTATTTTTACATCTATTGATATGAAATAAATTTAGAATATTAAATACCTTAATTATACATCATAGAATACTTTACTCCAATATATCTTATCTCATCTTATACTACTACAAAAAAAAAAAAAAAAAAAAAAAAAAAAAATTTTTTTTTTTTTTTTTTTTTAATAGTAGTATTTATATTTTATTTTTACATCTATTGATATGAAATAAATTTAGAGAATTAAATATCTTAAATATACATCATAGAATACTTTACTCTAATATATCTTATCTCATCTCTATTATAACTTGATTATAAAATATATTATACTACTACTACTACAAAAAAAAAAAAAAAAAAAAAAAAATTTTTTTTTTTTTTTTTTTTTTTTTAATAGTAGTATTTATATTTTATTTTTATATCTTGATATGAAATATATTTAGAGAATTAAATATCTTAAATATACATCATAGAATACTTTAATATATCTTATCTCATCTCTATTATAACTTGATTATAAAATATATTATACTACTACTACAAAAAAAAAAAAAAAAAAAAAAATTTTTTTTTTTTTTTTTTATAGTAGTATTTATATTTTATTTTTACATCTATTGATATGAAATATATTTAGAGAATTAAATATCTTAAATATACATCATAGAATACTTTGTTCATATTTCTGAAATTTTACAAGTCCAGCGTCTTGTCTTTATAAAGGGAAAGGTAGAGTGGCCGTTTGAGAGAGGTTCCCGTGGAGAGAGGTCAGAATGGATGTCAGATTCACACCGGACGCAAGATGTAGATTAAAAAAAAAAAAAAAAAATTTTTTTTTTTTTTTTTTTCTAAATTTTGCGTCCGGCGTGAATCTGTCCTCCATTCTGACCCCACTGCATGGGAACCTCTCTCAAACGGCCCTTCAACTTTACCCTTTATAAAGAGAGGGTGTCTGGACTTGTGTTTCGCGTCGGACGACACCCGAAAATAAAAGTGTCCAGCAGGGATACGGAAAGGGGTCGGAACGTTCCCCTCGGTCCGAGCTTTCGTTTGCACCAGGTGGCGTGCCTCTCGTGGGTCGACCGGGGGAGAGGGGCCCGTCGGAAATTTCGGGTTCGCCTTTTCAAAAGGCCCTCCCGCACGCGGTGGGGGTCGGAAACTTGGGAGGGGGGGTCAGGCCGATGACCCTCGAGACGGCCTTTCGAGGGGACCCTCGCATCCCGTCCCCAGACAGGTCGTTGACCCCTGAGGCGTGTTGGCATTTCCGCGGTAAAAGGGGAGGCAAGGGGGGACCGGAGAGGGCTTCGACCCCCTTCCAACGGTTTTTCGCTTCGTTTCCCTTCCTCCTCTGCCGAGACCCCCGTTTCGAACGCGGGCGGTACCCCACTCCCTTTTGGGGGCCCTCGGAGGCTTTTGGCGGAAGCGTTTTTCGCTGGTCACGGTCCAACGCGTCGCCGGACCGCCGAAAGAACATTGGTTTCGAATGGCTCGATTTTTTTCCAACCCGTAGATAGGTGACATGACCCATCTACCCCGAGCGGTTCTGACCCGACCCAAACCCGCCCGAGACACGCCAAAACGGGACCGGGTCCTGTGACCTATCCAGAGGTTGGAAAAAAATCAAGCTTCTCAAAAATGTCTCGGTTTCGATCGGCATCCGCTTTTTTCGAGGTCAAAAGGGGTCAAAACCGCGAATCGGGGAACCCGGAAGATGCCCTACAGGACCCCCCGGTCGCCCCACGCCTCCCCAACTCGCTGGGAAGAAGCGGACCGACGCGTAGGGTGGGACGTTTTGGGGGGGTCGTTCGGTCGACCGCCCGGGCCCCGGGCCACAAAGTAGAGCGTCTGAATTTCGAGGGGCCCCGGGCCCTTTCCACACGACCGGAAACGGACCGAAGCGACACCGTCGGGAAGAGGGGGGAGAGAGGGGGACCGCGACAGGGTCCGCGATCCCTTCCGCCAGAGATCCGACGCGACAGGCGTCCTCCAAGTTTCCACCCGAAAGTGGGTCAGGGCCCTCGACCCCCCCGTGGACCGCGGAGAGGGACGAAACTGGACGGGAAAGAAGGCCCTGCGAGAGAGGCACCTCCGAGTCGAAGCTCGAGGGTCGAGTCCCAAAATAAAGTTCAAGGTCGCCAAAATTTTTTTTTTTTTTTTTTTTTTTTTTTTTTCAAGTTTTTGAACCTACATCTTGCGTCCGGCGTAAATCTCTCATCCATTCGGACCCAGCTCCACGGGAACCTCTCTGAAACGGCCGCTCAACCTTTCCCTTTATAAAGACAAGACGCTGGACTTGTAAAATTTCAGAAGGCATGAAAACGAAAAGGGCCGTAGAGAGGTCCGTGGGCCCCGGAGGACACTGGGTAGTGTCGAATATCACATAAAAAAAAAAAAAAATTTTTTTTTTTTTTTTTTTTTTAATAGTAGTATTAATATTTTATTTTTACCTCTATTGATATGAAATATATTTAGAGAATTAAATATCTTAAATATACATCATAGAATACTTTACTCTAATATATCTTATCTCATCTCTATCATAACTTGATTATAAAATATATTATACTACTACTACAATTTTTTTTTTTTTTTTTATAGTAGTATTTATATTTTATTTTTACATCTATTGATATGAAATATATTTAGAGAATTAATTAAATATCTTAAATATACATCATAGAATACTTTACTCTAATATATCTTATCTCATCTCTATCATAACTTGATTATAAAATATATTATACTACTACTACAATTTTTTTTTTTTTTTTTTTTTTATAGTAGTATTTATATTTTATTTTTACATCTATTGATATGAAATATATTTAGAGAATTAAATATCTTAAATATACATCATAAAATACTTTACTCTAATATATCTTATCTCATCTCTATCATAACTTGATTATAAAATATATTATACTACTACGAAAAAAAAAAAAAAAAAAATTTTTTTTTTTTTTTTTTTTTTTTTTTTTAACATTTATTGATATGAAATATATTTAGAGAATTAAATGTCTTAAATATACATCATAGAATACTTTGTTCATCCTTCTGAAATTTTACAAGTCAAGCGTCTTGTCTTTATAAAGGGAAATGTTGAGTGGCCGTTTCAGAGAGGTTCCCGTGGAGAGAGGTCAGAATGGATGTCAGATTCACACCGGACGCAAGATGTAGAAAAAAAAAAAAAAAAAATTTTTTTTTTTTTTTTTTTTTTAATGTGATATTCGACACTCCCCAGTGTCCTCCGGGGCCCACGGACCTCTCTACGGCCCTTTTCGTTTTCATGCCTTCTGAAATTTTACAAGTCCAGCGTCTTGTCTTTATAAAGGGAAAGGTTGAGCGGCCGTTTCAGAGAGGTTCCCGTGGAGCTGGGTCCGAATGGATGAGAGATTTACGCCGGACGCAAGATGTAGGTTCAAAAACTTGAAAAAAAAAAAAAAAAAAATTTTGGCGACCTTGAACTTTATTTTGGGACTCGACCCTCGAGCTTCGACTCGGAGGTGCCTCTCTCGCAGGGCCTTCTTTCCCGTCCAGTTTCGTCCCTCTCCGCGGTCCACGGGGGGGTCGAGGGCCCTGACCCACTTTCGGGTGGAAACTTGGAGGACGCCTGTCGCGTCGGATCTCTGGCGGAAGGGATCGCGGACCCTATCGCGGTCCCCCTCTCTCCCCCCTCTTCCCGACGGTGTCGCTTCGGTCCGTTTCCGGTCGTGTGGAAAGGGCCCGGGGCCCCTCGAAATTCAGACGCTCTACTTTGTGGCCCGGGGCCCGGGCGGTCGACCGAACGACCCCCCCAAAACGTCCCACTCTACGCGTCGGTCCGCTTCTTCCCAGCGAGTTGGGGAGGCGTGGGGCGACCGGGGGGTCCTGTAGGGCATCTTCCGGGTTCCCCGATTCGCGGTTTTGACCCCTTTTGACCTCGAAAAAAGCGGATGCCGATCGAAACCGAGACATTTTTGAGAAGCTTGATTTTTTTCCAACCTTTGGATAGGTCACATGACCCGGTCCCGTTGGGGCGTGTCTCGGGCGGGTTTGGGTCGGGTCAGAACCGCTCGGGGTAGAGGGGTCATGTCACCTATCTACGGGTTGGAAAAAAATCGAGCCATTCGAAACCAATGTTCTTTCGGCGGTCCGGCGACGCGTTGGACCGTGACCAGCGAAAAACGCTTCCGCCAAAAGCCTCCGAGGGCCCCCAAAAGGGAGTGGGGTACCGCCCGCGTTCGAAACGGGGGTCTCGGCAGAGGAGGAAGGGAAACGAAGCGAAAAACCGTTGGAAGGGGGTCGAAGCCCTCTCCGGTCCCCCCTTGCCTCCCCTTTTACCGCGGAAATGCCAACACGCCTCAGGGGTCAACGACCTGTCTGGGGACGGGATGCGAGGGACCCCTCGAAAGGCCGTCTCGAGGGTCATCGGCCTGACCCCCCTCCCAAGTTTCCGACCCCCACCGCGTGCGGGATGGCCTTTTGAAAAGGCGAACCCGAAATTTCCGACGGGCCCCTCTCCCCCGGTCGACCCACGAGAGGCACGCCACCCGGTGCAAACGAAAGCTCGGACCGAGGGGAACGTTCCGACCCCTTTCCGTATCCCTGCTGGACACTTTTATTTTCGGGTGTCGTCCGACGCGAAACACGTCCAGACACCCTCTCTTTATAAAGGGTAAAGTTGAAGGGCCGTTTGAGAGAGGTTCCCATGCAGTGGGGTCAGAATGGAGGACAGATTCACGCCAGACGCAAAATTTAGAAAAAAAAAAAAAAAAAATTTTTTTTTTTTTTAATCTACATCTTGCGTCCGGTGTGAATCTGACATCCATTCTGACCTCTCTCCACGGGAACCTCTCTCAAACGGCCACACTACCTTTCCCTTTATAAAGACAAGACGCTGGACTTGTAAAATTTCAGAAATATGAACAAAGTATTCTATGATGTATATTTAAGATATTTAATTCTCTAAATATATTTCATATCAATAGATGTAAATATAAAATATAAATACTACTAAAAAAAAAAAAAAAAAAAAAATTTTTTTTTTTTTTTTTTAATCTACATCTTGCGTCCGGTGTGAATCTGACATCCATTCTGACCTCTCTCCACGGGAACCTCTCTCAAACGGCCACACTACCTTTCCCTTTATAAAGACAAGACGCTGGACTTGTAAAATTTCAGAAATATGAACAAAGTATTCTATGATGTATATTTAAGATATTTAATTCTCTAAATATATTTCATATCAATAGATGTAAATATAAAATATAAACACTACTAAAAAAAAAAAAAAAAAAAAAAATTTTTTTTTTTTTTTTTAATCTACATCTTGCGTCCGGTGTGAATCTGACATCCATTCTGACCTCTCTCCACGGGAACCTCTCTCAAACGGCCACTCTACCTTTCCCTTTATAAAGACAAGACGCTGGACTTGTAAAATTTCAGAAATATGAACAAAGTATTCTATGATGTATATTTAAGATATTTAATTCTCTAAATATATTTCATATCAATAGATGTAAATATAAAATATAAATACTACTAAAAAAAAAAAAAAAAAAAAAAAATTTTTTTTTTTTTTTTTTAATCTACATCTTGCGTCCGGTGTGAATCTGACATCCATTCTGACCTCTCTCCACGGGAACCTCTCTCAAACGGCCACACTACCTTTCCCTTTATAAAGACAAGACGCTGGACTTGTAAAATTTCAGAAATATGAACAAAGTATTCTATGATGTATATTTAAGATATTTAATTCTCTAAATTTATTTCATATCAATAGATGTAAAAATAAAATATAAATAGTATTAAAAAAAAAAAAAAAAATTTTTTTTTTTTTTTTTTTTTTTTTTTGTAGTAGTAGTATAATATATTTTATAATCAAGTTATAATAGAGATGAGATAAGATATATTAAAGTATTCTATGATGTATATTTAAGATATTTAATTCTCTAAATATATTTCATATCAAGATATAAAAATAAAATATAAATACTACTATTAAAAAAAAAAAAAAAAAAAAAAAAAATTTTTTTTTTTTTTTTTTTTTTTTTTTTTTTTGTAGTAGTAGTATAATATATTTTATAATCAAGTTATAATAGAGATGAGATAAGATATATTAGAGTAAAGTATTCTATGATGTATATTTAAGATATTTAATTCTCTAAATTTATTTCATATCAATAGATGTAAAAATAAAATATAAATACTACTATTAAAAAAAAAAAAAAAAAATTTTTTTTTTTTTTTTTTTTTTTTTTGTAGTAGTAGTATAAGATGAGATAAGATATATTGGAGTAAAGTATTCTATGATGTATAATTAAGGTATTTAATATTCTAAATTTATTTCATATCAATAGATGTAAAAATAAAATACAAGTAGTAGTAGTCTAATATAGTTTTATAGCAAGTGAAGCATAGTAGCGATGAGATATATTAGAGCGAAGGATTGTATAATGTCCATTGAAGACGTAGAGTTCTCTCAATCCATTTCCCATCCCTCTCGTGGAAGGCCACCCACCTTTTCTATTCCCCGGGTCCTGTTGAATCCAGAGAGCCCCTCTTGGGTAGGGACCTGTTGAATCAAGAGAGACAACACCCCTCTTGGGAGCGGGATACTTGTGTCCGGGAATCGGGCAGACATTGAGCGAGCCCCCGCACCTCAGGGAGAAGCATTTAAGTGTTAAAATTGAAATTGAAATTGAAATTAAAATTAAAGTTTAAGTTAAAGTTTAAGTTAAAATTAAAGTTGAAATTGAAATTGAAATTAAAGTTTAAGTTAAAAAAAAAAAAAAAAAAAAAGGGGATATATATATATATATATATATATATATATATATATATATATATATATATATAATAATATATATATATATATATATATATATATATATATATATATATATATATATATATATTTTTTTTTTTTTTCCCAGTTTGGAATTTTTTTTTTTTTTTTTTTTTCAGTTTGGATTTTTTTATACTTACCTGTTTCTCTGAAAATGGTTTCAGACCCGTTTGAAGGGGGCTTCTAGACGACTGGCACACGAGCCGCCTCCCCTCTCGAGAGGACCTCTTGTTTCTCTTCTCTTTACTGGGGGGCTCCTCTTGATTCTTTCGCCCCGCATCGGATCCCGTGTATCGAGTGCCCCGTGGCATACTGCCAGTGCATGGAGAGTGACACCACGAACCTTGTCATTCATCTTCCCACCCGACGGCACGTTTTAAAATCCTGACATCCTCCCTGTAGATGGGGAGTCCGCGGCGGCCTCTCGAAAAGACACCTTGCCCTTCACCTTCCCGCTCCATCCCTTTGGGGGGACAGGTTGCGCAACCACCCCTTAAAAGAGGATACACTTTTATAATCAAGTTATAATAGAGATAAGATATATTAAAGTATTCTGATATATATTTAAGATATTTAATTCTCTAAATATATTTCATATCAATAGATGTAAAAATAAAATATAAATACTATTAAAAAAAAAAAAAAATTTTTTTTTTTTCTATTGTAATATATTTTATAATCAAGTTATAATAGAGATAAGATTCTGATATATATTTAAGATATTTAATTCTCTAAATATATTTCATATCAATAGATGTAAAAATAAAATATAAATACTATTAAAAAAAAAAAAAAAAAAAAAAAAATTTTTTTTTTTTTTTTTTTTTAATGTTATATAATGTTATAGTAGTATAAACTATTTTATAATACAGTTATAGAACAAAGCATTTTATAATGTACTTTTAAGAAATTTAGTTTAGTTCTCAAACTATATTTTATATCAACTGATGTAAGAATAAAATATGAATGCTACTATTAAAAAAAAAGCACAGGCGCTAGAAAACACAAAGAGACTTTTTAAAGCCATGTCCACTGGCACACTTTCTGTGTATGGGGAGTCGTAGTCCGCGGCATCACGAAAAGGCACCGTGTCGTTCACCTTCAGACTCAATCCTCTTTTTGGAATAGGTGTCCTGTTGCGCAACCCAAGAGGATTCCTAAAACACCCCATACAAGAGGATACACCTCAACGTTTTCCGTCAATTTGAAAAAAAGTTGTATGAATCAGAAGGTGTACTTTCGAGATTTCATTCGATTAGGACTGAAAATAAGCAGAGAGTGTCTAAGGGACAGGAGATTCAAATATATATACATGTAAAAAAAAAAAAAAAAAAAAAAAAAAATTTTTTTTTTTTTTTTTTTTTTTTTTTTTTTTTTTTGCAAAATATTTTTATTTAACAGATGTAAAGATAAAATATTTTTATTATAAAATATATTTAAACATCTATAGAAAAAAAAGTATGTAGGGATAAATGACAAGATCCATTCTTTATAGGATAAAATGCATGGGACATGCATTATTTTACACATCCAATGTCTTGTTTTCTTTTTCAATGGCCTCTTCTAACCACAGTCTACATTCTCTTTCGACGGGGCTCCTTCCGATCCGGCTGGGACTCAGGGGATGGCAGAGGACCGTCCATACGGCCCTCAGTTCTCGCCAGTGGATGGAGGTGGCACATTCGAAACACGTCAGGGGTAGCTCTCTGTTATCACAACAGCTTTTGACATAATACACGATGCACCCCGCATGATATCCGTGACCACACTCTCTTAGAATTAAACCCAGTCCTCCCTGCGGCACGCTGCAATACACACACAAGAGTCGAGAATGTCTGGCCATCCTCTCAGCGAACGAGTCGAACGGTATCCAAAAAATACAAGTCCATCTTTTCCAATGGCACCCAATTCAATCCATGTGTCGGGAAGTGGCAGTCTTCATAAACTAAACCCGTCTGCCCGAAAGGTCACGGAAAGCAATCTTTTTCCAGTCTCCTCCTGCATCTTCCACAGAATCCAAGTCTGGAAAACGGCCCTGTATATCGGCGGTGGTAAGGTCATCCAGCAGGCAGGCAAAAACTGGGTGAAACAAGACAGCCTAGTGAACGAGCAAGCGGATGCACGGCCTTTTATACTGCATTTCTACCCTCTACGACCTTGAAAAAAAAAAAAAAATTTTTTTTTTTTTTTTTTTTTATTTATTTGTAGTAGTATAATTTATTTTATAATCAAGTTATAATAAAGATAAGATATATTAGAGTAAAAAAATGTATGATGTATATTTATATTTAATGGTTAAACATATTTCATATGAATAGATGTAAAAATAAAATGTAAATACTATCATAAAAAAGAAAAAAAAAAAAAATTTTTTTTTTTTTTTTTTTTTTTTGTAGTAGTAGTAGTGTCATATATTTTATAATCAAGTTATAATAGAGATAAGATATAATAGAATAATAGAGATAAGATATATTAGAGTAAAGAAATGTATGATGTATATTTATATTTAATGTTTAAACATATTTCATATGAATAGATGTAAAAATAAAATGTAAATACTATTATTAAAAAAAAAAAAAAAAAAAAAAAAAAATTTTTTTTTTTTTTTTTTTTGTAGCAGTATAATTCATTTTATAATCAAGTTATAATAGAGATAAGATATAATAGAATAAAGAAATGTATGATGTATATTTATATTTAATGTTTAAACATATTTCATATGAATAGATGTAAAAAAAAAAAAAAAAAAATTTTTTTTTTTTTTTCAATGCTTTGTAAGGTATACGAAGCCTATATCCTATTGCACAACCCTCTGCGACCTTGAAAAAAAAAAAAAATTGTAGTATAATACATTTTAGAACAGAGGATAAAGTTTTAAACACGACTCTCCCTTTCGGGACCAACGTTGGTGAGGGGTTGGGCGCAAAAAAAAGAGTTGAAAGGGGAACAGGTTTCCCCTTTCAACTCTTTTTTCTGTGACGGATGAGACACTTTAGACTTGGAGGTGAGATCCTTCCAAATCTTTTGGATCCAGTTCGAGAATCAAAATTTCGTTTCTTTTTTCCCGCAACCAACGAAATTGCTCATCCGTCATTCGATCTTTGTACTGGATCCAGAGAAAGGTGAGGTCCGGGGCCTTGAGTGTGGCCCCGCACACCCGACACTTGAGATGTCGGGCATCTCGGACCTGCTCCAGCAGACACGGCGGGTGGACCGCATGCTGGCACCGCGTCAAGCGCGAGCCGTTGAGGACCGGCAGAGAGCAACACATGCAGGTGTTCATCGTGCTCGAGACAGAGAGCTACTGAAGCCTGCGTCAGCGCGCGCGTGGGAATGGGGTGAAAAGAGAGGGAGGTCTTCTTTGGGAAAATCTCACGAACCGTTCTCTGGTTTCACTTGGAAATGTCACTCTTTTTCAGTTGCACCACTCCAACACTTTGAAAAAATTCAGAGTCTATCGAAATGCGGCTGGGCTCCACACAAGAAAACAGTTTTATCTTGGAAATGTCACAAAAAGTTAATCTTTTTCAGTTGGACCCCTCCAACACTTTGAAAAATGTCGCAGTCTTTCGAAATGCGGCTGGGCTCCATACAAGAAAACAGTTTTAACTTGGAAATGTCACAAAAAGTCAATTTTTTTCAGTTGGACCACTCCAACACTTTGAAAAAATTCAGAGTCTATCGACATGCGGCTGGGCTCCATACAAGAAAACGGTTCAAGTTTTAACTTGGAAATGTCACAAAAAGTCAATCTTTTTCAGTTCGACCATTCCAACACTTTGAAAAATGTCTTTCGAAATGCGGCTGGACTCTATCAAAGAAAACAGAGTTTTATCGTAGAATGGTCACCGAAAAAATACAAGTCCATCTTTTCCAATGGCACCCAATTCAATCCATGTCTCGGGAAGTGGCAGTCTTCATAAACTAAACCCGTCTGCCCGAAAGCTCACGGAAAGCAACCAGTCTCCTCCTGCATCTTCCACAGAATCCAAGTCTTTGGAAAACGGCCCTGTATATCGGCGGTGGTGAGGTCATCCAGCAGGCAGGCAGGCAGGCAGGCAGGCAAAAACTTGGTGAAACAAGACAGCCGAGTGAACGAGCAAGCGGATGCACGGCCTTTTATACTGCATTTCTACACTCTGCGACCTTGAAAAAAAAAAAAAAAATTTTTTTTTTTTTTTTTTTTTTTTTAATGCTTTGTAAGGTATACGAAGCCTATATCCTATTGCACAACCCTCTGCAACCTTGAAAAAAAAAAAAAATTATTGAGGTCACAAAAAAAAAAAAAAAAAAATATTGAGGTCAAACTGGTGTATAAAAGGCCGTGCATTCGCTAGCTCTTTCACTTGGCTTTCGTCTACCTCGATGCTTGTGCCTGCTCTTTGGATTACTCTGCCTGTGGATTACTCTGCCTGTGGATTACTCTGCCCGTGGATTACTCTGCCCGTGGATTACTCTGCCCGTGGATTACTCTGCCTGTGGATTTCTTTGCCTGTGGATTTCTTTGCCTGTGGATTTCTGTGCCTGTGGATTTCTGTGCCTGTGGATTTCTGTGCCTGTGGATTTCTGTGAGTATTTTACTTCGTATTATTTTATTTTGGAACTTTGATTTTTTGAGATGGTATTTTAAACAATTTTCTTCTGAAATGAGGGAATAAGAGTTTGAAAATTTTGCTGCGTTCTGTTATCCAACACTTTGAAAATTTAAACTTGAATATAAAAAGATTGTTTTTATTTTGCGACTTTGTTAAAAAATTTGATTTTTTGAGATGGTTTCTTCTGAAATGAGAGCATAAGAGTTTGAAAATTTTGCTGCGTCCAACACTTTGAAAATTTAAACTTGAATATAAAAAGATTGTTTTTATTTTGTGATTTTGTTAAAAAGTTTGATTTTTTGAGACGGTATTTTAAACAATTTTCTTCTGAAATGAGAGCATAAGAGTTTGAAAATGTCGTTATGTTCTGTTAAAGAGAATGTATCCAATACTTTGAAAATTTAAGTTTTTAATCCATTTTCTTCTAAAGTGTATTTCATTAGAGGATAAGAGTTTGAAAATTTGGCTATGCGAGAATGTATCCAACACTTTGAAAATTTAAGTTTTTAATGTGTTACTTTGTTAAAAAGATTCATTCTTTAAAAGTTTCGCTATGTTCTGTTAAAAAGAATGTATACAACACCTTGAAAAAAAAAAAAAAAAATTATTGAGGTCACAAAAAAAAAAAAAAAAAAAAAAAATTAATTGGGTCAAACGGGTGTATAAAAGGCCGTGAATTCACTAGCTCGTTCACTTGGCTTTCGTCTTTCTCGATGCTTGTGCCTTTGGAAATTTCTGCTTGTGAGTGTTTTACTTTGTATTATTATGCGATAAAAGTTACTTTGTTAAAAAGATTGATTTTTTGAGAGGGTGTTTTGAAACAATTCTGAAATGTATTGAGTTTGTGAATAAGAGTTTAAAAATTTCGCCGGGTTAAAGAGACTGTATCCAACACTTTGAAAAGTTAAACTTGAATATAAAAAGATTGTTTTTATATTTTGAATTTGTTAAAAAGATTGATTTTTTGAGAGGGTGTTTTGAAACCATTCTGAAATGAGTGAATAAGAGTTTGAAAATTTCGCCGTCTTCTGTTAAAGAGAATGTATCCAACACTTTGAAAATTTAAGTTTTTAATCCATTTTCTTCTAAAATGTATTTCATGAGAGGATAAGAGTTTGAAAATTTGGCTATGCGACAATGTTGACAATTGAAACTTGAATATAAAAAGATTGTTTTTATTTTGCGACTTTGTTAAAAAAGTTTCTGTTAAAGAGAATGTATCCAACACTTTGAAAATTTAAGTTTTTAATCCATTTTCTTCTAAAGTGTATTTCATAAGAGTTTGAAAATTTTGCCATGTTCTTTGAAATGGAAACTTGACTGAGTGTCTTTTTTAAAAAGATTCATTTTCTGAGACAACCCTTTTCTTTTTGCTCCACTCATGTCCTTTTTCTTCTTCTTTTCAGATGGCGACGTTTCTGTGGCACCTCTTCTAGACAGAAGGGGAGAGACAGGGGGCTGCTCAGATCCTACCCTCCCCCGCTGGGCGAGGAGGCGGATACAGATACTACACCCCGAACTCGCCGGATGGCCGCATACCGGGGACATGGGGTCGCTCCAATCCTCCTCTCCGATCCTCTGCTGTGGGTCAGTTGCAAGCATGGACCGCGATACTCGCTGTCGGTTAGTATAGGCAGGGGGTTCGCATGCACGGCCCTAAGATTCCTGGCCCTCAGTAAGGTCGGATGGAAGAGAGAGTGCGGAGGACCGCCGCTCCCATGCAGTATGTAGGGGCCGCTCGCAGGATTCTCCTCGAGGGCTACCGTGGCCCCGGTAGCCACTTCTTTTCCCAGTGCGGCGCCAGGGTCAGAGTGATGGGAGCCACCCTGCTCCCCCTTCTCCAGCAGGGATCGTCTGTACTTCAGCTGCCGCTCTTCTCCAGTAGTGAACCCTTCAAACCTTCCAATCCCTTCCGGGTGTTCAAAGGAGCTCGACAAGGTGTCCGAAGGGCTACTGTTGGCCGGTTGTCTCTTGGCGGGGTCTAGAGGTTCCTCCGAAAACGGGGCCCCTTGCAGGGCCACCCGGTACGTGCATGGGGAGTTCGGGATTCGAATTCCTGGTACAAAGAGATTACCTGACCGTGTCTCGCACCGTAATGGGAACGAACCTCGTCAATTGACGCTCTGTGCCGGCATGGCCATTGCTTGAGCCTGTAGGTCTGGGGCTCCGATGAGAGGCAACCGGCTGGAAGGCGCCTGGGGCACCCCGTGTGCCGTGGGCGCGCAGTAGAAGAAGTCTCTCAGGACCGGAGGCCTCTGTGCACTGCGGTCCAGGTGCCTCCGGGGTTGGGAGATGCCACGGTGGGAAAGGGTGGTCACAACACGATGGAGGGAGCGCCTGTGTTGCCCACCCCCTCACGGGGGCGCAAGGCCTTTTAGGTACGCGTAGAACCACCGTGGTAAAGAGTCGCTTGACCCGAATTCGGATATCTGAGGGTCGAATTCGGTCCTCGGGGGATGAAAGCTCTGGCGGCACTCTGGAAGACTGGAAGGTGGACAAGGGGGAAGCGAACAGGAAGCGTGGTCTAGCGAAGGAGATCCCGACAAGAAAGAAGGAACGGTTTGTCTAGGGGGCGTGAGACAGAAATGTCCAAGGTGGTACTCTTTTTTATAATTATTATTATTATTATTATGATGATGATGATGATGACCGGTTTGAGCCGCTTTGGCGGCTTGCCGGCCAATTTCCCTGGTTGACAAAGGTGGGTGGTTTTCTTTTTTCACACAGAGAGATGGATGCATGAGAGGTGGCCACAGGTTTGGTTTTAAAAAGGTGGTAATGGTGTATAAAGTGTTTTAAAAAGGTAAAAAGTGTATGAAAAGGTCATGTTTTAAAAAGGTTATGTTTTAAAAAGGTTTTGTTTTATAAAGTGGTGGGGAAAGGTAATGGTGTATAAAGTGTTTTAAAAAGGTAAAAAGTGTATGGTGTTTTAAAAAGGTTATGTTTTAAAAAGGTTTTGTTTTATAAAGTGTTTTAAAAAGTGTTTGATAGAACATCCTTATACTATAATAAGGGTGTTTTAAAAAGTGAAAAAATCCTGTGGGGAAGTTTGTTTTGAAGAAGGTCAAGTTTTATAAAGGTTTTGTTTTATAAAGTGTTTTAAAAAGTGTTTGATAGAACATCCTTATAAGGGTGTTTTAAAAAGTGAAAAAATCCTGTGGGGAAGTTTGTTTTGAAGAAGGTCATGTTTTTAAAGTCAAGTTTTCATAGAAAATGTAAAAATGAAAGGTTACTATGAAAGGTACGTTTTTTCATTTTTTAAGAAATTGGTATTTGATAAATGTATTTGATAAATGTATTTGATAAATGTATTTGATAAATACTTGATAAATACTTGATAAATTTTTGATAAATGTATTTGATAAATACTTGATAAATACTTGATAAATTTTTGATAAATACTTGATAAATTTTTGATAAATTTTTGATAAATACTTGATAAATTTTTGATAAATACTTGATAAATTTTTGATAAATACTTGATAAATATTTGATATTTTTGATAAATACTTGATATTTTTGATAAATGCTTGATAAATATTTGATATTTTTGATATTATTGCATCGATAGTTCGTCGATTTTACAATGAACAAGAAAACGCGTATTCTTTTTCAGGGCGTTTTCCTTTACAGGAAACAAGACTCAAGTACCCAGTTTTCACGTGTCTTCGCGTTTTTCTTTACAAGACGCGCTTCGATCTTACAAGGCGTTTTCTTTTACAGGGCGTTTTCTTTTACAGGAAACAAGACTCAAGTACCCAGTTTCGCGTTTTTCTTTACAAGACGCGCTTCGATCTTACAAGGCGTTTTCTTTTACAGGAAACAAGACTCAAGTACCAAGTTTCGCGTGTCTTCGCGTTTTTTTTACAGGGCGTTTTCTTTTACAGGAAACCAGTTTCACCCGAGACGGAGTCGGGTAGACGGTCAGACCGTCGGCCTAGCCTTCGAAGGTTTTCTGTGGTTTCCCTTCGAACTCGAAGGGAGCTTCCGGCAAAAACGGAAACTCTCCTCGAGCGTGAATGCGGGTTAGGTTCCCTTTCAAAGTCCCACCACAGATGGGCTTTAGCACACATTGGATACACAAATAAAATTGTACACAAACAACACAAACATTTTTTTTTTTTTTTTTTTTTAACCCCAATTTGAACCCATTTTTACAGACACTCGACTCCAATCCAGACACATTTCCACAAATACAAATTTACAAATAAGATTTCATCCAACCATGGAATCTTGTTATATTTCACATTTCTACAAATACAAATTTAGAAATAAAGTTTCATCCAACCATGGAATCTTGTTATAATATTTCACATTTCCACAAACACAAACAACACAAACAACAAACAACACAAACAACAAACAACATAAACAACACAAACAACAAACAACATAAACAACGCAAACAACATAAACAACATAAACAACGCAAACAACATAAACAACATAAACAACGCAAACAACGCAAACAACATAAACAACACAAACAACATAAACAACGCAAACAACATAAACAACGCAAACAACATAAACAACATAAACAACACAAACAACACAAACAACGCAAACAACATAAACAACGCAAACAACATAAACAACGCAAACAACATAAACAACACAAACAACACAAACAACACAAACATTTTTTTTTTTTCAGACTCATTTCCACAAATACAACTTCACAAATAAGATTTCATCCAACCATGGAGGATGGAATCTTGTTATAAAATTTGTGAATTTCTTTTTATACTCTCCAACCCACACACATTTTGACAAGAAACACTCTCCCACCTACACACATTTTGACAAGAAACACTCTCCCACCCACTCACATTTTGACAAGAAACACTCTCCCACCCACTCACATTTTGACAAGAAACACTCTCCCACCCACACACATTTTGACAAGAAACACTCTCCCACCCACACACATTTTGACAAGAAACACTCTCCCACCCACACACATTTTGACAAGAAACACACTCCAACCCACACACATTTTTAGAAGAAACACTCTCCAAACCACACACGTTTCCACAAGAAACACTCTCCAAACCACTCTCCAAACCACACACGTTTCCACAAGAAACACACTCCAAACCACACACATTTTCACAAGAAACACTCTCCAAACCACACACATTTTCACAAGAAACATTCTCCCACCCACACACATTTTCACAAGAAACACTCTCCCACCCACGCACATTTTCACAAGAAACACTCTCCAAACCACACACATTTTCACAAGAAACATTCTCCCACCCACACACATTTTCACAAGAAACACTCTCCCACCCACACACATTTTCACAAGAAACACTCTCCCACCCACACACATTTTCACAAGAAACATTCTCCCACCCACACACATTTTCACAAGAAACATTCTCCCACCCACACACATTTCCACAAGAAACACTCTCCAACACAACACAACACATTTCCAAAAACAAAAATAGAAATAAAATTCCATGAATGAGCCACCAATTTTTTTTTTTTTTTTTTTTTTTGAGATGAGTCATAATTTTTTTTTTTTTTATAATTAGGTGAGTCATTAAATTTTTTTTTTTTTTATAATTAGGTGAGTCATTAAATTTTTTTTTTTTTTTTTTATAATTAGGTGAGTCATTAAAAAATATTATGACTCATCTCAAAAAAAAAAAAAAAAAAAAAATTTTTTTTTTTTTTTTAATAGTAGTATTTATATTTTATTTTTACATCTATTGATATGAAATATATTTAGAGAATTAAATATCTTAAATATACATCATAGAATACTTTACTCTAATATATCTTATCTCATCTCTATCATAACTTGATTATAAAATATATTATACTACTACTACAATTTTTTTTTTTTTATAGTAGTATTTATATTTTATTTTTACATCTATTGATATGAAATATATTTAGAGAATTAATTAAATATCTTAAATATACATCATAGAATACTTTACTCTAATATATCTTATCTCATCTCTATCATAACTTGATTATAAAATATATTATACTACCACTACTACTACTACAAAAAAAAAAAAAAAAAAATTTTTTTTTTTTTTTTAGTAGTATTTATATTTTATTTTTACATCTATTGATATGAAATATATTTAGAGAATTAAATATCTTAAATATACATCATAAAATACTTTACTCTAATATATCTTATCTCATCTCTATCATAACTTGATTATAAAATATATTATACTACTACGAAAAAAAAAAAAAAAAAAAAAAAAATTTTTTTTTTTTTTTTTTTTTTTTTTAACATTTATTGATATGAAATATATTTAGAGAATTAAATGTCTTAAATATACATCATAGAATACTTTGTTCATCCTTCTGAAATTTTACAAGTCAAGCGTCTTGTCTTTATAAAGGGAAATGTTGAGTGGCCGTTTCAGAGAGGTTCCCGTGGAGAGAGGTCAGAATGGATGTCAGATTCACACCGGACGCAAGATGTAGAAAAAAAAAAAATTTTTTTTTTTTTTTTTAATGTGATATTCGACACTACCCAGTGTCCTCCGGAGCCCACGGACCTCTCTACGGCCCCTTTCGTTTTCATGCCTTCTGAAATTTTACAAGTCCAGCGTCTTGTCTTTATAAAGGGAAAGGTTGAGTGGCCGTTTCAGAGAGGTTCCCGTGGAGCTGGGTCCGAATGGATGAGAGATTTACGCCGGACGCAAGATGTAGGTTCAAAAACTTGAAAAAAAAAAAAAAAAAAAAAAAAAATTGGCGACCTTGAACTTTATTTTGGGACTCGACCCTCGAGCTTCGACTCGGAGGTGCCTCTCTCGCAGGGCCTTCTTTCCCGTCCAGTTTCGTCCCTCTCCGCGGTCCACGGGGGGATCGAGGGCCCTGACCCACTTTCGGGTGGAAACTTGGAGGACGCCTGTCGCGTCGGATCTCTGGCGGAAGGGATCGCGGACCCTGTCGCGGTCCCCCTCTCTCCCCCCTCTTCCCGACGGTGTCGCTTCGGTCCGTTTCCGGTCGTGTGGAAAGGGCCCGGGGCCCCTCGAAATTCAGACGCTCTATTTTGTGGCCCGGGGCCCGGGCGGTCGACCGAACGACCCCTCCAAAACGTCCCACTCTACGCGTCGGTCCGCTTCTTCCCAGCGAGTTGGGGAGGCGTGGGGCGACCGGGGGTCCTGTAGGGCATCTTCCGGGTTCCCCGATTCGCGGTTTTGACCCCTTTTGACCTCGAAAAAAGCGGATGCCGATCGAAACCGAGACATTTTTGAGAAGCTTGATTTTTTTCCAACCTCTGGATAGGTCACATGACCCGGTCCCGTTGGGGCGTGTCTCGGGCGGGTTTGGGTCGGGTCAGAACCGCTCGGGGTAGAGGGGTCATGTCACCTATCTACGGGTTGGAAAAAAATCGAGCCATTCGAAACCAATGTTCTTTCGGCGGTCCGGCGACGCGTTGGACCGTGACCAGCGAAAAACGCTTCCGCCAAAAGCCTCCGAGGGCCCCCAAAAGGGAGTGGGGTACCGCCCGCGTTCGAA
>OZ025292.1:43663719-44051219 GCA_964019185.1 Maratus speculifer | reverse complement strand
TCCCGCTCCATCCCTTTGGGGGGACAGGTTGCGCAACCACCCCTTAAAAGAGGATACACTTTTATAATCAAGTTATAATAGAGATAAGATATATTAAAGTATTCTGATATATATTTAAGATATTTAATTCTCTAAATATATTTCATATCAATAGATGTAAAAATAAAATATAAATACTATTAAAAAAAAAAAAAAAAAAAAATTTTTTTTTTTTTTTTTTTTCTATTGTAATATATTTTATAATCAAGTTATAATAGAGATAAGATTCTGATATATATTTAAGATATTTAATTCTCTAAATATATTTCATATCAATAGATGTAAAAATAAAATATAAATACTATTAAAAAAAAAAAAAAAAAAAAAATTTTTTTTTTTTTTTTAATGTTATATAATGTTATAGTAGTATAAACTATTTTATAATACAGTTATAGAACAAAGCATTTTATAATGTACTTTTAAGAAATTTAGTTTAGTTCTCAAACTATATTTTATATCAACTGATGTAAGAATAAAATATGAATGCTACTATTAAAAAAAAAGCACAGGCGCTAGAAAACACAAAGAGACTTTTTAAAGCCATGTCCACTGGCACACTTTCTGTGTATGGGGAGTCGTAGTCCGCGGCATCACGAA
Source organism: Maratus speculifer (assembly GCA_964019185.1). Taxonomy (NCBI): domain Eukaryota; kingdom Metazoa; phylum Arthropoda; class Arachnida; order Araneae; family Salticidae; genus Maratus; species Maratus speculifer. The sequence continues at coordinate 44,050,583 of OZ025292.1, read as the reverse complement.
AAGGCACCGTGTCGTTCACCTTCACACTCAATCCTCTTTTTGGAATAGGTGTCCTGTTGCGCAACCCAAGAGGATTCCTAAAACACCCCATACAAGAGGATACACCTCAACGTTTTCCGTCAATTTGAAAAAAAGTTGTGTGAATCAGAAGGTGTACTTTCGAGATTTCATTCGATTAGGACTGAAAATAAGCAGAGAGTGTCTAAGGGACAGGAGATTCAAATATATATACATGTAAAAAAAAAAAAAAAAAAAAAAAAAAAAAAAATTTTTTTTTTTTTTTTTTTTTTGCAAAATATTTTTATTCAACAGATGTAAAGATAAAATATTTTTATTATAAAATATATTTAAACATCTATAGAAAAAAAAGTATGTAGGGATAAATGACAAGATCCATTCTTTATAGGATAAAATGCATGGGACATGCATTATTTTACACATCCAATGTCTTGTTTTCTTTTTCAATGGCCTCTTCTAACCACAGTCTACATTCTCTTTCGACGGGGCTCCTTCCGATCCGGCTGGGACTCAGGGGATGGCAGAGGACCGTATATACGGCCCTCAGTTCTCGCCAGTGGATGGAGGTGGCACATTCGAAACACGTCAGGGGTAGCTCTCTTTTATCACAACAGCTTTTGACATAATACACGATGCACCCCGCATGATATCCGTGACCACACTCTCTTAGAATTAAACCCAGTCCTCCCTGCGGCACGCTGCAATACACACACAAGAGTCGAGAATGTCTGGCCATCCTCTCAGCGAACGAGTCGAACGGTATCCAAAAAATACAAGTCCATCTTTTCCAATGGCACCCAATTCAATCCATGTGTCGGGAAGTGGCAGTCTTCATAAACTAAACCCGTCTGCCCGAAAGGTCACGGAAAGCAATCTTTTTCCAGTCTCCTCCTGCATCTTCCACAGAATCCAAGTCTGGAAAACGGCCCTGTATATCGGCGGTGGTAAGGTCATCCAGCAGGCAGGCAAAAACTGGGTGAAACAAGACAGCCTAGTGAACGAGCAAGCGGATGCACGGCCTTTTATACTGCATTTCTACCCTCTACGACCTTGAAGAAAAAAAAAAAAAAATTTTTTTTTTTTTTATTTATTTGTAGTAGTATAATTTATTTTATAATCAAGTTATAATAAAGATAAGATATATTAGAGTAAAAAAATGTATGATGTATATTTATATTTAATGGTTAAACATATTTCATATGAATAGATGTAAAAATAAAATGTAAATACTATCATAAAAAAGAAAAAAAAAAAAAATTTTTTTTTTTTTTTTTTTTTTTTGTAGTAGTAGTAGTGTCATATATTTTATAATCAAGTTATAATAGAGATAAGATATAATAGAATAATAGAGATAAGATATATTAGAGTATTGAAATGTATGATGTATATTTATATTTAATGTTTAAACATATTTCATATGAATAGATGTAAAAATAAAATGTAAATACTTTTATTAAAAAGAAAAAAAAAAAAAATTTTTTTTTTTTTTTTTTTTTTTTTTTTTTTTTTTGTAGCAGTATAATTTATTTTATAATCAAGTTATAATAGAGATAAGATATAATAGAATAAAGAAATGTATGATGTATATTTATATTTAATGTGAATTTCATATGAATAGATGTAAAAAAAAAAAAAAAAAAAAAAAAAAATTTTTTTTTTTTTTTTTTTTGTAGTAGTTGTATTATAATATATTTTATAATCAAGTTATAATAGAGGTAAGATATAATAGAATAAAGAATAATATTATGTATATTTATATTTAATGTTTAAACATATTTCATATAAATAAATGTTAAAAAAAAAAAAAAAAAAAAAAAAATTGTAGTATAATACATTTTAGAACAGAGGATAAAGTTTTAAACACGACTCTCCCTTTCGGGACCAACGTTGGTGAGGGGTTGGGCGCAAAAAAAAGAGTTGAAAGGGGAACAGGTTTCCCCTTTCAACTCTTTTTTCTGCGACGGATGAGACACTTTAGACTTGGAGGTGAGATCCTTCCAAATCTTTTGGATCCAGTTCGAGAATCAAAATTTCGTTTCTTTTTTCCCGCAACCAACGAAATTGCTCATCCGTCATTCGATCTTTGTACTGGATCCAGAGAAAGGTGAGGTCCGGGGCCTTGAGTGTGGCCCCGCACACCCGACACTTGAGATGCCGGGCATCTCGGACCTGCTCCAGCAGACACGGCGGGTGGACCGCATGCTGGCACCGCGTCAAGCGCGAGCCGTTGAGGACCGGCAGAGAGCAACACATGCAGGTGTTCATCGTGCTCGAGACAGAGAGCTACTGAAGCCTGCGTCAGCGCGCGCGTGGGAATGGGGTGGAAAGAGAGGGAGGTCTTCTTTGGGAAAATCTCACGAACCGTTCTCTGGTTTCACTTGGAAATGTCACTCTTTTTCAGTTGCACCACTCCAACACTTTGAAAAAATTCAGAGTCTATCGAAATGCGGCTGGGCTCCACACAAGAAAACAGTTTTATCTTGGAAATGTCACAAAAAGTTAATCTTTTTCAGTTGGACCCCTCCAACACTTTGAAAAATGTCGCAGTCTTTCGAAATGCGGCTGGGCTCCATACAAGAAAACAGTTTTAACTTGGAAATGTCACAAAAAGTCAATTTTTTTCAGTTGGACCACTCCAACACTTTGAAAAAATTCAGAGTCTATCGACATGCGGCTGGGCTCCATACAAGAAAACGGTTCAAGTTTTAACTTGGAAATGTCACAAAAAGTCAATCTTTTTCAGTTCGACCATTCCAACAGTTTGAAAAATGTCTTTCGAAATGCGGCTGGACTCTATCAAAGAAAACAGAGTTTTATCGTAGAATGGTCACCGAAAAAATACAAGTCCATCTTTTCCAATGGCACCCAATTCAATCCATGTCTCGGGAAGTGGCAGTCTTCATAAACTAAACCCGTCTGCCCGAAAGCTCACGGAAAGCAACCAGTCTCCTCCTGCATCTTCCACAGAATCCAAGTCTTTGGAAAACGGCCCTGTATATCGGCGGTGGTGAGGTCATCCAGCAGGCAGGCAGGCAGGCAGGCAGGCAAAAACTTGGTGAAACAAGACAGCCGAGTGAACGAGCAAGCGGATGCACGGCCTTTTATACTGCATTTCTACACTCTGCGACCTTGAAAAAAAAAAAAAAAAAAAAAAAAAATTTTTTTTTTTTTTTAATGCTTTGTAAGGTATACGAAGCCTATATCCTATTCCACAACCCTCTGCAACCTTGAAAAAAAAAAAAAAATTTTTTTTTTTTTTTTCAATGCTTTGTAAGGTATACGAAGCCTATATCCTATTGCACAACCCTCTGCGACCTTGGAAAAAAAAAAAAAATTTTTTTTTTTTCTTTTTTTTTTTAATGCATTGTAAGGTATACGAAGCCTATATCCTATTGCATAACCCTCTGCAACCTTGAAAAAAAAAAAAAAAATTATTGAGGTCACAAAAAAAAAAAAAAAAAAAAAATATTGAGGTCAAACTGGTGTATAAAAGGCCGTTTATTCGCTAGCTCTTTCACTTGGCTTTCGTCTACCTCGATGCTTGTGCCTGCTCTTTGGATTACTCTGCCTGTGGATTACTCTGCCTGTGGATTACTCTGCCTGTGGATTTCTTTGCCTGTGGATTTCTTTGCCTGTGGATTTCTGTGCCTGTGGATTTCTGTGCCTGTGGATTTCTGTGCCTGTGGATTTCTGTGCCTGTGGATTTCTGTGAGTATTTTACTTCGTATTATTTTATTTTGGAACTTTGATTTTTTGAGATGGTATTTTAAACAATTTTCTTCTGAAATGAGGGAATAAGAGTTTGAAAATTTTGCTGCGTTCTGTTATCCAACACTTTGAAAATTTAAACTTGAATATAAAAAGATTGTTTTTATTTTGCGACTTTGTTAAAAAATTTGATTTTTTGAGATGGTTTCTTCTGAAATGAGAGCATAAGAGTTTGAAAATTTTGCTGCGTCCAACACTTTGAAAATTTAAACTTGAATATAAAAAGATTGTTTTTATTTTGTGATTTTGTTAAAAAGTTTGATTTTTTGAGACGGTATTTTAAACAATTTTCTTCTGAAATGAGAGCATAAGAGTTTGAAAATGTCGTTATGTTCTGTTAAAGAGAATGTATCCAATACTTTGAAAATTTAAGTTTTTAATCCATTTTCTTCTAAAGTGTATTTCATTAGAGGATAAGAGTTTGAAAATTTGGCTATGCGAGAATGTATCCAACACTTTGAAAATTTAAGTTTTTAATGTGTTACTTTGTTAAAAAGATTCATTCTTTAAAAGTTTCGCTATGTTCTGTTAAAAAGAATGTATCCAACACCTTGAAAAAAAAAAAAAAAATTTTTGAGGTCAAAAAAAAAAAAAAAAAAAAAAAATTATTGAGGTCAAAAAAAAAAAAAAAAAAAAAAAAAAAATTAATTGGGTCAAACGGGTGTATAAAAGGCCGTGAATTCACTAGCTCGTTCACTTGGCTTTCGTCTTTCTCGATGCTTGTGCCTTTGGATTATTCTGCTTGTGAGTGTTTTACTTTGTATTATTATGCGATAAAAGTTACTTTGTTAAAAAGATTGATTTTTTGAGAGGGTGTTTTGAAACAATTCTGAAATGTATTGAGTTTGTGAATAAGAGTTTAAAAATTTCGCCGGGTTAAAGAGACTGTATCCAACACTTTGAAAAGTTAAACTTGAATATAAAAAGATTGTTTTTATATTTTGACTTTGTTAAAAAGATTGATTTTTTGAGAGGGTGTTTTGAAACCATTCTGAAATGAGTGAATAAGAGTTTGAAAATTTCGCCGTCTTCTGTTAAAGAGAATGTATCCAACACTTTGAAAATTTAAGTTTTTAATCCATTTTCTTCTAAAATGTATTTCATGAGAGGATAAGAGTTTGAAAATTTGGCTATGCGACAATGTTGACAATTGAAACTTGAATATAAAAAGATTGTTTTTATTTTGCGACTTTGTTAAAAAAGTTTCTGTTAAAGAGAATGTATCCAACACTTTGAAAATTTAAGTTTTTAATCCATTTTCTTCTAAAGTGTATTTCATAAGAGTTTGAAAATTTTGCCATGTTCTTTGAAATGGAAACTTGACTGAGTGTCTTTTTTAAAAAGATTCATTTTCTGAGACAACCCTTTTCTTTTTGCTCCACTCATGTCCTTTTTCTTCTTCTTTTCAGATGGCGACGTTTCTGTGGCACCTCTTCTAGACAGAAGGGGAGAGACAGGGGGCTGCTCAGATCCTACCCTCCCCCGCTGGGCGAGGAGGCGGATACAGATACTACACCCCGAACTCGCCGGATGGCCGCATACCGGGGACATGGGGTCGCTCCAATCCTCCTCTCCGATCCTCTGCTGTGGGTCAGTTGCAAGCATGGACCGCGATACTCGCTGTCGGTTAGTATAGGCAGGGGGTTCGCATGCACGGCCCTAAGATTCCTGGCCCTCAGTAAGGTCGGATGGAAGAGAGAGTGCGGAGGACCGCCGCTCCCATGCAGTATGTAGGGGCCGCTCGCAGGATTCTCCTCGAGGGCTACCGTGGCCCCGGTAGCCACTTCTTTTCCCAGTGCGGCGCCAGGGTCAGAGTGATGGGAGCCACCCTGCTCCCCCTTCTCCAGCAGGGATCGTCTGTACTTCAGCTGCCGCTCTTCTCCAGAAGTGAACCCTTCAAACCTTCCAATCCCTTCCGGGTGTTCAAAGGAGCTCGACAAGGTGTCCGAAGGGCTACTGTTGGCCGGTTGTCTCTTGGCGGGGTCTAGAGGTTCCTCCGAAAACGGGGCCCCTTGCAGGGCCACCCGGTACGTGCATGGGGAGTTCGGGATTCGAATTCCTGGTACAAAGAGATTACCTGACCGTGTCTCGCACCGTAATGGGAACGAACCTCGTCAATTGACGCTCTGTGCCGGCATGGCCATTGCTTGAGCCTGTAGGTCTGGGGCTCCGATGAGAGGCAACCGGCTGGAAGGCGCCTGGGGCACCCCGTGTGCCGTGGGCGCGCAGTAGAAGAAGTCTCTCAGGACCGGAGGCCTCTGTGCACTGCGGTCCAGGTGCCTCCGGGGTTGGGAGATGCCACGGTGGAAAAGGGTGGTCACAACACGATGGAGGGAGCGCCTGTGTTGCCCACCCCCTCACGGGGGCGCAAGGCCTTTTAGGTACGCGTAGAACCACCGTGGTAAAGAGTCGCTTGACCCGAATTCGGATATCTGAGGGTCGAATTCGGTCCTCGGGGGATGAAAGCTCTGGCGGCACTCTGGAAGACTGGAAGGTGGACAAGGGGGAAGCGAACAGGAAGCGTGGTCTAGCGAAGGAGATCCCGACAAGAAAGAAGGAACGGTTTGTCTAGGGGGCGTGAGACAGAAATGTCCAAGGTGGTACTCTTTTTTATAATTATTATTATTATTATTATGATGATGATGATGATGACCGGTTTGAGCCGCTTCGGCGGCTTGCCGGCCAATTTCCCTGGTTGACAAAGGTGGGTGGTTTTCTTTTTTCACACAGAGAGATGGATGCATGAGAGGTGGCCACAGGTTTGGTTTTAAAAAGGTGGTAATGGTGTATAAAGTGTTTTAAAAAGGTAAAAAGTGTATGAAAAGGTCATGTTTTAAAAAGGTTATGTTTTAAAAAGGTTTTGTTTTATAAAGTGGTGGGGAAAGGTAATGGTGTATAAAGTGTTTTAAAAAGGTAAAAAGTGTATGGTGTTTTAAAAAGGTTATGTTTTAAAAAGGTTTTGTTTTATAAAGTGTTTTAAAAAGTGTTTGATAGAACATCCTTATACTATAATAAGGGTGTTTTAAAAAGTGAAAAAATCCTGTGGGGAAGTTTGTTTTGAAGAAGGTCAAGTTTTATAAAGGTTTTGTTTTATAAAGTGTTTTAAAAAGTGTTTGATAGAACATCCTTATAAGGGTGTTTTAAAAAGTGAAAAAATCCTGTGGGGAAGTTTGTTTTGAAGAAGGTCATGTTTTTAAAGTCAAGTTTTCATAGAAAATGTAAAAATGAAAGGTTACTATGAAAGGTACGTTTTTTCATTTTTTAAGAAATTGGTATTTGATAAATGTATTTGATAAATGTATTTGATAAATGTATTTGATAAATGTATTTGATAAATACTTGATAAATACTTGATAAATTTTTGATAAATGTATTTGATAAATACTTGATAAATACTTGATAAATTTTTGATAAATACTTGATAAATTTTTGATAAATTTTTGATAAATACTTGATAAATTTTTGATAAATACTTGATAAATTTTTGATAAATACTTGATAAATATTTGATATTTTTGATAAATACTTGATATTTTTGATAAATGCTTGATAAATATTTGATATTTTTGATATTATTGCATCGATAGTTCGTCGATTTTACAATGAACAAGAAAACGCGTATTCTTTTTCAGGGCGTTTTCCTTTACAGGAAACAAGACTCAAGTACCAAGTTTTCACGTGTCTTCGCGTTTTTCTTTACAAGACGCGCTTCGATCTTACAAGGCGTTTTCTTTTACAGGGCGTTTTCTTTTACAGGAAACAAGACTCAAGTACCCAGTTTCGCGTTTTTCTTTACAAGACGCGCTTCGATCTTACAAGGCGTTTTCTTTCACAGGAAACAAGACTCAAGTACCAAGTTTCGCGTGTCTTCGCGTTTTTTTTACAGGGCGTTTTCTTTTACAGGAAACCAGTTTCACCCGAGACGGAGTCGGGTAGACGGTCAGACCGTCGGCCTAGCCTTCGAAGGTTTTCTGTGGTTTCCCTTCGAACTCGAAGGGAGCTTCCGGCAAAAACGGAAACTCTCCTCGAGCGTGAATGCGGGTTAGGTTCCCTTTCAAAGTCCCACCACAGATGGGCTTTAGCACACATTGGATACACAAATAAAATTGTACACAAACAACACAAACATTTTTTTTTTTTTTTTTTTTAACCCCAATTTGAACCCATTTTTACAGACACTCGACTCCAATCCAGACACATTTCCACAAATACAAATTTACAAATAAGATTTCATCCAACCATGGAATCTTGTTATAATATTTCACATTTCCACAAATACAAATTTAGAAATAAAATTTCATCCAACCATGGAATCTTGTTATATTTCACATTTCTACAAATACAAATTTAGAAATAAAGTTTCATCCAACCATGGAATCTTGTTATAATATTTCACATTTCCACAAACACAAACAACACAAACAACAAACAACATAAACAACGCAAACAACAAACAACATAAACAACGCAAACAACATAAACAACATAAACAACGCAAACAATATAAACAACACAAACAACACAAACAACACAAACAACATAAACAACATAAACAACATAAACAACACAAACAACACAAACAACACAAACAACACAAACAACACAAACAACATAAACAACATAAACAACGCAAACAACGCAAACAACATAAACAACACAAACAACGCAAACAACACAAACAACGCAAACAACACAAACAACGCAAACAACACAAACAACGCAAACAACACAAACAACGCAAACAACACAAACAACGCAAACAACACAAACAACGCAAACAACACAAACAACGCAAACAACACAAACATTTTTTTTTTTTTTTTTTTTTTTTTTTTTTTTTTTTTTTTTTTCAGACTCATTTCCACAAATACAACTTCACAAATAAGATTTCATCCAACCATGGAGGATGGAATCTTGTTATAAAATTTGTGAAGTTCTTTTTATACTCTCCAACCCACACACATTTTGACAAGAAACACTCTCCAACCCACACACATTTTGACAAGAAACACTCTCCCACCCACACACATTTTGACAAGAAACACTCTCCCACCCACACACATTTTGACAAGAAACACTCTCCCACCCACACACATTTTGACAAGAAACACTCTCCCACCCACACACATTTTGACAAGAAACACACTCCAACCCACACACGTTTCCACAAGAAACACTCTCCCACCCACACACGTTTCCACAAGAAACACTCTCCCACCCACACACGTTTCCACAAGAAACACTCTCCCACCCACACACGTTTCCACAAGAAACACTCTCCCACCCACACACGTTTCCACAAGAAACACTCTCCCACCCACACACGTTTTCACAAGAAACACTCTCCATCACAACACAACACATTTCCAAAAACAAAAACAGAAATAAGATTCCATGAATGAACCACCAATTTTTTTTTTTTTTTTTTTTTTTTTTTTTTTTGAGATGAGTCATAATTTTTTTTTTTTTTTTTTTTTAATAAATCCAAAAAAAAAAAAAAAAAAAAAAAAAACACATTTGATATTTAATGACCCATCTAATTAAAAAAAAAAAAAAATTATGACCCATTTGATATTTAATGACTCATCTAATTATTAAAAAAAAAAAAAAAAAAAAAAAAAAATTTTTTTTTTTTTTTTTTTTTTTTTTTTTTTAATGACTTATCTAATAATCATCTTTAAATATCTACATCATAAAAACTCCAGATTTCGTTCTCCAGGGTTGGATGAAAACTTATTTCGACTGTCGCCACGTTTTTCGTTTTCCAACCTAGTCACACGCTTTCTACAAAGAGCCTCCATGCTCGCTCTCGTGACACGGAGGCCCGCCACGGTACGACCTACGGTTTTTTTTCCGTTTGGGCCCCACCCTTCTGTGGCCCGAGACGTGGAGCGTGCGACTCGGATCGCACAGAAAAAAACCGGTGCGACGATTTTGGACGCATGTCTCCCGAGGGACCCTAGCCCAGACCCAGGCGTCTGTTTAAACCAACACCTTGGGAGCCAGGCGTCTGTTTAAACCAACACCTTGGGAGCCAGGCGTCTTTTTTAAACAAACACCTTGGGAGCCAGGCGTCTGGTTTAAACCAACACCTTGGGAGTCTCCAACTCAGGCGTCTTTTTTAATCCTTTCAGGGGCGGTGTTTGCAGTGTGCAAACACATAATATTACTGTTCCAATTTCGAAGTGGCACCAGTATAATTTTAGTACAATTTGGATTTTATAATATTCGTGAAAAACAGCTCTTGATTATTTTCAAATAAATCTGTTCTTAAATTGTGGTGTGAATCAATTATTTAAACATTTTCGGAGCAGAAATACCTTGCCCCTGAAAGGGTTAAACAAACACATTGCGAGCCAGGCGTCTGTTGACAGTACGCCTTGGGAGTCTCCAACTCAGGCGTCTTTTTTAAACAAACACATTGCGAGCCTGGCGTCTGTTGACAGTACGCCTTGGGAGTCTCCAACTCAGGCGTCTTTTTTAAACAAACACCTTGGGAGCCAGGCGTCTGTTGACAGTACGCCTTTTTTTACACAACACCTAGTCAGGCAGACCTTTTTTTGAAACACAGTGTTTGTACGCCTTTTTTATACAACCCCTTGGGAGCCAAGCGTCTTTTGAAACAATACTCTCGACCACCACCACCCCCCTCGTGCAAAGGTTTCGTTCCGCAACGGGGCCACTCCACTCTTTGAGGAGAGCCGCGTCTGGTTCGGAATCGCCGAGGGTCCGGTGCTCGAAACATTGTGCAGTCGACTGTACTAGACAAGCTTTTCATTGTCCTGTATTCGGCCATCCAAGAGATTTGCTGCCAAATATTTTTCCAACACATGAAGATGTTCCTCGATGCTGTTTTAAGGAGAGGTTTCTATTAGCAAGTAAACTCAACAACATTAAAATGAGTTTCTCTTCTGTCAGCAATACAATGGCACAAAAATAAAATATATTTATTAGAAGGCGTCAATCCCAAAAGTTTCTGAGTATAGAATCATTTAGATAATGCCTACTACGATAAGTATTATAAACTCACGAAATCTTATATTCTAGACAAGGAAAAGCCCGATTTTATATAAAAGGTTAATGAATTTAAAAAACAAGGAGCTTAACTGTGTGATATTACATCCTGGAAATACGTAATGTATTAAAATTGCGCCTGTAAAGTGTCTCCAGATCTGAGGGAGTGTCCGATTGAGACTAATTGTACGTCTGAAAAACACAATAAAATTCTAGTCATTGAGCATAGCCTATCAGATTTAAGTAGAAGAAATTACCATGGCAAATGAATGTGGAGTAACAATCTACATCGTTACATTGCGATCGCAATGGTGTATTTGACCCTGCAGGTGCTGCTATAGCGTTGATTGTGCTAGAAGATATTGCTGTAATAACTAAAACAGATGCTTCTCAAGTTATTGGATCGATACAAAATTAGAATGGAAATCAGCCGCACTAGAAAAAATTTACGTCAAAGTCAAATGGATTCAGAAGAACCACATGGCATATATTTTGATGGAAGAAAGGACGATACTTTATTTATCCTCCTCAGTTCTGAGACCAATATCACGAGGGACAACATATACCTATTTAGGATTACTATAAAACATCTTCAAACATGTATCATTCTACATATCAATGTGTATTATATTGACGCATTTATTAAAAAAGTCCAGAAGTGTTTTTAACAATTCTACAAGCATTTAAATTCATTTAAAGGGTCTTCTTTAGAGACTTCGGTATACAGGCTTAGGTATACAGTTCTTAGGTATACAGGCACTATATTCGTGTGTTGGTAAATTATTTGATAGAAAACCTCTTGAATGACCGAATATAGGACAATGAAAAGATTGTTTAGTAATTTTCTTGGTCAACGATACATGCATATCCGTATCCATGTCACTTCTTAATGTAATTAAAATAACACAATACACCCAATAAACAAACGAAATTCGTTTAAGGGCTCACCGATACGAAATGGCGCACTGTGCAAGTGGACGAGGTTGGGGAGAGATGGGTATGTACCCGTAGGGCGACTTCAGCGCTGTTTCGAAACGTGGTTCAGGAGTTGCGCAAATTACTAAACCTTTTTGCCCTGCAGTGATATCTCGTCTTGGTAAGATCTCGGTTGTTCAGAAATGGCATAATGTGCTCAACAGTATTAATTTACATTTAAATTTTAACATGAGACCGCAAACTGAACTTATTTAATTTTTTCTTAATACATCAAAATCACTGAAAATTGAATTTTCCCCCGATTTTTGATGAACTTACGCGATCGGAAGATATTCTCTAAACGCAATTTATTCTTTTACTATTATTAAACAGTATAATATGCAAAATCTTTTCACTATAGTGATAAATATATGTATATGTAATATTTTTTTAAAAATTCTGAAAAATCGGAAAATTTCAATTTTTTAAAATTTTTAGGTGGTTTGCGCGATCGGGAGATATAGTCCGATTTGAAAAATTCTTTTTTTTTGTTTTTCTTGTATTTACCAATCGCAATTTTTCCGCACTATAGTGATTTGGAAGTAAAAACTTTTGTTTTTTCGCACCACCCTAATGTACATTCTATACAACAATTTTAGTTCAGTTTTAAGAATGGAACTTATATTCATATGAAGGTTTCTTTAAAATATTTCCATATTATCTAAGTGTTATCTCTAGCAGATTACTACAAAGAGTTTTATAAAAGATGTTTAAAACTTTAAGAGGTGATGGCATACATCGAACCAAGAAACACTTACCAAAGAACGCATAATCGGAATTCAAACACAAAGGTGAAACATGGCGGAAAAAATAGCGTTTTTATACGAGGTAAAAACACAAATAACGACTAAGTGACAAAAGCAGATTTCATATGAGTAAAAGGGCTGATTAGTTATAATATCCAGAATAGCTTTTTTTTACAGCTAGTGTGCTTTCTGTTTTTAACAATCTACATCTAACCCGGAAACAAAAATGGATCACGTCTGACACAACTGCAGCTCTAGTAAAAAAAAACCTTGTGCATACTATTAGATAAGAAAGCACAGGCAAATACCTCTGAGAGTTCACGGATGAAAGTCTATGATTAGTTAAATCTCTATTCACACGTTAAAACATAATCGGTCTGCCAAGTCATATGTTGGTAAAAACACATAAAAATTGGATTTTAGCGGCTAACTCTAAGGTTTACCATTGTTAACAATGGTAAACCAAATAATGATTAATCACTAAAATCGGGTTATTAGGAGTTTTCTACCAGAAATGACTTGGCAGACCGACTGATTTTTAATATGTGAATCGAAATTTAACTAATCCTTGATTTTCATCCTTGAACTCGATGAGATGATTGTTCATGCTGCCGCCTCCTGGTATATATACAACTTTTTAGCTCTTTTTTTTATAAAAACTTAACTTGTATTCATGGAAATTCAATATTTCCTTTTAAAAATTCCAAAAGATTCAGTATATTTTAAGATTAAATCATACAGTGTTTGTAAATAAAATTGGATGTTACTTTCAGGAGACCACAAAGAAGGAAGGAAACAGCTTCTTCAACTAAAATACATATTCATGAAACATTTGGTGAAATATAACCATTTGTGTTATATACAAAATAGCCATATTTAAACTGACAGTACTCAGAGTGTTCTGTAAGGCAATCTAACTGAGAGAATGATGCCAAATTTTGTGAAGAGATTAAACAAAACAAAAGGTGAAGGATTCTACGAATAGCTAGTCGTATGTGGCAATTCTAAAATTCATTATCTCATAAATTTGAATGCTTCACATTTCTTTATCATCGTGCCAATATCAAATGACAATCTATGCCCTCCATAAGGCTTTAATGATAGGATTTTCCATACATTAGTTCTTGAGCTATGACTGTGACTAAAATCTCATAAATCATTTTAAATATGTAACATACTATGAAAAACTTTAGTAATGTATATATTATAAAAAAAAAATCTGTCTACTTTTTCGTGAGTTGGAGGTTGGGCAGACAGACAGATGTACAAACAGACCGGCAAATCGATACAAACCGGTTTCATAAACATTTTCCAAATGTATTGGAAAGTGTTTTAAAAAATCCTACTTTTTTCATAAAAAAATAATAAGCAGCATAACACTAAAATAAAATCTTTTTTTCTAGTTCAAAACTTATACATTCTCAAAACAGATCAAGTAATATAACATAGATATGTATGTGTACTGAGTTTCAAAACACTGCTTGTACAGAAAAGGAAATTTCGATAAATCACTCAAGCCTGTAGCTGCGTACATTGATTTTCAGTTCATATCAACATTTTACAATGACAGAAATACAGGATAAAACATTTTTTTGTTAAAACTCATGCCTTATATCTATCTATCTATATCTATCTATCTATTTTATATAGATAGATAGATAAATAGATAGATTAAAGTGGTTACTAGTTTAATAAAAGATATAAAACACTTTTTAAAAACAAAGATTTTTCTTTTAAAAAACGGAGTTAGATACACTTTCAAATAGATGTAAAATAAAATATTATATAGGGTGTTCATAATGTCCCGGAACGATTTTGATGTTTAATAAGTCACAAAATAATAAAGATAGATTAAAATTAATAACATAAATGGTTAGATAGACTCAAAAAGTTTCATGACCCTTGTCAGTGAACTTCCACGTGTGCCTCCTTCGTCGCACGGAGAATAACAAGTCGATAGTCAATTTCACCATAAAATCTGTGCTTTTTCTTGTGGTGTATGCATTAGCATTAATATCCGCTCGAATAAAACATCACCTAAAAAAAAGTAACATAGAACAAACACATCAAAAGTGAACATAACATTGCAATAGTTGCCAAAAATAAAAGCGAGAAAAATGCATTAATAAGCAGACGATATTTAGAAAAGTACAGATATTTAGACTGGAAAATGAAATTATCTGAAATTAACCACACGCGCAGACGATATTTACAAAAGTAAAGATATTCAAACCTGAAAAAGAAAATATATGAGTTATTCCATCAGTAAATGCCATAAGTTTGTTTATATCTTCATTATTTTATGAGTTATTAAACATCAAAATGGGTCCGGGACTTTATAAACACCCTGTATTTTTCACCTTGAAAAAAAAACAGTTTTTCTTTCCATTTCCTTATTATTGTCATTATTACTGATCTTGTCATTTTATGATGTCAACCTTGAAAAAAATGGAAACTGAATTCCCTTTTTAAGTACATTGTGAATATACTTTTAACCATAGATTTATTTTCAAAATAATGTTAAATAAAGTATTACAATCTTTATAATAAAAAAGCATGTTCTGAAAAAAATCAAGTGCTTTTTGTTCTACTTGCTGTTTATTCACAAAGAAATAGTATGATGATTTTGCGTTATAATGATGTCGCACTTAAAAGAAGGGTGAAGTACTTCAAAAGACACAAATGATTGAAGAAAAGACTTTTGACACCTCATGTATACTCCTTTTTGTAGTTCTTTTGTAGTATGTTTCAAGCCCCATAATATATATATATATATATATATATATATATATATATATATATATATATATATATATATATATATATTTACGTCTAGAACCATTATGAAAACTTCTAAAGTATAGGTCGAATTTAGATCTAGTAAATAAAAAGAAAATTTTGAAAAGAAATATGTTATCTAAAGGACAAAGAAATATATTATCTAAAAAATTTACTTTGCAATATTCATGTAAATTATTCTAAGCTTACGGCATATTCATTATTGACCTATTTCTCAAAAATATCCCTTATTTATTCCTAACTTTTTTTAAATTTGATACGCGTATGTTACCTTATTCGAAATCTTAATTTAAATCTTCATTCCCTTCATATATTTGTATCACTTTTCAAACCTATAATATTCTAATGAAATGTATTTTTTATTTTTTAATGTTTTTAAAAGCTATTTTTATGTCTTTTATTTTATTCTACAGATCAACTTGTCGTTAATTTTTTTTTTTGGGGGGGGGGAGGAGGGCGGTCAACCACAGTACATAAAAATGTTTCAATTAATAGTATAGAAATCACTCTTCATTATGCCCTTCTGTCGTCCTTCATTGGTTAAGAAATCGAGCGCATTCCATTGGGTGCTTTTTTTCCTGAATCTAATTGGTTCATCCTGAAAGTTGTATACCGGTCTGTATTTCTACGCGATACGAACGAAAACAGGCATCATTAGTTTAGAAGCTGAGAGATGTCTTGTTTTCCAGTGTTTCAAAAAATTTTATATTTAACATGACATATATTTTTTATAACATACATATGCCATTAAATATTAAATGAAAATGGAAAAATGAAATATAATGTCCAGTTTTAAATGGATTTTAAACTGAATTTAAAATGCACTTTTTAATTTACATTCCTTTTCAAAAATATGAAAAGTAAAAAAAAAAAAAAAAATCTTTAGAACAAGCAAAAACAAATATTGAAAAAAAAAATCAAGTTTTCGTTTTTTTTCTGTCTATTGACAAAGGAAATTTATAAAATTTTTACTTTGAAATGATGTTGCGCTTAAAAGAAATACAGGTAGAATCATCTAGAATCTGAAAATATTTAAATATCTGAAGAAAAAAATCCTTTGACATCTCAAGTACATTTTCTTTTGTAATCTATAAAAATATTTTTTTTACAGCCGCATTAAAAATAAAAATGAATTTTTGCATCTAGAAGCATCATGAGAACATCTAAAGTTTTGTTGCGATGGGTAGATTTAGGTATCATAAAAGAGAACCTGATCTATGTATCATTAAATATTAAATAGAAATAGAAAAATGAGACATATTAATGTCCTATTTTAAGTTTCTGTTTGAATGAATTTAAAAAAATGCTTTTTTAATTTACTTTAACTTTCAAAAATATGTAAAATAAAATATTACAATCTTTACAATAAAAATGTATACTAAAAAACGTCACGTTTATTTTTGTTGTTGTTTGTTTGTTTGTTTTAATTGATGTATTTACAAAGGCAAAGTTCGGCGATTTTGACTTGTAATGATGTCGCTTTTAAAATGAGATCGTTAAAGGCAACTGAAAGAATCTAAAAACATTTTAATGAATGACGAAATTTTTTTGATAGTCTTAAAATGACTTTTACAGCCGTATAAGAAAAGACTTATTTATCATAATTCAAAACTCTGTAATATATTTATGTGACGAACGGTTTAGTTTTAAAAAGAGAATATTTGGTGAAATTCATCGAGATATCATTAAATGTTAAATAGAAAATGGCACATGATAATGTCCTGTTTTAAGCTTATATTTAACTGAATTTTAAATGTACATTTAAATTTACATTTATTTTTAAAAAGATATGAAATAAAATGTTATAATCTTCAGAACAAACAAAATTAATATTGAAAACAGAATAAATTTTTATTTTTGATTTGCTGGCCATAGAGAAAAGAACTTTGCAAAGGTTTTGCTTTATAAAGATATCGCTTTTAAAAGAAAGGCAAAATATCCTCAAAGAATCTCAAAAGATTCCAATGACTAAAAAAAAATGTTTGACATCCTGAGTACATTCGCTTTTATTTTCTTTAAAAAATATACTTTTTACACTCGTCTAGAGGCATTAGAAAAACTTCTAAAATGTGTATTGTGTTGAAGATATTTGAGTATTAAAAAATCCCTATCGGCTTGGCCTGTAGGCGAAGGTAGAATTCGAAGAGTGCTCATTTTAACAACAAAAAATAAAATAGGATTAGAGATAAATCCAGTGTAATAATTTTATTTGGCTGCTTTTGAAAAAAAATTAAGTGCAATTTTCTGTAAGAACTAGTTTTATCAGAATCATCTTAAGTGAAATTCGGCTCAAATACACATTTTGACAGCATATTTTGAAATATACTCTAACTTTATTAAAAAATCGGTCAATACAATATGTTATATAGTTTCTAAATAAGAAAAACCTGTCAACTGAATGCGTTTAAAAGCAAAACTGAATTTAAAAATGAATCATGAATTAAGCCATTTGTTATTTGAATACATCAGCAATTCTTGAATCATGATCGCTTTGGAAACTTTTGTGCTAAGAGCCACTTTGACATCCTTTTTAAAAATATATTTTGCCTTCATCAAAACATTGACCATACCGCACATTATACAGTTCCTAGGTAAGAGAACCTGTCAATTAGATGCATTTGAGAGCAAGAATGAATTTAATCAGAAAAAATGCAATTTGTTACATGAATATTTCTTCAATTTTTCAATTACAATCACTTCGGGAAATGCTGTTCAAAATATTCATTTTGGCAGCCTTTTTTAAAAAATAAATTCTGCCTTTATCAAAAAACTGGCCAACACCACATTATGTAGTTTCTAAATAAGAGAACCTGCCATTTGAATGCGTTTAAAATCAAAGTTAATTTAAAAATGAATCAGAATATCAGCAGTTTGGATTTGAGGATTTTTCTTCAACTCCTATTATTGTTTAATTTATTTTTGCTATAAGAATTTGTCTTATGAAAAACTTGTCAGTATAAAAGTTGTAGATATTATTAAAAAGATGTAAAAGAAATTTAATTGGATTTGATAGATTAAGAATTGACTTTGAGATATTTGGGGAATAAAAGGAAAATATTTGGTATGGGCATGGCACGACTTATGCAGGGGCATGCGGAATAATTGCCCTCCTCTCTTCTGAGGCCTTTCTCCCATCAAAGTAATTAGGATTTTCCCTAAAAAGTGCCAAATGATCAAAATTAGTCAAAAAGGATCAAAACACATATATTATCCAATAGTTAGAAAGGTTAAAGCGGTTCTTCCTTCCTTCATCTCTTTACTTCCAATACCCCATTCATCTATGAGAAAAACAAACTACATTAGAAAATAAATAATTAATTTTTTATTATAACTACTTAGTGTTACAATATTTTCAAAATATATTCTTTATTATCGTTTTCCTCGTAGCGTGCAAATTTGAAAAAGTTGAACGTGAGTGCGCTATACTGATGGTTCGAGCCCCGGCGTGGAAACTTTTTCACTAGGTTGGCATTTGTGCCTTTTAAACAATTAAAAAAATGAAATTTAATTTTCATGTTATTAAATCAATGGGCTCTTATTAGTAGTATGGTTTAATCGGGGAAGCATAAATATAGTTACATATAGTTTATACTCATTTGCAGCAGCCGCTCAAATGCAGCTAATAATCAAATCACTCGTACATTCTCAGATATTTTTATCGGCTCGCATGGATCAGCCTCACAAAACAAATCACGATATCGTTGCCATTTTCTTATAACGGATTACTACTATTTTCGTGTCTTCAGGATGTGACACATGTTAAATACTTCAAAAACACTTATTATTACTATTAAGATTTATGGTCAATATAAATGCTTATTTCATTCTCAAAGATGCACTGTATTTATATTAAAGGCGTCAGCCTATTTTGTGGATTCAAAATATCATATTGCCAATACCTAAGATTAGCATCATTTTGAAATTTAGATACGACAATTAGCACTCACTTGGCTAGATTGCAATTCAAATTTTCTATTACATGATGTAATATAATTCACCATCTACCATGGATTATAATAATCCATGTTTCCAATTTTTCTGCACTTAATGCATCAGTAACTTTGTATCAAGAGAGGTGTGTCCCTAAGCAATAAAAATTTGATGTTTAATATGTACTTCATTTTTATCTTTATATAAATAATAAAAAAAAAAAACTTTTTTTACTTTTACATTAACTTTCAGTAAAATGCAAAAAATATTTAATTTTTAAAACAAAATTCTAAAAACGTTTTAAATATTTATTCTTCCCTGTAGATGGACATATAAAAGTATAACCATGTTTTTAAAAGAATTGTAGCACATCCTTATTCGGGTAAACTAGCAGACCAGAATCATTCTTCATTTACAGAAATAACATTTTCTTTCTCTTTTTTACAAATTTAATTGTCGAAATGTTTTTATACCAGATTTATGGGGAAAAGTACCATGTGACAGCTTTCCGTCTCTTTAGGAAAATACTATAGATAAGAGATATACCATTTGTCAAACAATTATTTAAAAAATCAAATATTAATCGATCTTAAATCTACCAATCAAAAAAAAAAAAAAAAAAAGATTCTTACCTATTTGTTCAAAATGTACACAGTCCAAACAGGACCGATTACTCGAAGTTAATCTAAAATGTACCGCCTCCGAAAAGGAACGATTCCTAGAAATTAGACAGAAATGTACGTATTTCAAAACGAATTAATGGCCGAGAGGTTCTAACCTTCAAACTGGTTTACAGTAGGTGCTGGGTTCGGACCCAATCGCGACCGTCGGTCCGTTCAGTGTTTTCCGTGGTTTTCTTCGAACCCTGGATTTCCTTGCGTAAATACGGGTCAGGGCCCGTATCCCTCGTGTTGATAATTGACCGTCATAAACACAAACTATCAAAAACAAACAAAACGGATTAAAATAATACCTCCGAAATAAAATGATTCCGAAAGAAAAGCTGAACAAAATTCCAGAAAAGTTTATTTTGTGTAGACCGAACAGTTTTAATAAAGAAACATCTGCTACTTCGTTTTAAAATTGCACATATAAATTCTTTTTCTGCTGAATTTCTCGCCAAATAATCTTTCTGATATATTTGTGAAAAAAAATAAATAAATACATAAACGAGTGGAGCGGAGAATGAGGGCGATTTATCAATAAAGGGTTTAGAATGTAATCTAAATTAACCGATGGAAGTTACACATAAACGATAAACAGTAAATATGACACTCAATTTTGGATTTTGTTTTACAACGTCATAAAAATTTAAGATTTTTTAAAAGCAAAAACTTTTTCTTTATCATTAAAAATATCGTATTACTTTATTACACTAAAATAAAAAAGAATTATAATTCAGATGTTTGCTCTCTCAAATAAAATAAAAAATATTGGAGACAGAATCATTAGTCTTACTAAGCCATTACATATTTAGCACATAAAAGCTAATTCACGAACAAAAATGTTTTCTTTCAAATCAGTTTTATTTATTTTTAGAGCAGCGAAAAACAAAATATTAAAATTTTTTAGAACAACAGTAAAAAAAGATTTAAATACTTAAAAATACTCTTTTCTCCCAATTTTCTCTCAATGGACAGAAAAAATGCAACAATTTTATTCTCATATGATGTCACGTTCATAAAAGCTTGAGTGGAATCAGCCAAAATGATTGAAATTCAAATATAGCAATTTTATTTCTTAAGTAGAATTTTTTTAATTTTTGTTTCCGCTATCAAAATATTTTTATAATCTTATACAGAATAAAAAATGAAGAGAAAAGAATGCTAACATAAATTTTTAAAACCTTTTGAATCGTATTGATAAAAGAGTATATTTTATGATTAAAAAAAAGAATTTAGTGAAGATTGTTTTTTTTAATAATGCACGTTAATTATAACATAAAACAAACATATCTGAGCATTGAAAATATATTTGTTTCAAGTGTACTTTCAAATATTGTTTTATTTTTATTTTTAGTGTTTCGTATCAACTTTTACGTCTTATTTTAAACAATATATATGTCACTGTCTTACGTCATTTTATTTTAAAATAGGTAAACAAAAATATGATCCGTTAAACATGTAAACGCAAAATCTAGCTAACTACAAAAATGTTTAACAAAATAAGTTATTCTTGAATTGACAAAATATGATACTTTTTTTACATTTAGACAGCTAAATTAAGAACTCCATAATCTCAACAAACTGAACGTAACTGAACGTATTAAATGTAATTTCGAAACTATAAGATTACTTTTATTTTCTTCTATCTTTACAAGAAGGAAGTATTGAATTCATGAAAATATTCGAAGGACTTCAACTTTTAGACGATTTTGAATATTAGTATTTGAAGAGATCTAAGATAATATCGAAGTTACTTTACAGTCAAACTTGCAAGTTATATGAGTTTTTTTTAAATTCAGATTTATTTATTGCGACCATTTTGTTTTAAACATTAATATGCACTTTTTTTAAAAACAGATATGATACCAATATTGCTATTAAAAAAAGTTAGCAATCCCATATTTTCTAAATTTAAAAAGACTCTTCCAACTAGTAACAATATATATAATTTAGCACTAAAGTTCAAACCTATCAAGAAACTACTACCGATGTTGTTATTTTACAAAGTAAAATAAGAGGTCGAAATTACAAGAATAAGCAGAATAAACGAGCAAATTTTGCTGAGCCTGAGGTTAGAATAGTAAATAAATAATTTATAGTTTTAATTTCATTACTATCAAATTATTTATTGTTAGAATTTATTAACCCCTTAACTGCCGAAGTTTTAAGAAAAGAATCTTGAACTTTTTTGGTAAAAAAAATTGACATCACAAATTTTGAAAAATAATTTTCATTTATTTAATGTTAAAAGTTTATTTTTGTCATTAAAGCAAACTTTTTAACTCAAAAAAGTGGTTGTTCGGTAGTTAATTTCAGAAATATGCATTTATTTTAGTGAGACGCATATATACTCCCGGATTAGTTAAGGGATTAATCTTATTTACAAATAAATAAAAAAAATATTATTTCGTAAAACAATACTGTTTTTGTTCTTTCTTAAAGTGATTCTCGATGATTTTTTCTCATACATGAAAGTTTTCAAGCATTAGACAACACGTTTTGTAAATACTTTACTTTATTTTTTACTCTTATTTAAAAAACGTGGAATAAAATCAAAAATAACTATGTTTTATGATTTGATAACCACTAAAGTATTGTAGAGAATTGTAATAGGTTTTATGCAGAATTAAATACATAATTATAATAATAATGCATTACTAATCCTTCTTCTTTTCTAAATACCTTTTAAAACCTTTTTTTAAGATTTTGAGTAAACAATTACATTTCTGTTAAAAATACAGTAAAATCTCAAAAATCCGCAATTCTCCGAATTCCGCATGCATTTCAAAATGAAAACAATGACATTTTGCAGTTAAAAGGCATTCTTTGTAATCTTTATTCAAAATAACAGTGAGGATAATGGAACCAATTTTTAAAATAATTTAATTATTCCATGCTTTTAATCGAAATAAATAAAGATAAGTTCAAAAAGTAAATCATTTAATTCAGAATCTACAAAAAGCTAAAATTCACAAAATTTCTGAAATCTGCACAGTTTTTGGTTCCCAAGTTGTGCGGATATTTGAGACTCAATTATATTAATATTAGCTAAAGAAATAGATTTATTGAAGTTCAACGAAGGTAGTTATTTTGCAAACCATTACTACATGCGTATAGTAACAAAAGCATATGATAATAAAAAAATAGTACGCAATGAAAAGATATAATGAAAAGATATTTACTCGTGTATAAGGCGCCCCCTACTTTAAAAGTAAAAATGGAGATTTCTTAAAATCTCGTGTATAACGCGCACCATAAATTTGATACGCTACAGAAGAATGACCAAATGAATTTCAGTAAAAAGAAAAAAAAAAAGTCAAAACAAACATTACACCAGACCAGAAAACCAGACGAAAATGCATTTTTAGACTTCGGGTTGTAAGAGAATGACAGAAAATATTAATGAGTGACGGTAAAGAGAATTGATAATTAGCGTTTAGATAATGTCACTAGCTGTTGTATAAAAAAGTGCAAGGAGTGAAATAAATATGCAGTAATACCTCAATTAAGTCACATTTTCCGAGTTTTAATATCTTCTTTGAATAATTTCTTGTTTCATATTTATATAGTTCGACTGCATCGTACAGTAAAAAATTATTCCGTGTATAAGGCGCACCTAGGCTTTTAGCCCTAATTTTTTGAAATAAAAGTGCGCCTTATACACGAGTAAATACGGTAAGCACTGTTAATGATATACCAAACATGAACGGATTAAATGTCGAAATTTAAACAAAGCAGGCGAAATTTTATTTAAAAATCACAAGACGTCTTTTTTATAAAATTATTTTTTTCAGGAAAAATTTCATGGTACATTTCTTTAACATTTAAAATAGCAAAAACTCTCCAATTATCTTTCTTCAAAATCGGCAAGAAAAATCCGAAAAGATTTTCAATAAAAAACAGTGATATTCAAAAAGTAGAATATTTGCGCGTTCTGAATATCCTGACCCCAATCTAATGGAATCTGTGGTAACCAAAACGCCGACCGTTTTCAAAAATTCGGAAATAGTAATACAAAGATCTTCGGCAATAAGGTCAACCCATTCACTCATACGCACCTCATATGAGGACATTATCCTCCTCAGTCATGATGTCTCTACTAAAAACACGCTTTAAATTAATTTAAATGTTTCAAGAATTATTAAAATTATATCTAAAGTTTTTAAATAAATGTGTACATATTAGAAGCATCGATATATATATTAATTCATCTTTGGAGATGCTTTAAACTAGTTTTTGTAGTGCCACGTAATATTTGTCTCAGGACTGAGAATGTTATACTGGTAAGATCATTGTATTGCCCTATAAAGAAAAAAAATAAAAATAAAATCAGCATTTCTTTACAAAGATATGATTTCTCGACAGATAATTGCTAGCATGCAGCACAATTATGAAATTATTTTATAATTAATTATAATTTTTTTAATTAATTCTCTTTTTCTCCAAAAAATGATTTTTTTGTGATTAATAAAAAATAATGAAGAATAATTTATGTATGATAGGGTTAACAATTAACCGCTGCCATGATTTGCCCGTACGTCGAATGAGCAACATGTTTTTGTCGAGCCTGATTTTTCCGTCATACCTCTGTGCAATTATTATTAGGACAAGTAAATTTTTATTTTAGTTTCTGAATTATTAATTCCGGGCATTTTTTTTAAAATTCAAATAGGCAAAAATTTCTATTTTAAAAAACCGGTCATAAACGATTAAAATTTTTGTAAAAGACGCCCGTAGTGAATGGTAGAAACGGATATAAACAAACTTATTTGCATATATAATCTTTATTTTACTACTGTAATTAACATTTTTTCATATATTTCGTTTAAAAAAAAGACATGAAAATGTGATTTTTGAAATAAAAATATGAAGACATTATTTGAAAGATTTTCAAAATTACAGTAGAAGTTCGGTAGAACCGCATTATAACGCGTTTGTTAGGAGAGGGGTTTCACACCTGCGTTATAACTTGACGCGGCATATCGGAATGGTGTTAAAGAAATGATGTAAAATGATGAAAATACTTACCCGCTTTGTAAAGTGTAATTAGCTTTATCATTCATTAAACAAAAATTTTATTTTACAATGTCTTAAAAAGTCCATAAGAGTTGTTTGGTGAACAGAGTTGTTTCGTTTCTCTTGGAATATTGTTTCATACTAGCAAAGTGAAGTAGATAAACATAATCTGAATCGTCTTGCCTCTCTGTTTACGAAATTGCCTTCGTCAGATATGAAATGACTTCACTAACAGGTGGAATATTATCTTTCATCACCACATCATTTTCACTTTCATCATCGTCATCTTGCTCACTGCAATGCGTTACAGCATCAATGGTATCCTGGTTTCTTATGACCTCTGAAATTGGTTCGCTGTTGACACTTTCAATCCAGTAATTTAAATCGACAACAGAGATATCAAGATGCATAGCCCTAACCGCACACTACAAGTCCCTCATTTTGCTTCATTGAAATTTTAAACGAAAATTTTATCATAAAATTGAACATTATTTTTCGGGTGATGTACTTTTCCCCGCGTTAAATACCAATTCGCGGTTTATAGGACTGCGTTATTTCGAGCTTCTACTGTATTGATTAGTTTAGTGATTAAAAGGCTCTATGAGACGCAATGAAAGCGTTGCGTACTTTCCATTGCTAACAGTGAATTCTGTTATGTGGAATTCTGTATCTTACTCAAAATTTCGATTGATAAATATATATCTATATGTTTTTAAACTGCACTTTTTTGATGTATTTCTCTATATTCATTTACAAATAAAACCATGAAAATGTACCACTTACGCTTACAGGCAAAATCAAGATTTCTTTTACCTTTTATTTACCGACGGTATTTATAAGTACCATTAAAATTACATATTATAAAATTCTTTTAATACGTCAATTAGTTGTAATACTGTTTATAATGAGTTAGAGATATATTATACTCGATCTTGTTCCAAAATTACTATTCGTTATACAAAACAAAAATATTTTTAAAAGGATGATTTCTTTTGCCTTTGTATCTTTTTAGCGTTCTTGGTGCTGAGGAAGGGGGGATGGTGATTTTTCAATTCGGAAATATTTCTAAATTTATTTTGTAAGAACATCATACTTGTGCAGTTTATAATTCTACAAAATACTAAAAAAACAATTTAAAATAAAATATATGAGTAGAATTATAAATATTGCACAAAATCGCTGTAAATTCAAATTTAATTAATCCTTCTAAATCGTTCAATATTTCTAAAATTTTTCAAAAAAATATTAAATGATTACGTAAATCTTTTAACTTAATTTAAACAATTTACGTAAAATGCTTTAGAATGTAATATTTTCATGAATTCATAATTTGGTAGGTAAAGTGTTAAAACGTTATTCTATTTAACATAAGGATCATGTTTTATTTTTGTGTCAGGTGTTATGACCAGGGATGCGGAGTTGGGCCCATTTTTGAGCAAAAGAGTCGGAGTCGTTAAAAACAAGCTGACTCCAACTTCGACTCCGGATGTTTTTGTTGTTGTTGTTGTTGTTGTTCTTGTTCTTGTTAGACAGTTTGTGAAATTAAACCAATTATCTGTAATTTTAAATTCATATAAGGAATTATTATTGTTATTTTTGGATTATATCAGGCTGCACAAGCTAAACATTCCCAATATGCTGAAAGACATCACAGTAGATTAAAACCGTTTTTAATAAAAAGCTCCAGTTGATCCTAATATTTTCCCGAGCTAGTAAAATTCTTACTATTAGTTTTACTTTCTTCTATCTTTACAAGAAGAAAGTATTGGATTCGTGAATATTTTCGAAATCCGGCTTTCGACGGATTTACAAATTCTAGGGGTCAGAAAACCCGAAAAACTAAATGTCTGTCTGTAAGTCTGTCTATCTGTATGTGACAATCATTTTTGTGGGCGATCTATTTTAAGAAGTAATGCAAAATTTCACAAAACTTTGGATTATCTTAGACCGTGATATAAACTAGATCTGATTAGTTTTTCGTGTATGCCGCTCAATATGTGTCCCAGCTATGTTGCATTATTTACGATTTCTACAGTAACTATATCTCAAGAAATATTGCATAGAAACTTTAGATTTTTAGAACTTTTCATAAAACTTTAGATTAATTTGTACTTGATATAATCTGATGCTGATTACGTTTTGGTGGAAATCACTCAACAAGTGAGGCTGCCAAGGTGCATGATTCGTAATTATTGCAATAACTCTATCTCAAAAACTAAAGCACGGAATTTCACAAAACTTTATATTCTGTGAGTGCTTTAAATTAAATCGAATTCGTTTTTGCTGTATCTCAAGAACTAATGCACAAAATTTTCTAAAACTTCAGAATCAGTTGGTCCCTGATATAGATTAATGTTGTTTAGTTTTTGGTGTAAATTGCCCGACAAATGGAACTGCTACATTGTATTTTTCATGATTTCTCAATAAATGTATCTCAAGAATTAATGCATGGATTTTCATCAAACTTCAGATTCACTTTGCACTTGAAAAAAAAAATTGATTCTGATTAGGTTTTTGGTGCACATCACCCAACATGTGGAGATGTTATGCAGATTTTTTTTAATATTTTGCAATAGTTCTACCTCAAAAACTAATGCACCGATTTTCATCAAATTTCAGATTCAGTTATAAGTTGACGCAAGCTGTTGCTAACTAGATTTTGGTTTAAACCATCTAACCGGTGAAACTGGCACGCGGCATTTTTCAGGAAGTATTAACGTGCATAAGGTAGGGAAAAGTTTTGGGTTAGCTTTATTTGATTAGTTTTTTTCTTTCCATCGAAATTTTTCTGCTCTGGAGGCGCAAATTAACATCAAATTGGTAAAGGTTTCCCCTTTTCAAACCTGCGTATCCGAATATGCAAAATTTCTGTTTTGTTTTCTCCTTTAGATTTCGATAATTTAGATTTTTTAGATTTTTTAGACATGAAATTGAAAAATTTGTAAAACGGAAAATATTTGTTTCCTTTCCTTCTTTCAAAGCTCTAAGAAGTGAATAGATACCAAAATAGTGAAATTTTCGCCGCATTTCTCTGTCGCTGCTGCATAATTTAAACCAACAGCGACACTAGTATATTAGTAAGTTTGGAGTCGGAGTTGAAAACATTAAACTTTCCGGAATCGGAGTCAGAGTTGGAGTCGGCTATTTTTGCCTCCGACTCCGCAACCCTGGTTATGACGATTTGGTAAAAATAATGATATTACAGCAGTATAAAAGACAACCCTAGTGGAACGGTTCCAATAAGTGTGTTTAAACAATTTCAGAATAGAAAATTTCTGTTTCGTATTTATATTGGAAATTTCGCCTTGTTTCACAAATGACATGGAATTATAAATTTTTTATTAAAATATATTTATTATTTGTAATTTAATTGCATTAATTGTATTTTAATTATAAAATTAATTTGTCTATTAAATTTTTGAGAAACTTACAGAAATAGTAGTAATCAATGGAATGTATGTATGCAGCATAAATTAATACAACAGCACCAGCTGTTGAGATATTTACACCCAACTGTAATCACTCTAACATTAATCGATGCGTACCTGGATATGAAGTTTTATGAAAATTTGTGCATTAGTTCTTGAGTTTACGTTTTAGGAAAATTGTGAAAAATGTAGCATAACACCGCCACCTGTTGAATAATTTACACCTGAATATAATGAGAATCTATTCATATTAAGGGCTAATTTAATCTTAAATTTGATGAAAATTATTGCTTTAGTGCTTTAGTTCTTGAACAGAGTGCCTAGAAGTTTTTGTCACATATAGACAGGTTCACAGACACACTTTTCTAAAAACCGTCTAATCTTGGTCAGGAACTTCTAAAACGCATAAATCCATCAAAAACAGAAAGTCAAATTTTTTCACGAATCCAAGAACAGGGCGAATTTCCCAATTTTATTGCAGATTTTCCAATTTTTTTCAAAACAATTCCTTTTTTGTTTAAATTTGTAATATTTTTCAACAATTAAATAAAGAAAAAAAATCTAATTAAAGATGTGCCAAATCCTTTATATCGTTTATCTATGTGCTACTTTTTATTTTTATTGTATAACACACCACAAAGTGTATACTTTGTGGAAAATTATTGACTCTGTATGAAACTTATTTATTCTTATCAAATCTATAAAAATAGAAAACTTATTCATAGGAATTGATTGGTTATAAACTAAATAAATTATTGTAACATAGTTACAGAAATAATATCAACTTCTCTTATTTCGTTTCGCCTTGAACTTTAACGAGCTCTCAATATTTATCTGAGGTCTTTTTTATGAAACCATGGTATTCGATAAAATAAATATTCGTTCAAGAAAATTTCTTACTCATAAATCGAAACAATGTAAACTCTCTTATGTTTATGCATTTATATAACTATATTTTTATGTTGATACTTTACTACTGCAATAAAATTTAGGATTCATTTATATTTATTGTTTTCTAGTGTTGGATATTTTGTGCTGTTTCACTTCAAGATTAGTTTTTTTAAATGCCTTTATATACACACATTATAAATAAGTGTTTAATCTATATATTATAAATATATAGATGCTACTGTTTATTTATTATTTTTTTACCCCTAAAATTTAATAGAAATATTAAATTCATATTAAATTCATCACTTATTTCATCTCTGATTTCAACTATTAAATAAAGTATATTTCTTATCAAATTTTAGTGTTAATAGGCAGTTACCATTAAAAAATTCACCAAATAGACAATTGTTTAACATGACAGATATAGAAATACCATGTTCCTTTTGTGTTTATTTGTGTTTCTCAATAATTTTAACTCTAATCATAAATATATCATTCATATTTTTCATTTCTTCTCTCTCTCTCTCTTTTTTTCTGGAAATTTAAAATACAATTAAATTACGATACATTCATCAGGAAGTTATTAACTAAAGACATTAGTTGAAAGATTTCTCTAATTTTAATAATATTTAAAATAAATCATTATACTTCTAATGATTTTTGTCACAGAAATGTGTTACTTTATGTATCTGTATATATACATAAAGTAATATATATATGTTGTAATATATAGGTATATATATATATATATATATATATATATATATATATATATATATATACATATATATATATATATACCTATATATTACAACTTCTCTTACTTAGAGTACAAAGTGTAATTTTAAAAGTATAAAAATTAAAATAGAAAACGTCAGATTTGTTACTTTTTTTAACCACTTAATCGTCGCGCCCAAGACATTCACGGGCTGCAAGCTTCGGGGCTTTTATTCAAGATTGTTTGATTTCCACCAGTTTTATAAAATGGAGTAATTGGTTTTAGTCTGGTATCATTTTACTTGTAGTGGTGGGAATAATGAATTCGAATTTTTTAACTGTAATTTAATGCGACCATTAAGGGGTTAATTGATTATCTAAACACTACACAATGTATCGAGTCTCTTGGTTTTAAATTTAAAGATTATTATAAAGAATCTTTCTCTGTCAATTCCACTATTTCAGCGAACCACTTGTGATTTTGACTGTATTTGACATTAGTTGAACTGTAAGAAAAGACAAAAGATTCTTTATATAAAGAAATAAAAATACAATCACAAATGAAAATTTAATGCATCTGCAATAATTATATATTTCAAACAGAAGTATTGCTTTTTTTGATACAAATTAATTGTCAAATAAAAAATTACACATTCAAAAATCATGTTTAACCGTTACACGATGGAAGCATTTGACGAAATTTTTAATATTTTGTCACCGGTTTTTAAAAACAGAAATTTGTGTTTTATTCAAAAAGCAAACATGGTAAGATTAAATAAGGCATATTTTACAGTAAAATTTTTCTGATGGTGTAAAGAAAAATTCTGAGTTTGTTTGTTTGTATTTATGTCGGCCAATTATCTATGCTGTGGGATATAGGCCCTAAGAGTTTGGATGCCCTCCGTGGGGGGTCGTTCTAAGGGAACCTAATCTGCATTTACGCAAGGAAGTCCAAGGTTCGAAGAAAACCACGGAAAACTCCGAACGGTTAGGCTAACGGTCGCGATTGGGTTCGAACCCAGCACCTACCGTCTATCCGTTTGGAGGTCTGAACCTCGCGGCCACTGGTGGGGCCCAAAAATTCTGAGCTTTCTTTTTTGGCTCGTACAAGGGTCACTCGTCTCCTAAGGGGTTAAAAGCCAAAAATAGCATCATTAACAATAATGTTACTTTATTATAATTGCATGTACGAATTCTGTCCTGTTTTCTAGAGAAATAATTACATTTGAAAAAACATTTGTCCGGGTAGGAAAACTAGATAAATACTTTGAAGTTGTTTGGAAATCTAACGGCAAATAATAAAAACATCTTTTTATAAACTCTCCTTTAATTTTTAAAAATAAATTATTAATTGAGGTTTTTAAAAATAGAGAAACGCTTTATGGTTAATCGTGTGACTCTGAGATCATTGTAAATTTTTGTTTGTGAGACACTTTCATGTTTTAAGAGTGCACACTACTGATAGAAAAAGACCCGGGTGATAATGTAATGTCTATGGGGGCGTTAATTTCAAATATCTCGTTAAAATTTTAATATTTTTGTGAGATTTTTTTTCTTTTGCATAGGATAGCTGAGGACGCCCCACAACTGGCCTAGTTTTTACTTTTTCGATTTTTCTTATTTTCTTTTTACATTAGGATAGTTTCAGTTTCATAACCGGTTCTGAAAGTTAAATGTTTAAAAAAAATCTGACACCAAAATCTGTAAAGGCCGGTTGTGAACTAGGCTGAACCGTCCTCAGCTATTTTATGTAAAAAAAAAAAAAAATCACATCAAGATATTAAAGTTTCAGCGAGATATTTGAAAAGAACGCCCCATAGACTTTACATTATCATCCGGGTCTTTTTCCGTCAGTAGTGTGGCGTCTTAAGAAAGCAGCGTCGACGCCTTTGCATTCTTTTGTATTTAAAAATCAAGAACTCAAACAAGAAATTTGGAGTAACAACTATTTAATGTTATCACGAATAGTAGAATACAGTTCACCTTATCTAGATTTTACTTCTATCTATTTCCATATATTTCTAAAAATATCCAAACAAAATTATAAAATATTCTAATTTATGTATATATATATTGTTATTATCCTGTTTTTATGTGATTTGGTGTTTACGTGGTGCTGCCGTGATACAGAACTTTATGGAAGAGTCGGTGTTAAAAATTTTCAGAGGTAAAAAAAATACCGACGTACCCTAATTTTTATTTTCCAAGGAACACAAAATCTGGTCAAGTGAAATCTGGAAAAAAGTTCTGTTTTTCCATCAATCGAATTCCAAACAGTGTTGGAATAATGGCAGATACAACGTCCGATGACCTAACAACAAAAGATATGATTCGACCTATGTTATTCCTACAATGGAGTATGGCGGAGGACTCGTTATGCCGTGGGGAGTATTTTCCTCAAAAAGTGTCGGTCCGTTATTTGAAATTCACAGCCAGGTGATTTATACAATATATAAGGATATCTTGCAAGACTATTTTCTGCCTTATTAGAGAAAAAATTTGGTCACATCTATTTTACTTAACATGATAACGACATAAATAATGTTTGTAAACCTCGATAAGCAATGGTTTTCGCACAAAAAAATTTCGTTTTTGAAATGATCAGCCCAAGTGCACAGCCAGTGAATCCAATAGAAAATCTTCGAAAAGAAGTTGACAAAAATCTGCAGAACTATAAATATTCCAACTCAGCCGTAATTTGGCCAAAATTGCAAGAAATTGGGGAAAAACGTACCATAGACGATCTTTAACCGTTGATTGTATGAAGGTCACGTTGCTGCGCCGCAGTACTTATCGCTAAAGCTAATAAAATAGTAATACGATAAAATACTAATCGTAAATGTTGTTGATCACTGTAATTTTCTATTACAATACCACTTTTTTACAAACTTGTGAAGGTGGCCGGAAACTTTTGAGAACATGCATTTTCCTTTATACTTAATTTTGTCAGTTAAATTTATTGATATTTACATGTTCTTCTATAAGTAAGTTCCTAACTATTATGTCAATAAAATGTATAAATATCACTTTGAGATTCCTCTTCATATGGTTATATTTACAAATTAACTGAAAAATTTTTGCTGGCCGGAAATATTTGACCGCCACTGTATATCAAAATCTATTAGCAATCTCCTAGAACATTTAACTAATTTGCTACCACGTCATCGAAGTCGTTCGACCATTTCAATAGCTACCGATATTTTTTTACATCAACCTTATGGATTTCTGGTTCGTGAGATATGTTAAATGTCACGTGTATAGGTGTAGTCTGCAAACTTTTGCTGGATTTTAAAAATTAATTTATGTGACATTGCTAACATATATCATTCTGTGTTAAGTTCAGATGTTTTTTCGACAGTCTTTCACATGAAAAGAATTATCACTTTTATGTTACACATATACACATAGACACTGTTGTACTGCCCTCTACATATGTCAGGATTTTTTTACATATTTCATATTTAAACGAAGGAATATTTTAATTGATATCAGTTCATATTTCAATGAAAATAAGATACAACCCTACTGGAATTAGGTTTTCAGAAATTACTATTCTTAAAAGATATTAAATCCGGTTACATCCATAGCCGTCTATTTTGTTGACAGCACTGTCTGTAAAATAGATGAAATTCAGGTCAAAAGTGCATTACCCATGCAAAAAACATCATATATTTTTTTAAAATACTCGAAGTCCATTTGAAAAACTCGAACAACTTAGCTGCAGACATTACCAAGTAAATTTCCATTTCCTCGTCTAATATTCATTTTGACCACATGTTAAGTAGGAAAATATTTTTGAAAGAATTATTTTTAGATTTTAGATTGTTAAATGTGGATATAAAACAATCTTAAATATAACTGTACAATACTGCACTATAGCCGTACTATAACTGTAAATATAATCCAAAATAAAAAGAAAAAAACGAAGTTTTTCTCTTTAAATTTTAATACCTGTATTTACAATTATACATCTGTACATTTACCAATTATATCAGGTATTATAGTAAATTTAAAGAAGTATAAATAAATTTGTTGAAATGTACAGCGAAAATATATGTTTATAGACTATTTTTTTTTAAGTATTTAAATTTTTTTTAATAAATGAACGTAGAAAACTACCCCATTTTAAATTTACTATAATACCTGATATAATTGGTAAATGTACAGATGTATAATTGCAAATATAACCTTTTTTTTAAATTGATAATTATTCACAGGATTTTTTTTTTACATTCTCTCAGGCGACATTTTTGAAAATGGATTATAAAATAACAATATTTAATAAAATACAAATCGAATTTTCTACTACCAAACTGTTACTACATAAAATATAACTTTATATGAAATTATCAATTATGAATCTTTATTAAGTATGATTTTTCCTTAAAGTTTAGACAGTATTTATATTTGTTAGATTTATATTATTTGTAAGAATTATATGATAGTGAAGCATGTCATTTTTATGTGTGTCAACGTTAAAAATATGTAATCGAAATGAAAGTTTTCTTTTTGGGAATATGTGCTATAATCAGTGATAAGTGTATTGTCTCTTCATATGTAAATTTCCTTCTTGCACCTTGGTCGTTTACAAAGCTAATTTTCGTACGCGCATAGCGGGCATTTTTTGTATTACACGTACCGTTGTAATGCCTTTGGGATTTTTTTACATGCTTTGAGAACTATGCAACGAGAAAAAAAATGGATCTTGCCATTTGGAAATTTCGACTTTGTATGTATAACCGTAACAATAAGTGCCTTTTCGTTACCATTTTCAAAATCTTGAGCTCATATTTCTGAATAACTGTATCTGAAATCTTATGTCCCTCGGTAGCATGGGCCAGTCTATGGACCGCTCCATATAACTGCTGTTATTTAAACTTGAACTAAATACAGTTAGCTTCTCGTCATGAAAAACATAAGAATAATTTAATCTTTCCTACATTCTTTGATTCACTCCTAATAGATACGTCAAATGAAGTATCCATGCTTTTCATAGGTGTATCCTTTATATTTAAAAAATGGCACTACACATTATTCTGTCATGTTAAAAAACAGATGAATAAATCCATATCCTTAAGTAACTATCTTTAATGAAAAAATAAACAAATATTAATAAAATTTAAAATTTAAAATTTGCAATAAAATTTTCTGCTTTTCAAGCCTAGAAACAAAATGTACTTTCAGAAAAATGTACTTTTACATTGACATTACATCGATTGCATCATTAAGATGAAATACATACTTAGCTGTATAAAACAGTTATTACGATGGAAAAAAAAAACACGTTTACATTATAGTTTAGATTTATTATAGTTTCAGTAAATCATTATGTCTATCATCTACAAAGGTTTTTTTTAATGACCACTCTCTATGTTTAATAGTTGTAGAATGCTATTAATTTTTAAGTCAGCTACTGAAGTGAAGCCATACACAAAAAATTAACACTATAACGTTAAAATTAATGTTAATAAACTTACTATAAATTTATATTTTGATTGTAACGAATAGGTAATAAAACTGGGAATGTTTACATAAGAATTGATAAAATCCAAAAATGTTTTTGCTTTCGCTTCAGTAATCGTATTAATGCACTATAAACACTACTCGGAAATGTTTCTGAATAATAATGGTAACACACGAGAATTTCAGAAAGATGTCTCTTCTTTAGCACTGTTCAGCGAAGTTGGCAAGTGTTTATAAATTCGGTCTGTGTGTTCTCTACCAGGCGCAAATATCTTCCAATTACCATACAATGTCTAGATACCTGCAAAAGAAATTAAATAGTAATTAAACTATTGAAATCTATGAAAGACTATTATTAAAAGTTCGTTTTCGGTTGTGGTGCACATTCTTAAAATGAAATATTTTTTCTGAAATATCATTCAGTATGTATAATTTCAATAGATCATATACATGGCTTCACAAAATTTGTCAAGTACATTTTCCTTTTTCACAGAAATTCTAAATGGAAGTTTTCATTTAGGGGAGACTGGGGTACAATGGACCACGGGGTACAATGGTCCACCCTTTATTTTTGATATTAATTCTGTTTTTGAAAGCTTCATATTTTAGTATATAGATGGCTGTCATGAAGTAGTAAAAAGAAGTTTGAAACCATGTGCATAGCTGACATTTTAGCCATTTTATGCTTGATAATTAATTTGACACAGGAGGAGTAAGGCAAAAGTAAATATTTTCAGTGAAACATATCTTCATTTATTTATTACAAATTTGTAATTTGAAACACATTGTGTGGCAAAATAAAAAGGTAAGACAATACATTATTATATTTATTTTAGCTAAAATAATAGAATTCTAAATTTTTTTTTTATCATAAAGTTTTTGTCAAACTTCCATATGGGGTACAATGGACCATCAGAAACTGGGGTACAATGGACCATGTTCCATTGTACCTCAGTTTTGTATCCCATGTTTTTAAAGGTTAAATATCATATGTGAAGTACAGAATTAACAAATTATTTTACTTCTGTGTGTAGATTAATTAATGATTCATGCTGTGTAATGCATTTTTGAAATATGTATCTGTATAATATATACTTTCAAATATAAAAATTAGCCCAAATTAGGAATTAAAAAACTGTTTTATTTCTGTGTGTGAATTAATTAATTATTCATGTCGTGAAATGAATTTTTGAAATATTTATCTATATAATGTAAGCTTTCAAATTTAAAAAATAACCCAAATTGAACACCAAAAATTAGTAAAAAAAATATTTTGTGTATTTGAGGGTTTTTTTTTATTTCATATAATTTGTTAATTCAATATTCCTGCACTTATGCATACATGCGTCCATAATAAGTTAGATTTAAATAAAATAGTAGAATGAGAAAACAAAAATATATCTACCTATTAGTTTGTATGTGGTTATATTAATTAAATAAGGTAAAATTCATTAAAAAAATACAGATGATGTAAAGTAGACAGGAAAAATTTATTATATTTTTTCCTTAGTCATATATATAGATATATATATTTCTTATTATAAAGGTTTATATTTAACTTTAAGTGGCATCATTGGACAAAAAGGATATATATTATTTTTCATATTTCTTTTAGCAATGCCAAGAAACAAGCCTAGGAAAACCAATAGAGGTTCTGTGTCACATGAAGTTATGGAACAGGCTGTAAAATGTATTATGGAAGATAATAAACCTAATTGTTCAATCTGCGACCGGTATAATGACTTAATGATAAAAAAAATTAAAAAAAATGTTACTTTAGTTAGAGCTAAAAGAGTGAATAAACAAATAAAAATGAATAATAAAATGTGAATAAACAAAAAAAATGAATAATAAAAAGTGAATAAACAAATTATGATATAGTTTATCTTTCTTATTGTTAAAAAATTAACTACACTGATATATTTTTATTCAAATTACAAGTGGTCCATAGAGCCCCATGCTGTGGACCATTGTACCCCCGCATTGGGGTACAATGGTCCACTTTGTCACTTGTCATTTAAAAAATATACAAAAAAAAGTATGCGTAATTATTATTTTTGAGTGGATGCAGTATAAACTTTAATGTATAGGTAAAATGTATGTACTTGATCAAAAGAAAAAAAAATCAATAGTTTAAGAGTAAACAGTCAAAATTTACAAAAGTCTACCATTGTACCCCAGTCTCCCCTATGCTAATGGTTTCACTGAACTAACATTTACTGTAGTATGTAGTATATTTACAAACTTGTAGCTGATATACAGATGAACAAAAAATTGGATATTTTTCCGATTGTTAATACAGTCAAACCACGTTAACAAGAACACTCACGTAAAATGTTTTTGTAAATGTTAAAAGTAGATCACGTTATTCTCACATTAAAAATAATGAATGTGTTCCATCTAACAAGAATAAAAATACATATGGAATATTAAAAATCTACCGTGTTGCTGGTGTTGATTTTGTTTCCTAATATCGATCCGTAATAAATGTAGACCTACATCCCGTATGATATCTTTCGCTGATTGTTTATTCGAGGAGGACTAGAGAGTACTTACATTATATCCGAAGAAATCCACAAATTTTCCAAAGAGCCAATTAGATTTACTTTTTCGGATTATAATCTAACATCACCGCAACAGCGATATTGCAGTTTTATTAACCCTTTGTCTACCAAATTATTTATCAAGAAATGGCTTCACATCAATAATTGTCTTCTTTATTATTTGAAGATAAGCTGGAACTTTTAGATAAGAATAATATGAAATTGAGAAGTTTTTTTTTTAATTAAAACTGATTAAATACATCGGTATTTATAAATTTTTTGTTAAGTATTTACAAAAATAATCAAATTAATTAACGAAAAATACTCTCATGGAAATAATACAATTCTTATAAAAGCAAAGTTTTTAAATTAATATGATCCTCTCTGTAAATAGAAAGGCTTTTAACATCGAAAATATTTCATATAACTTTCTTTCAAAGAAAAAAAAATGATATACCTATACAAATGATTAAGAAAATTACCTCTTTTTAAAAACATTTAACTTCGACTGTTCTTCTATTCTATCTAAGCTAGATCAAGTAAAGTATATTGTGTGACAAGAAAAAGAACTTTTATCAATCGACTAATTAAATACGTTTTTTTATTAAATTTTCCACAATTGTACTTATAAGTACCGTCGGTAGATAAAGGGTTAATATACAGTGCTCAGCAAAAGTTTAGACACTGGTGTTTTTTAACCTTTAAATGCATAATACGAACACGTGAGTTTTACAAATGGCTATACTTATTTTCAAATATATTTTAAACAATGTGGAATGAAAATAATGGTTATAACATAAGATAATATTTAAGTTAACTGAAAAAAATAAAATTTGCATATTGCAAAAGTTTAGACACTTTTTAATTTTTAGGCAACTGTTCATGGAAAAATGCAAATTTCCGAAATATGCTGTCACATGTCTGAAGTATTTAATTATACCTCGATATAGCATCAGTTAGTGAAGATGCCGCGAGCTACAAATATTCAGTTAGATGAGGTAACTGAAGTAGGAAAAGTTGAAATGGAAAGGGAAGACTGTTGCAGAAATTTCAGCAGCATTGAATCGTCCAAAGTGGTATGTCTATGAAGTATAATCTAAAGATGACTCCTTCAAAACAAAACATAATCTGGAAGACACTGTGTGATGAGAAAATGAGATGATAAAGGGATACAGAAACTGACATTTACACAAATAATGATTGCTAATCACATTAAAAGTAAGTCAGGACTTTCTGTGTCGACGAGCATGATTCGTAGATGAATTAAAGAAACAGGTAAATCAATTTACATGAAAATGATAAAACAATCAGCTTTAAAATCTCGCTACAAATTGGCGAGAATGCAATGAACTTTCAAACATACTTCATATGGACTCAAATGGTACGCTATGATATTCAGTAACGTAAAAAATGTGGAATTTGAACGGCCCAAACGGGTGGGCATACTATTGGCGCGACTTGCGTAAAGAGCCTGGGACTTTCTTAAGTCGGCAACAAGAATGTGACTTTTTAATGATTTGGTCCTCACTCGAGTTAATGCTCGAGTATCTGTGGAGCTATTCATTGGTTGCCAGGCAACACAAGACTACGTATATATGTTGGAGATTAATTTTTAGTCATTTGGGGCACTTTTAGTTGATCTAAAGTATGGATTTTAGAAAGATAATGCGTCTGTTCATGTCGCATGCACAAGAACTTCGTTTAATTCTGAAAATACTACTGATCTCAATTGGCCGCGTGTAGTTCTGATCCGGAGCCAATCAAAAACCTTTGTAACATCATATGTCGTAATGTTTGTGCACATTTTTGCTATACTTTTCTTTTAATGAGCTTCTAGCTGCTGCTGAACATGTTTGGTACAAAATAGACCACCAAGTGACTCAACATTTAGTTTCTTCGATGAAAAGTCACATTCTTGCACTAACTGCAAACAATGTTAATTTAGATAATGTTTCAACTGCAGTGAAACTTACAGCCTAGTGAACGGATGGTGGGACAGTGGGAAGGATAAGCATCTGTTTATAAGTCACTCGTCTCCAAGGGGCTAATAAACTGTGCTATTACAATATTCTCGATGTATAGGTAAGTGTTTCATAATGTATGCAATATGCATGATTGTTTGTTCTTGTTTTATAGTCTAAATAACCTATAAAATGAATGAAAAGTATAATGAACAACTAAATAATTTGTAATTTATACATTTTGTTTTGAAAAATAACTACGAAGAATAAACATGAATAAAAAAACATTTTAAAGAAAAAATTTGGAACTTTAAAATTCATAAATATTTATAATTCATAATTCTACGGCTTAACATTAAAAATATGACATCATGTTAAGTTCAAATAAACACATTCTAAGAAAATAAATGTGAAAAACTATTTAAACATCATTGATTTTAGGTTTGAAATATTATTTATTCCCATAAAGTTTTCAGTGTAATGAAAAAAGAAAGCAAAGTTCACAGTTATAAAATTTATAAAACATTTTTGTCTTTTCCAGAAGAAATTTTATTTCCAGTTTTTGAAATACGATATTCTACTTCAAATCTGAAAAATATTTTT
Organism: Maratus speculifer; assembly: GCA_964019185.1. Classification (NCBI taxonomy): domain Eukaryota; kingdom Metazoa; phylum Arthropoda; class Arachnida; order Araneae; family Salticidae; genus Maratus; species Maratus speculifer. Next base: position 44,010,046 of record OZ025292.1, on the reverse strand, counting down.
CTTACACCAGAATAACTTCCTAAATTATACTTGAGGATAAAAATTCTGTTACATTGAATCGAGGTTAAAATATACATAAAAAAATAGGTAGAGAAAAATCGATTTTTTACTTTCTATGTAATGTAATATATGTATATATGGTACTACTTGGTTATCCCGTCGACCAATTTCGCTAAATAATACAAATGGCCAAACTAACTGCCAAATTATACATATTGACATAATTTTTATTTTAAATAACGAAAAAGCAAATAATTGGTAGAATATTAATAAAAATACAAATAAAAAGTCGAAATAAAAATCACTTAATGGCGTTTTAAATACGTATATCGCATTTAATGTCATTGAATGCGACATTCACGATCATCCATTTATGGCATTAATTTTATAATATGGCGATGGTTTTTTGGTCGACGGGATTACCATGTAGCACCATATATATATACATATATATGCAGGGTGTCTCAAAAGTCTCTGATACATTTTAAAATTCAATATAAAATCAAGAATTTTTCATAAAGGAGTGCCGTTTGTCACAAACTACTTCTCACGATGAAAAGTGCTCTCGAATAAAGGGAATAAATTAATAGTTCTAAATTGCTTCCATAGATGAAGCTCAAATTATCTGAAAAATTCATCAAAAGCTTAAGACAATCAGTTACAGATTATTAGATTTTGTCAAAATCAATTGCACAGCAATAATTTGTTTAATCCATTAACGCTGTCTGGTCTGGTCTGGTGTACTATTAATAGTACATGTCTTTTAATGGAGCATTATTTTATTTTAAGAAATACTTTTACTATTATTTACATGTGGTACGTTAGTATGGGTCTATGTATTTATTATGATTTCATTTATATTTAGGCATTTAGTAATAATAATAATATTTTTTTTCAGAATATCTTTGCGTCATTTGCGATTCTATTATTTTCAACATACATTTCACTCTTTAAATTTAAAATACAGGTTACTTTCCTGAAAGAATAATAACATAATAAAGCGCAAAAAGTATAAAAAAGTTGTAATATAAGTTAAATCTCATTGTATTACAATATTTTCCAAACATCTCCAAAAATGCTTCCTTAGATTATTGTCATATGAATATGAAGTGAATAGTCCGCAAAACAACAACATTTGTTGTCTCTCAGACAATAAAATATTTATTAAGCACTAATTAATCTTTTGCATGGCTAGTGTTAATATTATTATCTTAAAATAATTCTTTCTAATAATCGGAAAAAAATTCGGACCCGAAAGGTTTAACATAGTTCAATGTGTGCACCCTGTCTAGCTCGAGTCACAACTCCAGTTTAACCCATGTGTTAAAAACCGAAAATTCATATCTTTTGCAATTGACAAGATTACATGTGTGATTCTAATATTCAGTACTTCAATATCAGACAAAGAAGAAAAAACACTTTGTCCTACACAACCCCACAAGAAAAACAATTGAATTCGTAGTTATGACTAGGAAAAGAAGTGGCAAAACACTATCATGTGGTCATGTGGTGCCATATATGTCGAAACTTAAAACTAATTATCGTCATTCATCAAAAAGAGGAAATCGAATATTTTCGCCAAAATAATTCTACCTTTTTCTTTTAAATATTAAAGAATGTAATAAGTATTCAAGCTTAAAGTTATTAAAGTTATTCGCATAAAATATGTAATAAAAAAGAAAATATCAGGATGTAACATATTCCTTATTAAATAATACTTTAAATTTAAGGTAAAATATTTTCCAGTGATTACATTATAATTGCTTTTGATGTATTACTGAGGAAGAAATAGTGTTTGAACCTTTAAGCGTGAATTATTAGTGAGATTTTGAAAAGAACAAATTGTTCTTGCAGAAAATGCATATTCTAATAAGAAAGTATCCGATAAATCGTTTCAGAATCGTTACTTAGATATTAAATGAAAGAAGTTTAAAATTTGATATGTGTTTTAATCGAACGAAAAATTTTTTCGAAGATTACTTTTTAATAAATGAATGCATCAATAATTTTTGTATTATCAGTATTTAGCTTGTGTAAAAAAGGATTAAAAATGTTGAAAAACCTATGTGAAAGACCACCTCTATAACGAGACCATCTCAAATAAAAGCTATTTAATTCCTACCTATCATTTCTGGTTATAGGCTGAATGATAATTTTCCCTCTAAATTCCCCCTTCGAAAAGACCAATATTCATGTCTCCGTACATGAAATATGTACTTTTATATACTTATATGTACTTTTCTGTTGAAATTTACGACTACTTTCTTTTGCAAGAAGGAATCTCCAAATTTTTCCGAAAACATCTTCAGCGAGCATTGACATTTTTGAAAACAGTTTGTATAAATTTGACAAAAAGATGTCGAATTCGAAGCAGAAAAGGTCGAAAGATTATCCTTATTTTAAATGAAAGTTTTTGTATTCTTTTGCGAAAGCTCGCGGTTGTGTTTGAGTGAAGTGCAACGGATTTTAGGGTTAACATTTTGGCGTCACCCTATCCACAATAATTCATCTCTATTCTTTCTTCTTACGGTATGGAAGGGTAGTATGACTATAATAAGAAAGCAAAATTCTACCTTTTTAGCATAAATAAGAAACTAGCAACGTCAAAGATGCACCAATGTAAAAAAAAGGTTCCACCAGTGTAAAATTTAATAAACAAATAAATTTTCTCTAACTTTATATTTGTAAAATTACAGATTTTATTTATAGTTAAGACAAGAAGACAAAAGTAGATTTTTTAAAAGTCAAATGATATTCAGGAGTATTAGATTGATTTTTTAACATGCTTGTACAATTGGTAATTAAATCGTATAAATTGTAAATATCTGAATGGAAGAAAAATTGATCCTGGCCGGGCCATCGATTGGGATATTTACAAATTATATTCCGCAATATCAAAAAGGATAAATTTATCAAAAACAGGAAATCGAATATTTTTACCAAAATAATACTATCTTCTTTCATTAAAAATTAAAGAATGTAATATGTATTCAAGCTTAGAGTTATTAAAGTCATTCACTTACAATAATTAACAGAAATAAAATAGAAGGAATTTAACATATTCCTTATCAAATAATACTTTAAATTTAAGGTAAAATACTTTATCACTGAGAAAGAAATAATGTTTGAAACGTTAGGCGTGCATTATTGCCGAGATTTCGAAAAGAACAAACTGTTCTTGCAGAAAATGCATATTCAAAAAGAAAGTATGCGATAAATCGTTTTAGAATCGTTACTTGGAAAGAAGTTTAAAACATGATATGTGTTTTAATCAAACAAAAAAAACGGTAATAATTTTTGAATAAATGAATGCATCAATAATTTTTGTATTATCAGTACTTCACTGTCGTAAAAAAGAAAAAATACAGAGAAACCTCTGTGGAAGATCACCGCTATAAGGAAACCGCCTAACATAAATACCGTTTATTTCTGGCCTATGATTGTTGGTTATAAGCTGAACGATAATTTTTCCTCTATTAAAGGACCACTATATCCTGTATCCCCCCATAAAAGACCACATTTCACACATTAAATCGACTATTTACACAACACTAAAATTACTTCTTCTTTTCAATATTAAAGAATACAATATTTATTTAAACTTAAATTTATTAAAGTTATTCTCTTACAATAACTAACGAAAAGAAAATATCAGGATATAAGATATTCCTGATATAATAATAGTTTAAATTTACGGTAAAATACATTGTGATGATGAGATTATAATTGCTTTTGATGCATCACTGAGGAAGAAATAATGTTTGAAGTGTTTAAGCGTGAATTATTGCTGAGATTTCCAAAAGAACAAATCATTATTGCACAAAAGGAATATTCTAATAAGAAAGTAACCGATAAATCGTTATAGAATCGTTACTTAGATATTAAATGAAAGAAGTTTAAAACTTGATATGTGCTTTAAACGAACGAAAAAAATTTTAAGGTTATTTTTAAACAAATCAATGCATTAGTATTTTTTTATTATCAGTATTCAACTGGCGTAGATAGGAAAGGTAAAAAATAATTTGGTTGTTGTGTTATTGCTGACATGCTTTAATTTTTTTATTACGACTTTTTACGAATAGCAAACTTTGTTTTTTATAAATAATACAAATATTTTTGAATTAAAAAAATACATGTATATATATATATATAGATAGATAGATAGATAGATAGATAGATAAATATATATATATCGCATTAGCACGAATACGAATATATGAGAAAGAAACCATCTGATAATGAAAGTGAATTTAGGCATAATTACACGCAATAAACATTAAAACATTATTTTCAAATAACTGCGAAGATTTTATGATTTTATTAAAATACATAAACAATTGTGAAACAAACTGGCAATATATGTGTTCCAGTACATTTTATAATTATCTATTAATGATTGTAAACCACACAAAAGATATTTGCAGACCACTTACAACACGTAGGTTTAGTATCCCTGCACTATACAGGAAGACATAAACAGATGTTTTAAAAGTCAAAAGATATTCAGAAATATTAGATTGATAATTGTAACACAATTATACAATTGAAAAATAAATCATATAAATTTCCAAATGACTAAAAAATTAATTCCGCCCCAGATATTTTTCATCGATTTGGACATTTACAACTCATTTATTAATATCCTAAGGGGTAAATCCATCCAAAGCATGAATCCTAATATTTTCACCAAACTAATCTTTTTTTTTAATTATAAAATAATTTAATAAGCTTTCACGCAAAAAGTTATTTAAATCATTCGCATACAACAATTAATAAAATATTTAATACAATAACAATCAATACAGCAATTAATAAACTTTAAATTATTAAAGTTGTTTGTTTATAGTAATTAATAAAAAGAAAATATCAGGATATAACATATTCATTATCAAATACGACTTTAAAATTAATGTAAAATACTTTGCAATGAAGTAAACCATATACTTTGTCCTACAAAATCCCACAAGAAAAACAATTGTAGTGAGAGTTATGCCTAGGAAAAGAGGTTACAAAACACCATAATGTGGACATGTGGCACCATATATGTCGAAGTTTAGAACTAATTATTTTCATTCATTAAAAACAAGAAATCGGATATTTTCACCAAACTAATAGCGCTTTCTTCTTGTAAGTATTAAAGAATGTAATACATATGCAAATTTAAATTTATTACTGTTATTCGCTTGCAATAATTAATAAAAAGTAAATATCGGGATGTAACATACTCCTTATTAAATAATACAATAATATTAAGTTAAAGTACTTTGCGATGAAGTGATTAAAATTGCTTTTGATGTATCTCTGAGTAAGAAATAATTTTTGAACCGTTAAGCGTGAATTATTGCCAAAAGGAACAAATTGTTCTTGCAAAAGATGCATATTCTAATAAGAAAGTATGCGACATATCGTCTTAGAAATCGTTACTTGAATAATAAATGAAAGAAGTTTAAAGTTGATATGTACTTTAATCAAACGAAAAATTTTCCGAGATCATTTTTCAATAAATGAATACAACAGTAATTTTCGTATTATAAATATTTAGCTGGCGTAAAAAAGGTAAAAAATACAGAGAAACCTTTGTAGAAGACGAACTCTATACGGAGACAACCTGACATAAAGACCGTTTGTTTCTGACCTGTGATTGTTGGTTATAAACTAAAATATTATTTTTTCCTCTATTAAAGGACCTCTATCTCCTGTTTTTTTCCATAAAAGACCACTTTTCAAACAGGAAATCGTCTATTTTTACCAATCTGATACTACCTGCTTCTTTTTAATATTAAAGACTGTAATACGTATTCAAACTAAAGTTATTAAAGTTATTCGCTTATAATAACTAATAAAAAGAAAATATCAGGATATAACATATTCCCGATCAAATAATAGTGTAAATTTACGGTAAAATACATTGCGATGATGAGATTTTACTTCCTTTTGATGCATCACTGAGGAAGAAATAATGTTTGAATTGTTTAAGCGTGAATTATTGCTGAGATTTAGAGAAGAACAAATCATTCTTGCACAAAATGAATATTCTAATAAGAAAGTATGCGATAAATCGTTTCCGAATCGTTACTTAGATACTAAAAGAAAGAAGTTTAAAACATGATATGTGTTTTAAACGAACGAAATTTTTTTAATGTTATTTTTAAACAAATCAATGCATCAGTATTTTTTTATTATTAGTATTAAACTGGCATAGATAGGAAAGATAAAAAATAATTTGGTTGTTGTGTCATTGCTGACATGCTTTAATTTTTTTATTACCACTTTTTACGAATAGCAGACTTTGTTTTTTATAAATAATACAAATATTTTTGAATTAAAAAATATACATGTGTATATATATACTTAAATATGTATATATATATATATATATACCTCATTAGCACGAATACAAATATATGAACAAGAAACCATCTGATAATGAAAGTTGAATTTAGGCATAATTACACGCGATAAACATTAAAACATTATTTTCAAATAGCTGCGAAGATTTTGTGATTTCATTAAAATACGTAAACAATTGTGAAAAAAAATGGTAATATATGTGTACAGTACAATTTATAAATATCGATTAATGATTGTAAACCACACAAAAAATATTTGTAGGCCACTTACAACACGTAGGTTTAGTATCGCTGCACTAGACAGGAAGACATAAACAGATGTTTTAAAAGTCAAAAGATATTCAGAAATATTAGACTGATAATTGTAACACAATTATACAATTGAAAAATAAATCATATAAATTTCTGAAAAATGAATACCGCCCCAAACATTTTTCGTCGATTTGGACATTTACAACTCATATTTATTAATATCCTAAGGGGTAAATCCATCCAAAGCACGAATTCTCATATTTTTACCACACTGATCTTATTTTTTAATTACTAGCTGACCCGCCCGGCGTTGCCCGGGTCCGTATTAACAATATTAAACGAACTTGAAATTTGTATGATTTTATCATTAACTGGAAGCATGCAGAAATGCATTGTCTGAAATACGTCGCAGCTGACTTTGTGAAAAATCGGTTTTAAAAACAACAACTAATATTAAGATCTAAAAATACTTAAAATGAGCAAGGAGAAACACGGGAGGGAACATGTATCCAACGATTGCGTTAGTTTCGTGTTAAAGTGTTGATATTTATCCGTAAAAATCACTGTTAAAACACGTAACTAATTATTTTTTTCGCATAGAAATCCCAAGTGAAATATTTTGAATTTCAAACTAATTATATTACTCTTAAATCCGACTATACCGTGAATGAAATCGATACGCGATGATAAAAGATTGGTATATAGTATTATAATTTCAGAGCCATTTAACAAAAGTGTATATTTTTATCAAAGCATGCGTAATGTTGACTCTGTGGACAAATTCCTAACCGTAAATTTTTGTACCATAACCATAATCTGTCTGCGACTTAACATTACCCTACCGTAACTTAAATATAACATAAATGTAACCTAGCCGTCACTTTGAAATATCAATATAGAAGCATCATTTAAGATTTTGCTTGAAAAGTTAACATTCTTTCGTTAATGTCTTAAAATCGTCTGCACTCTGAAATCTAGATTTTAGACTAATATTTGTTATTTAAGTTTTCGCGCATGATTTTAAAAGAATGTTTTCATAATTATATTTTATATATTGACATAGAGTTATTAATATATTGTTAAATTAAAAACATTTTTTCATCTACGTTATAAAGTATTAAAAAGTTCTGAAAAAAAAAAAAGAAAACTTTTAGTAATACAATTTTTAGTTCAAATCAAATGTTTTCAATATTTTATTTAATTTTATTTTTACATTTAATTTTTTCGAATATATCAATTCCAATTATTTTAAAAGCAAACATTTTTTAAAAATAAATGATATAATAGAAAAAAGACCATTTTAAAAAATTACTATTACTTCGTAAAATACGCTTCAGCTGTAATTCATTCCTTTCAATTCGTCTTAATACAAAATCCCTTCCACATGCTTTTGTTTGGGACATTAAAATTTGAGCGATAAATGGTTTAATATTGCGACCCTTTTTCGGTTTACTTCACCACCACCTATCTTTTTCCCCCATGGTTTACAACCGCTGTGATAAAAAATCATCATTTAAACTGACAGTTTGCCAGTCTATGAATTTTAAAGGTCTGTTCCAGCTTTTTTAATTATTTATGCGAAAATTTTATGCAACCAACCAACCATAACTAAATGAAGGGAAAAAAAGAAGAAAAAAGGCGATTTTTTATAAGAGTGATCTTTGGAATTTAATTAATTACTCAGTTAATAAATAGAATTTCGAAATTCTAAAGCTCAGGTGCATCAGGAGAGATATTGGGCTACTCTCATAAAAATTTTGAGCTTCGTACGTCCCATAGATTTTGCTAGCCATCGCAGACACACACACACACACAGTGGTTTGTATTTGGTGGAAACCGAGGACTATCCTTAAACACCTACAAACCGAGGACCCATTAAAAAATAAGGTTAGAAGGAACATTTCAATGTCAAATGTCTTTAATTTGACCATTAATTACATATCAACTTCAAAAAACCGCAAAAATTATTTTTTTAATAGTACACAGTAAAACGAGGACCTCATTATACACACTGTGTGTAGAAGTGTGGGAATTTACAATGAACCGAGGACATTCACTCACAAACCGAATACCTGTTAAAAAAAAATAGTAATAGAAGGAAGATTTTGATATCAAATGTCTTTAATTTGACCATTAATTACATATCAACTTCAAAAAAGAGAAAAATTAATTATTTAATAGTCCACAGGAAAACGAGGACCTCATTATACACACTGTGTGTATAATGGTTGGAATTTACAATGAACCGAGGACATTTTGTTTTTACCCAGTCAAAATTCAGTACTCAGTTAGAAATCCAATTAAATAATTATCCATAAACGTCATTTATAGGATATTTGGAAATAAGTCGAAGCTTCTCGAGTGCTATCTGCCAAGGTGGGATGCCTGGTTGGAGTCGCTTTAATGGAATTCAAATTCATATTTACATTTCATTCGCAGAAAACCATTCAAGACTCCTAACAACCAGACCGACATCTCACCGAGCCTCGAGTTTCTACACTGGGGAAATTCGAACCTCCGCGTGCCGTCGGTCTAGCTGCCGGGAGTTTTAATTGGTTTTACGGGAATGGAACATTTACTACCAGTATTTACAGATTTTATTCACTTGGTTGACTCGGACGCTGGTGGGAAATTGCTATATAGATTTTAACGGAAGAAATATTAAAAATTTATCTATATAGTAGAACCTAATTAATACGATGACGGATAACACGATAAATGTGTGATTAATGTTTATTTCGCTATTAATTGGGAGGGGGGATTACGCGTTATATGTGCGACAAAAAAAATCCCTTGTATAATACTGAAAACTTATAAGGAAACTGAAAATCGTAGAGATGGGATTACAAAAGATACAGAAAATACTATCTTATCAAATTTCTGATGTGAAATCGTGAGAATATATTAAAGTTAATTTTAACACTGAGAAACTTACAGAAATTAAGAGAGCACTATTTACACACCAGCAAATCGATCACTCTATATTCACGCGATCAGATCGAGGAATTTACACATCAACAAATCGAGGACTTTATAAACATAATCAAATCGAGACTTTATATAAACGCCATCAAATCGAGACTTTATATACACACCATCAAATCGAGGACCTTATATACGCACCATCAAATCGAGGACTTTATATACACACCATCAAATCGAGGACCTTATATACACACCATCAAATCGAGGACCTTATATACACACCATCAAATCGAGGACCTTATATACACACCATCAAATCGAGGACCTTATATACACACCATCAAATCGAGGACCTTATATACACACCATCAAATCGAGGACTTTATATACACACCATCAAATCGAGGACCTTATATACACACCATCAAATCGAGGACCTTATATACACACCATCAAATCGAGGACCTTATATACACACCATCAAGTCGAGGACTTTATATACACACTATCAAATCGAGGACTTTATTACATACCATAAAATTTAGAAAAGAAAATTTGGAGGGGGACTTTCCCCACTCTAGATACAGTCATTTAGTGCAAACAGAAGGAAGACCGTGCTTTCGCCATTTTCAATAAATCACAATTTTTAAGCAATGCAAGTGTCACCATCACAACGAAAGTCGCAAAAAAAAAACTTTTTGAGTTGCTCTATTGATTGGTGCTAGCTGTTTTGTTAAGACGCATTAGGTTTTTTAATGAATTTATAAAATTGTTCCAAGCCTTTTGGAACAATATGAAGCATAACAAAGAATCCTGGGGATTGAAACCCCCTTTGCGCAGAGATTTCTTACAATGGAGAAAGTCTCTTATCAATCATATTTTTTCAATAATATTTTGTTTTTAACTTAAGCAAAGAAACAAAAGTTTACTTGGAAGATTAAGATTCCCTCTCCCTTTTGAAAAAAAATCACTAATAAACAAAACACGTTTGATTTATATCCAAAGCCATTCGTCGCCCAAAAAAAAAAAAAAAAAAAAAAAAAAAAAACACTGGCGGTCAAACTGGAAGTAACTAAACAGTACTAAAGCGCAGATACAAGGTACAGTAATCTTCAAAGGCCCCGCTAAATATCTAAATATTATAAAACACTACAGGTTCATAATATTTTTTCCCCTATGAAACGTAATTCCATTTCTCCGGAAAGAAGTCGCCAAACTTCGCTGACATTGTTGCGGTAATACACAAGTTCCCGAATTAAGTATATTTAGACTCGCAATTTTAACTGCAGATCTGTATTAAAAATTATCGGTATGTACATAATATACATAAAGATGTTATGCTGTTAAGCTATAGATTATTGTGCTTTAAATTATTTCACTAATTTCTCGACGGGAGTACACATGAAACAGTCGTTTTTGTTCTTCCGTAAACAAACATAGTCATTCAACATGATTGCATAAATTATCCTATTTCAATCCCAAACTTAAAGAAAAAAAAAAAAAAAAAAACGCGCATAAGAGAAAAAAATCATCTAAAAGTATTTCGACGTCGACTCTCAAGATTTACATGATTTCCGGCTTCCGTTTCATCAATCAAGAAAACGCCTCTATAAAAATTTAAAAAAAAAATAATAATAATAATAACCATAAGATATAATGGCCTCTGCAGATGTTTCGAAATTAAAATAAGCTGAGGGTTTGAAACAGTGACTATTTCTCAAGCATGATAAGAAGTATGACCAAGAATCCTGGAGTGAGACACTAACCGAATGGCGTTTCCAGAGGATTAAAGCCTCTTTTCAGCTCAACTTTCCTAAAATGAAGAAAGTCTCTCCCTATTTTTATTTGAAAGACTAGCGGCCTTCGCCCGCTACGCTGGTCGGTTTATCTAAAGAAATCTTGAAGAAGTAGTTAGATAAGGTTCAGACATACATTAAAAAAAAAAAAAAGCAAGTCGATCATTCAAAAAACGTTGGGAAATATCAAATATTTACTGTAATTTTTTAAGAAAAACAAAGTTTCGAAAAAAAAAATTAAATCGAAAAAAAAATTACACTGACATATTAATGCAAGGAAATTTTCCCAGAGAGAAAATTCGCCTTGAATACAATATTTCAAATTCTTTTAATTGCTTATAGGCGTTAATGCCAACATAGTGAAAAAAAATTCCATGCTGGGAATCGAACCCGGGCCATCAGTATGGCGCACTGACGTTCTACCGACTAAACCACATGGAACGACAGCCAGCTTGAAACTTTCTCATACTTAAGTAGACTGGCGAAAACATAACGATAGCGCGTTTTAAAATCGCACAGTGACATCTATTGGATTTTATATGTACTAAAAAACGTTATGTACTAAAAAACGTGAGCAGCGCACCTAATAGTTTCTTTTGTTTCTTTTTGTTACTTTTTTGTCTGTTGTCCGATTTTGATGAAACAAAGCCTATACACTGCCCGGGAGTGTGCATTCTTCATTAGTGAAAACCGCATAAAAATCCATTCAGTAGTTACGAAGATAACCTCGAACAAACAGACAGACAGACAGACAGACAGACAGACAGACAGACAGACAGACAGACAAAAAATTCAAAAAAAATTTTTTTGTGTTTCATTGGTTTTCTTTTATCGCCCTGACTCCATTTTTGTCAATTATCTTCAATGTACAGACACACCAGGTCCTACTGTTTTATTATATGTATAGATTATCTTCTCTGTATGACCCTTTTTTTCGTTCGCAGATCTCCCGCTAGGGGAAAATCTGTTCAAAATGCCGTTTTTGATTGCTTTTTTTGCAATATTTTCTGCATTTATCAAAGATTTGACAATTACAGCACCTCGTCTACTTTCTAAATAAGAAAATTTTAAAATTTGATGCATTTGCGAGCAAAAGTTAACCTAAAAATAAATCGGAAAATAAGCAGTTTGAATTGAAATACACCCTTAAACACCGTGAGGTTGGAAACGTTATCAAAATAAGATGGATCTGCTTTGGATGGATAACATTTTGTTTATGCAGAAAGAAGCTTTGGGGAGATTTCTTTTTTTTTATTTTTTTTTTTCGTATTAGATTTTAAAAACATCCGTTATCTGGTGTTAAGCATGCAGGATAATTGGCAATAGCCGTATTTTATGATTAAGGATTGATTGAAACGGAATTTCGGCGTTCTTTCTCTTTTCGGCCGAAAACAAAAACATTTGAACTTTTTTTTTTTAAAGTAATCAGTAATTAATATATACATAGTTATTAATTATATGTTTTTATTAAATTTATATAATTATTAATTATACAGGCTTATTAAATATTCATAACTATTAATTATAAGTGTGGCCAAAATTGGCTCTGAGTTCCTTAGTCTCAAAATTTTTTATTTTGGGATATAAATAAAAAATTATCATTCCATATAAAATAAAACGTAATTAATTTATCAACGAATACAGAAAATTTTCTAATTACAAGAATTTATTTATACTTTTAAAATATTTTGATTTTAGGTATACATACAATGTAGGTTTATTTTTTATAATACTTTTTGTAAATGATTATATGTTATACTAGAACATTCTCAAAGAATATTCAAAACAGTTCAGTAGTTTCAAACTAAAAATTCTCTATTTTTTTTTTTTTTTTTTTTTTTTTTTTAAGGCTGCAGCTTTTAATGAGCGCATAAAACAATTTAGTCAAATATGTGTTGTTTGCTTTATAATTTGCATTCACGTCTGAGTCAGTCATGACTGATAATTATAAACAATGGAATTCATAGCAATAAATAGTCTCATTTCAGCCGTGAGTAAAGTTGAAAATTTTCGAAAGAAGATTTGGAATACACAACCTCGGTCGAGTTTTGGTCCGATTTCATTTTCGGCAAAACTTGGATTTCAGGCCGAAAATGAAATGAAAATTTCGGTCGATTTCTACTTATTATTGTGTCAGAACATTCGGCTTAGAATAATATACTACCAAAAAAATGATAATATTTCCAGTAACTGAATAATCAATAGTACAAATTTTATATCCTTATTAGTTTTGCATTAAAATTCTACCAAGAGGAATATATATATTTTTTAATTTATAATTTAATAAAAGATTTACTTTTTTTAGGGGGGAGATTTATCTTATTTAGAAAGTACACAAGGAACCGGGATTGTCGATTCTTTGATAAATGAGCGCATATATTTTTGATATTCTTTGATTACTTTGATGATATCTTTTATAATCTTTGATATTTTGAGCATATAGCTTTGATAAATGAGAGCATTCATCTTTGATGAATGAATTTCATATCTGCAGCCAAAATCGAAAAGGTAAAAAACACCATGCATACAGATCGATCTCAGCTGTCCAATGCAAAAAGAATCATTTAAAAATATTGAAATGCAAAAGAGGTATGTTTTTAAATTTCTTCCATAGGATTAACATTAGCGAGCGGGTCTTTTCATTTGAGTGAAGTAGCCCCTTAATAGACTGGGAGACAGGGCCGTAGCTAGAAGTAAACAATAGGGGGGGGGGGCTCAAGAAAATGTAGGGGTGGAGGGCTCATTATTTGTTTTTTTTTTTTCTCTCTCTCTGACGCAGAAAGATAAATTAGTGCACATTCACATTGTAGATACTATGTTTCTCATTCAACTGTTGTAATAACTTCATTTTATGGTAAGAAAAGTATAGGATAATGAAAGTTTTGAGTCTATTATAACTGGTGAAAAATTAAGGGACTACTTCACTCAAATGAAAATTCATTGAGTGACCTTGGAATTTTTTTTCAGGGGTGGGTGTACCAGAGATTCTTGTGAGGGGGTAGTTTTGTAGTAGCTGCTATTTTATTAGAATACTTAGAAGAAGCGTGATTACGTATAGTAGTCCAGGTCTTAGATGTGTAGATGGCGAAAAAAACCCCACAATAATTGCTAAGTCACCTTTTTATTTAGACATGTATTAATAGGGGGGTACACTTACAGTACTCGGAGAAAATCTCCGAACAGAGATTTGCAACTTCACTAGACAAGAGCAGTGAGTCAAGTGTATTCGTACATAGCAACAAATCGCCACTTTTGGCATGATAGAAAATCGCCAAGATACACAAGTTCGCCTATGCACAATGGATAGTATACGCCAAATAACAGTTAAAATGCAGCTGGCATGATCAGAATTCAATTTGGTTACCCAGCTGGGATGGGAAAGGAAAGGTTGCCAAATGATAAATGTTACACGTGTTGTTATGTCTAACAACGAAGCACACCAAAGGGACATCAGATCTTACTGCGCAGATGTTAAATACTTTTTAGGATTTTGTCGAGAAAGGAAAAAGAAGCGTAAGCATAAATTTTTACTGCGAAACAGAGATGATCTCCTTATAAGGTAATGCAGAATTGCTTCGATCGGAAATAGCAGACATCTGGAAATTGTTTTAAACGGTTGATTAAAATGTGAGTGTATTTCTCACAGATAAACTTGAGCAGCTGCAGATTTTCGGTTAGAGAATTAATAAGCAAGAAAAATGGAAAAGGAATGAAGGACAACTTAAAACTAATTTTGAATTGAAAAGAGAAGGGGGTGTAAAGGATTAATTTAAGAAAATACCCAATATATAACGAAATAATCGTTATAGTGGGGTCAAAATATTTTAGGGCGGGGGGGCTGAGCCGCCCATTTAGAAATGTATCAGAAAGGAGCTTCTTTGATTTAACGTATGAATTTGGATTTAAAATCTTTTAATAAAATGTTATCGAAATATTTTTAGAAACCTTCTTTTATTAAACAGCTTCAAAAGTTATGACGTTTTTAAATTTCTTTTATTCTAAGCCATATTAATTTTTTTAATGAATCTTTATTTGAATGTTGAAAGCCTAATAATAGCTTAGTAATTGTTCGAATGCTTAGAGTGTTTATTCTAAAACAGTAATATTTATAAACGTTAAATTACTTCATATTTCAGAAGTGACATTAATCAACTCAACTGTTTACTTTAAAACCATAATATTTATAAATGGTAAATTACTTTATAACTCAAAAGTGACATTAATGATATTAATATAATATCATTGTTTATTTAAAGCAATTCATAAGTAGTTGATTGCACATGATTGTGAAATCATTTTTGTTGATTACTTCAAGGACAATATTTTACTGTGAACGAACTTACTTCAGTTTCTCTTATGTTTTTGTAAAGCACACACGGTGCTTATATTTCTCTTCGCTATGATTTCGCATACTTGGATAATATGTTAATCCAGTAACCGCAGCAGGAAACTGCATTCCTGTATCTTGTTTTCTCAATTTACTAAATGTTTCTTTAAGTCGTTAATATAACGCAAAAAAGATATATTAGTGTGAATTTATTTACACTTGACAACACCAAAGAACTGCTTCGTGAATCTCGGACAGTAACAGTAATCATTAATGTTACTAATGTTTATTTCCTTTAAAATCATTCCATAGATATGCAGTAGCGTAGCTATGTTTTTTGGCGCCCGGGGCCAGCAAGAAATTTTGCCCCCCCCCCCACAACAATATAGATATATAACAATTTATCTCAATTTGGCGCCCCTAAGCCTCGGCGCCCGGGGCGGACGCCCCCCTTGCCCCCCCCCTCCCCCCCCCTTAGCTACGCCACTGTAGATATGTATGCAGTACTCTTTAAAAAAAATCTTAATTATATGATAGAAATCGGAATTTTTTAGAAATCGTAGAAATTGTAACGGGGCAAAACTGGACGGGCCGGGCCTGATTTCTCTACGGGCCGGGCCTAAAATATGAAAATTTGAACGGGCTTGGCCCGAACTTTTGAGTTTTACAACGGGCCGGGCCCGGGCTTAGAAATTCTCTAGACCTCTAATTAAAACAATTATTCAACGCATTTTTTATACAAAATTTATTTAAAGCTGATAAAAAATTGACCGTTTTTCCTTTCCAAAACAAACGCTGGTTTTGCACCTCGATGCGAGGGTTGAGGAAGACTGTAACCAATCAGAATCGCCCAATTGATATTTCACAAACTTGACGAAGCTAGAAGTTAGCGACACGATGTCTGCTGTGCAAAAACACACCTGCTGAATATAACTGTATTTTTTTTAATTATTATAAATTTGCGAAGCATTATTTCTTAGGATAAATAAATATTTGAAAGTGACAAAAATTTTTTTTATATTATGAGATTAAATCCCGTCGAAATACGACGTTAAAAATAGGCTTTAAAATGTCCTCATCAATTCATTTTTCTTTAAATTTCATTTCTTCTTTTAAACGCATCCAACGTTTTAAGCTAATTAATTTTTATGGAAAAATAGAGAAAATATTTTTCAATAATATTTGGACAATTTGTTAAATTAATTCCCGCTGTTAATTTAATGCCCGCTGTTAAATTAATGCCCGGTGCAAAGCTTCAGTTTGGCGCCCCCCCCCCCAACTTTTTCTTGTGACATGCCAAAAATGGCGTTGGTAGTATAAATTTGGCGCCCCTTAAGGGTGTATTCGAAAAAACGCTTTTCCACATTCAACAGCTCGAAATTTTACGATATCCTTATCTTTTTTCTACTAAAATAATAAAATTTTATATGGTCTTTATGTAGAAATATTAAAATTTTTTTTTAGAGATGCCTATGCATCATTTGTAGTGAAAAAAAGGGTTAATAAGTATTTTTTTGGCCTCGTCCCCCCCCCCCCGAATTGGGTAATAACTGTCAATAGATTAATTAACCAATTTTATTGGGGGTTTTTCTCTCTCTCTCTGCGACCCGCACCCGTCTCACACGGAAGTAAGCACAAGATAAAAAGAAGGGGTAGTGGGCGAGTACTAATATTAAATACTTCAACTAAAAGTGGGTGGGGTGGGGGAGGGGTGGAATTCTCCCCCTTCCTTACGTCCACTCCTAATACGTTCGGGCCCCTCCAATAATTTTGAAAACTCTACGCCTATGGTTGATGGTATCATCTAAAACGTTAAAAGCAATATATAACCAGCTACATATATTTTGAAATTAATGTAATTTATGGTGCATTTATCAATATAAAAGAATGAAATTTTCTTATTTAATGATTGGATTTTTCGGGCTCTTTTCGGTATTTCTTGAATCTTACGTAAGCATGGACTCAGATCCCCTCCCCTTGTGAGAAAAAATGAGCAAATCCAACCTCCCCTCCCCCTCTAAGATGCTTAGGTAATACTTCAATGTCCCCATTGCGCAAATAATTTATATATAGAGTCCTCGATTTGAGGGTGTGTATATAGAGTCCTCGATTTGAGGGTGTGTATATAGAGTCCTCGGTTCGTTGGTGTGTAAAGTCCTCAGTTTGATGGTGTGTATATAGAGTCCTCGGTTAGAGGGTGTGTAAAGTCCTCGATTTGACGGTGTGTATATAGAGTCCTCGGTTTGCGGGTGTGTGTGAGTCCTCGGTCTGTCAGTGTGTAAAGTCCTCGGTCTGTCGGTGTGTAAAGTCCTCTATTTGAAGGTGTGTATATAGGGTCCTCGGTTTGTTCGTGTGTAAAATCCTCGATTTTTTTGGTGTATATGTAAAGCATGATAATATTGTGATTGTTTTTAAAGCATGATAATATTGTGATTGTTTTTAAAGCATGATAATATTGTGTTGCACACAGTGGAATTTTTCTTTTCTGTGTGTGGGGGGGGGAGAGGAAATGGACCAAGCAGGCAAAAAGGGTATTTTTTCCTTAAGGGCATGTGTGGGGAAATAAAGGAGTAGGGCTCTGGTGCTCCCAGCGAGGTTCGGGGAGAAGCCCCGCAAGCTGACGTAATTTAAAATTTCTGGTGCAATTTCTTAATGTTTTATGCAATTAAATTTTTTGATAAAAAACGTAATCTAGATGAAGCTGCAATCGACCCCCTCCCTTCCCTTAAATATGTCTCCTGTTTAAGAGCCTCCTTTTCTCACACGACTCAGCACAGGGTTAAAAGTTGAAATACAAAGTATCGTGCTTTAAAAATGTCTGGCTTCTCTCTTTGACACCACCGTTGCATGGTGAGTACACATGCTCTAAAGCCATAAAGCCCGCCAACTGTAGCATATAAACTCATACTATAGTTGGAAACCACAAAGCCATGACTAACATTTGGGACCCCGTTGGTTGAGTTACGGCAATACTACCGTATGTATATATAATAAGACTGGATGTATTGTGTATATAGAGTCCTCGATTTGAGGGTATGTATATAAAGTCCTCGGTTCGTTGGTGTGTAAAGTCCTCAGTTTGAAGGTGTGTATATAGAGTCCTCGGTTAGAGGGTGTGTAAAGTCCTCGATTTGACGGTGTGTATATAGAGTCCTCGGTTTGAGGGTGTGTGTGAGTCCTCGGTCTGTCGGTGTGTAAAGTCCTCTATTTGAAGGTGTGTATATAGGGTCCTCGGTTTGTTCGTGTGTAAAATCCTCGATTTTTTTGGTGTATATGTAAAGCATGATAATATTGTGATTGTTTTTAAAGCATGATAATATTGTGTTGCATACAGTGGAATTTTTCTTTTCTGTGTGTGGGGGGGGGGGAGAGGAAATGGCCCAAGCAGGCAAAAAGGGTACTTTTTCCTTAAGGGCATATGTGGGGAAATAAAGGAGTAGGGCTCTGGTGCTCCCAGCGAGGTTCGGGGAGGAGCCCCGCAAGCTGATGTAATTTAAAATTTCTGGTGCAATTTCTTAATATTTTATACAATTAAATTTTTTGATAAAAAACGTATTCCAGATGAAGCTGCAATCGACCCCCTCCCTTCCCTTAAATATGTCTCCTGTTTAAGAGCCTCCTTTTCTCACTGCGACTCAGCACAGACTTAAAAGTTGAAACACAAAGTATCGTGTTTTAAAAATGTCTGGCTTCTCTCTTTGACACTATCATTGCTTCTCCCCCCCCCCCCTCCTCCGCACTCCACAGTTGACAACCACTATAGTCATTACAGACACCTAGGATGAAATAATAGAAAATCTGCTTGCCCCTGCAAGGTGGGTTTTATAAATGCTGTCTGACACCCCTATCCTCCCCCCTCTTCGAACATAACAATCATGATCAGCTTTTTTTATTGGGGGTGGGGGGAGGGGGAATCACGGTTTCTCAGAAATTTTGAATTTGTACTACCTGTGAGGTGAATACGGTGTTAGCAAGAGCAAACATTTTCAAAAAAGCATTGCACTGTTATTATTCAGTCCCGTAATTTTAGAATCATAGGCAGACGACGAGGTCCACGCCTGACTTGGCACCTCTCTCTCCAGGCTACGCCCGTCAACGAGAGGACTTTTGACCCACTAGCACATTTTACGTGCCCATGCCGCATTAGCAAACACGGTGGTCTACAGTCAAACCGGGAATCGTACCCGCAAACTTTCGGTTACAAGATCGACGCACTACCGTCTGGGCTAGCATGGCCTCATCTGTTATTACAACATTAGATATTTAAATCTGAATGTATACCCATAATTACTTTTCTGTAGAAAAATTTTCACGGGTTCTTTTTTTCCTGGGGCGGGGGTGCGATCCCTCCAAACTAATCTCTCCCCCCCTCTTCAGTATGCGTCTGTCTCGAACCATTTGACAATTAAAAAAAAAAAAAAATCTTATGTGCCCTGAGCCTCCTTCTATAATTCGATTTTGGCATGATGCAATTTTAGAAATAAAGTGGAAAAAAAAAACCTCATTTCCCTTTGGAAATATTAGATGGAGGCACGACGTAGAATATTTATACTAAAAATTTAAAAATATGCTGATACAGTCCTGAGAAGAAAGAAGAAAAAAAAGGGGGGGGGGAAACGAAAGAAAGAAAGAAGGCCGTAAATGGGCGTCTGATGTTTAATTCAAACTAAATCACAATCTATTCAACATCTAATTCAAACTTTATATGCTTAGCAGCAATGGGCAAGAAATAAAAGACGATAACGTTATGATTCGAGTGCTATCTCATGTTCCAATTTCAATAAATACAATTGGAAATCATAAAGAACGCGAAAAGACATAAACACCAGGTGCTACTACGTTCCTACTATTCACTACGAGCGTAGTAGTAAATAGTAAAAACGTAGTAGGGGTAAAATTACTATTATACGGAGCAACCGGTTTGTCCATTCATAAGTCACGTGATCTGTATTTTCACCGCTATACCGAGGACGCGGTGATACACTTTTTTCTCGTGGCGCCATACACACAATACACACTAGAAAATGCAAAAGATGTAAACCGAGGACATCCCCAAACTATAATCAAAAAGTTGTCCAAATGACAAAATAGCATCTTAGAACAGCCTAGAAGAGCTTTTTCAAACCGAGGACGTCCTCGGTTCGCGGTGCGTCCTCGGTGTGTTGGTGTGTATACATATAGAGGTCCTCGCTTTCCACCTTTTACAAACACACACACACACACACACACACACACGCAGACAGAGCGATTTGTTATTTTATTAGTATAGATTAAAGAAAATAATAAGTACTCAAGCTTAAAGTTATTCGTTAACAATTATTAATAAAAATAATTAATCAGAATGCAGCATATTCATTATAAAATAATACTTTAAATTTAAAGTAAAATACTTTGAGATGATTAGATTATAATTGCTTTTGTTGTATCACTGAGGAAGAAATAATGTTTAAATCGTTAAGCGTGAAATATTGCCCAGATTTCGAAAAGAACAAATTGTTCTTTCAGAAAATGCATATTCTAATAATAAAGTATGCGACACATCGTTTTAGAATCGTTACGTGGATATTTATTGAATTAAGATTAAAACTTAATAAGTGTTTTAATCAAACAAAAAAATTTTTTGAAGATTTTTTTTTTGAATAAATGAATGCATCAAAATGTTTTCTATATATCAGTATTTAATGGGCGTGAAGAAGAAAAGGTACAAAATACTTTGGTTTTAAGATTTTTTTTATTAACACTTTTTTCGAATTGCAAGTTTCGTTATTTATTTATTTATTTACCGCATTTAACCCGAATACGACTATGCGTAAAAGAAATCATCTGAATACCAAAATAGAATTTAGTCATGTTTACATACAATAAAACATTAAAGCATTATTTTCAAATAGCGAAGATTTTGTAATTTCGTAAAATTGCATAATTAATTGTGAAAATCATAGACAGTATATGTGTGCCAGTGAATTTTATAAATATTGATTAATGATTGTAGGCCACAAAAAAGGTATCCGCGGGCCACCGTAGGCTTAGTATCGTTTGACTAGACAAGAAGACAGAAGCAGTTTTTTTTAAAGTAAAAAAATATTCTGGAATATTAAATTGATAATTTAAATAGAATTATACAATTCGTAATTAAATCATATAAATTTTTAAATAACTGAAAAAAAAGAATGCTCCTGTCATTTTTCGTCTATTCGGACCTTTAATATTCATATTTAGGAATATCCTAACAGGTAAGTCCATCCAAAGCATGAAGCCGAATATTTTCACCAAACTAATCGTCTTTTAAATATAAACAAGTTGTAAATTGCACGTGAAGCGTAGCAAATGAGGTGCGTTCTTACGATATTGAAGTTTTAAAAACATCACCCTCATATATCAATCTCCTAAAATTGTAAATAGTTAATTACAATTAAAATGTGCAACAAGCAATGTTCTCTCTATACTCATTATGTAATGGAATATTTTTGTGTGGCCTTGTAAATCAATAACAAAATTTCTTTGCACAACAAATTATGCAAAATCTGTATTATAATATGTACTTTATGATGCATATCAATATTATTATGTTCCAGTGAGTGTAATATTATTAAAATGCATTTGAAACTTTTATTTTCCATTGACTGTAATGTAATGGAGTACTTTTGATTGTCCCTGTATTTGATCTATGCATCCTATTTTCAAAAAAAAAAAAAAAAAAAAAAAAAAAAATGAAATGACTTAACAAAATTATGTAATAAGTATGTAATTTAAATTTTAAATGATTAACCCTTAAATGCGTAGGATAGAACGCGTTCCAAAAAATGCGCAATTCAAAGAATCAGAATTCATACCAGAAAAATCTAAATAGTAAATTTTTCTTTATTTAATTACGAATGGTCTGTCATTAAGTAAAGTGAAAATTGCTCTTTTAAATTTCTGGTAAGAATACGGAATATGTGAAAAAAAACCCCACTAAATCGGGAACACTTATGGTATCGAAAATGATACAATATGCATTTAAAGATTAAAATGCATTTGCAACATTTTTTTTCCCATTGACCGTAATGTAACGTAATAATTTTGATCGTCCCTGTAATTGATCTATACATCCGATTTTCATAAAATTTGAAATTACTCGACAAAATTATGTAATAATTATATATTTTAAATTTCAAAAGATTCGGTCGGGTAGTTTTTGCGTTGTTATATGCGGAGAGACAGACAGACGTACAGATGGAAGGACTGAACGACAACTACAGGTGCTACGTATTTACATAATTACGAACGCACCTAAAATGTATTAAGTATTCAAGATTTAAATTATTAAAGTCATTAGCGTAGAGTATTTAATTAAACGAAAATATCAGGATGTAACACATTCCTTGTCAAATAATACTTTAAATTTAAAGTAAAATACTTTGCGATGATGAGATTATAATTTCTTTTGATGTTTCACTTAGGAAGATATAATGTTTGAACCATTAAGTGTGAATTATTGCTGAGATTTCGAAAAGAACAAATTGTTCTTGCAGAAAATGCATCTGCGATGGCTAGCAAAATCTACAACACGTACGAAGCTCAAAATGTTTTTGAGAGTAGCCCAATGTCTCTCCTGATGCACCTGAGGCTCAGAATTTCAAAATTCTATTTATTAACTGAGTAATTAATTAAATTCCAAAGCTCACTCTCATAAAAAATCGCCTTTTTTCGCTTTTTTTCCATTTCATTTTCTTATGGTTGATTGGTTGCATAAAATTTTCGCAGAAATAATTAAAAAAGCTGGGACAGACCTTTAAAATTCATAGACTGGCAAACTGTCAGTTTAAATGAGGATTTTTTTTTAAATCACAGCTGCTGTACACCATGGAGAAAAAAATAGGTGGAGGCGAAGTAAACCGAAAAAAGGTTTGCAACACGGAGTAAGAAGCGTCTTACTCCGTGGTTTGCAATATTAAACCATTTATCGCTGAAATTTTAATGTCTCAAACAAAAGCACGAGGAAGGAATTTTGTATTATTAAAACGAATTGAAAGAAACGAATTACAGCTGAAGCATATTTTACGAAGAAATAGTAATTTTTTTAAAATGGTTTTTTTCTATTATATTATTTAGGTTAAAGTTAGGTTAAAGTTAAATTGCATTTATGTTATGGTTAGAATAAGGATATGTTACAATAAAGTGAATACATTTAGGCTAGGTTACATTTCTGTTATATTTAATTTACGGTAGGGTACTGTTAAGTCGCTATTAGGTTACAGACAGGTTCTGTTTACACTGTAAAAAATGTGAGATGTTTCTGAATATATAAAAATGCACTGTAATCAAAAACGTAAATGTGCAGTAACCTCTTCTAACTCACCTAAGGTTTCGAAAACCATTCTTTTACCTTTAAAAATCCCAGAAAGCTATTTTTTCGAAATTTAAAGAAGAATTTATAAAAATTAATTTTTATTAGCTGCCAGTCCATTTCGGAAACGTTTCTAAGTAGCTTTTACAGTACAATAATCACTTTTCTCAAATCAAAATATTCATTTTTCGGATGCTACCAATTCATACGAAAATATTTTGATATTCAGAGAACATGTTTAACAGACAAACATACAATATTAACAGTATTAACATTAATATGAAAATTGACATTATTTTGCTACGATTGCATGCAAAAAATCAGTTATGCAGCTGAAAAGGTTTACTTGAGAATTGATAGAATCCGAAAAAGTGATATTTTGATTTGAGAAAAATGATTATTGTACTGTAAGAGCTACTTAGAAACGTTTCCGAAAAGGGCGTGCAGCTAATAAAAATTAATTTTTATAAATTCTTCTTTAAATTTCGAAAACAAATAGTTTTGTGAAATTTTTAAAGGTAAAGGAATGGTTTTCGAAACCTTAGGTGAGTTTGAAGAGGTCACTGTATAGTTTCGTTTTTGATTGCAGTACATTATTATATATTCAGAAACATCTGACATTTTTTACAGTGTACGGTATAAAAGTTTAAGGTTAGGAATTTATACACAGAGTGAACCTATACGCAAGATTTGATTAAAAATAACACTTACTTTTGCTAAATAGCTCTGAAATTATAGTACTATATACCAACCTTTTAGCTACCATCGTGTATCGATTTCATTCATGGTATAGTCGGATTTAAGAATGATATAATTAGTTTAAAATTCAAAATATTTCACTTGGGATTTGCGTGTGAAAATAATAATTAGTTACGTGACTTAACAGTGATTTTTAAGGGTAAATATCAACTTTTTTACACGAAAATCATGCAATCGTTGGATACATATACCCTCCCACGTTTTTCATTGCTCATTTTGAGTATTTTTAGAGCTTAATATTAGTTGTTTTTAAAACCGATTTTTCACACAGTCAGTGGCTACGTATTTCAGACAGTGCATTTCTGCATGTAACGAGTTAATGATAAAATCATACAAATTTCAAGTTCGTTTAATATTGTTAATACGGACCCGGGCAACGCCGGGCGGGTCAGCTAGTATTCTAATAAGAAAGTATGCGACAAATCGTTTTAGATTTGATACTTGGATATTAAACGAAAAAAGTTTAAAACTTGATATGTGTTCTAATCGAATGATAGAGTTCTTGAAGATTATATTTGAATAAATGAATGCATCAGTCTTTTTCTAATGTATTAACTGGCATAAAAAAGTAAAAAAAAAAAATACTGTATGGAAGGTAGAGATGGGAAATATGGTTATTTTTGGTTAACAGGTTACATCATTCCACAGTAGCGCTGGTAATAGGTTCCAAAATCCTGTTATTTTTGTAACAGGATACAATAAACAATTTATAAGCAATTGCTAAATATGCTCCCAAACGGACAACACATGGGATGTGGGCCCTAAGGGGGTGCCCTCCGGGGAGGAGGTCTTTCTAAGGGAACCCAACCCGTATTTACGCAAGGAAATCCAAAGTTCGAAGAAAACCACAAAAAAACTCCGAATGATTAGGCTGACGGGCGCGATCTCGGCCGCTGGTGAGGCAACAACATTTAAGAAAAAATCTATAGGCACATATATTTTTGAATATTAAATAATGAATCCTATCGGAAATACGAAAAACAGGAAATTAGAAAGTACAAGAAAACATATTAAGAAAACTTTCTTTAACATACAGAGGAAAACGAATTTTTCAAAAACCCATCCTCCATATACCGCGTTTTCTCAATCAGCGCTGTTGATGTTTTAAAATCTAAGATGAAATGCATACTGAATTTTTTTACAGCAAGTCAACACGTGCTGCCACTACCAGAGCGGCTGCAAAACATAAAACAAATATTAACTGATAGGACAGAGAAACTTATGAGATAGGACACATTTTTTCCAGACTCAGTTTTTTCATCTAGTTTTTAATAGCAGATATCTACAGGGGCGTTCCGACCCAGTGTGCAAAGTGTGCGGTACACACAAGCGCCGAAGTAATAAAGGCGCCAAAAAAAAATTCAGTTGAGAAGCAAATATTTAAAAAAAAAATTCGCAATTTAATCATACTAAAATGTCTTATATTTTCTTGGCACCTGAATTATCTTTTGTAGATTTACCTTACACAAACTTATTTATAAATATTCATTTCTTTCTTTAAAATTTTATTTTATTCTACTTATGAGTCCTCTAATAAATCATTTAGACAAAACCTGTCCAAACCTTTATAAACAGACGCGCACCTCATCTAATTTTTAAATAATGAAAGGCGCCGTAATTCACATAGCTGAAAATATGCAACACTATTAACTCACTGCGGTGGAAAAGCATAATATAGCTTTATTACTATAGGAGCTAAATATCACTTGTTTTTTATTATTATTTATAAGTAGCAGTTGTCACTTTACTTCAGAATTTATCATAAATAAGAAGAAAATTACAATTCGGTAATTCTGGTAAAAGTTTCCCCTACAATATCAGTCCATGAATAGAGGTAGGCATTATGTTAGAAACGTCTTATATGATTCGCGCATATCTCACGCTGATAGCTATAAGTCCCCTATGATTCAGAAACTGTTTTAAAATAATTTACAGCAATAATTTAATTCAGAATAAATTTAAAATTAGATTTTCAGAGGGCAATCTATCTTCAAAAGTTTTGTAGATGAAGAAGCTATAGAAAGGTTAATCACTGAAAAACAACTTAATAGCATTAAATAATTAAAACTTATTTAAGATCATCGATAACTATTACAAAAAAAAAAAAAAAAATCAAATATGTTTTTGTTTTTAAAAATGTATCCCTTAAAATCGATTTTTAATCTTGAAAATATATACATTCGAATGGGTGCCAAGAAACCTAAAGGCGCAATCGTGGCGTCCGCGGGGGGCGCTTTGGAGAATCCTGAATAGAGAAACAATGTAAAACCAGAACTTGGGGCTGTGCACAGGGCCGTAACTAAGGGGGGATGCTATGGGGCTCAGCTTCCCCTAAAGCATATTGAGCCTCCCTGAAAAAGATTACAAGGTCACTGTATTAATTTCTGTTCCAAAAATTCAAATGAAATTCTGTTTAAAAATCTAATTTAGTTTTGAGGACCTTTCACAGCTTTTGTAAAAATACTAAATTGTAACTAAAATAAGTATTTCAACACTTGATCATTCTATTTACATATAGGAAGCTAACAAGATGTTTAAGATTTCACTCGTTTTACACTCGAAATTTCCATCATCCTATTCTTTTCTTAGCGTAAAATGAAAGTACAGGGGTTGGACAAAAATATGGAAACACCTTTTGAAATGCATGTTTGAAAAGAAAGATTGATTATAATGAACTATGTTGATGGCACTGGTGTTTTCGCCTACTGACGCCACCTATATAACTTCGTAAAATCGCTGCACCGTTCAGTCGTTGTTGGATCACTGTTATGTGAGATTATCATTGCATTATGTCAAAGTTAACAGACTTCGAACGTGGACAAATTGTTGGCGCGCGTATGGTGGGTGCTTCCGTAAGCAAGTTAGCCGAGGTTTTTAGTGTTTCAAGAGGTACTGTGTCGAAGATTTATTCCGCATATTTGAAATGCGAAAAAACATCATCCGCTAAATCACAGCGCGGACGAAAGTGTGTGCTGAGATCGTGACAGACGATAATTATGGTGGATTATCGCGAAAAATAAGCAGACCACAGCTGCAAAAGTTACTGCTGAAATGAATGTCGTGTTACCAAATCCTGTGAGTACCAAAACAATTAGAAGGGAGCTTCATAAATAGGGAATTGCTGGCCATGTTGCAATTGAAAAGCGATCCATCAGTAATGATAATGCCTGTAACAGAAAAAAGTAGTGTTGAAGTCATAAAGCCTGGACAAAAGCAGTAAAAGAGCGTAATATGGTCTGATGAGTCTTCTTTCACATTGTTCCCCACTTCTGGCCGAGTTTACGTCTGGAGAAAGCCATCTCAAGCCTATAATACAGACTGCTTGTTGCCTAGAATGAAACATGGCGGGGGTTTGGTGATGGTTTGCGCAGCCATATCGTGGTTCTCTTCTGACTCCATGATAACTCTGTAAGGGAGTATTACTGCTCAGATTTATGTGAACATTTTGGCCAATCAAGTCCATCCAGTTGTACAAGCTTTGTTCCCCAATGATGATGGTATCTTTCAAGACGACAACGTCCCCGTTCACACAGCTCACATTGTCCAGGACTAGTTTTTTGAGCACGAGGATGAATTTTCGCATCTCCCCAGGCCACCAAAGTCATCAGACTTGAATATTATCGAACCTTTGTGGTCTACATTGGAGCGGAAAGTGCATTCTCGCTATCCACCGCAACCATCGTTATCTGAACTTGCTACCGTTTTGCAGGAATAATGGCACAATATTCCCTTGGCAAACATACAGAAACTGTATTTATCCATTCCGAGAAGACAGCAAGATGTTTTCAATAACAACAGGTACCGTACACAATACTAGGCAAGGAAACGTGTTTTTTTAAGGTGTTTCCATATTTTTGTCCAACCCCTGTAATTCAACAGTTTAATGAGAAACATAGTAACTTAAGTGTGAATATGTACTCATTTATCTTTCTGCGTCACAGAGAGGAAGAGAGAAAATATAAGTTATTTTCTCATTATTCATTTTTAGCTACGGCACTGGCTATGCATTCATAATGTTATCACTTTAGGGGGGGAAGGGGGGATCTGGCATATGATATCGGAAGATATCTCTAGTGAGGAGTGAGGTGTCTTGATGTATTTATTTTTGAAAGATCCAACCAAAATTTTCTCTTTCTGTTTCCAAATTTTTATTTATTTATTTATTTATTTCCACACCATAGATTTCTGAACGAAATAAATGCCTTTTATCTACCTTCTTTTACCTATCTAGTACTTTGGAATTATCATGATAGCGAAAAAGGGAGAAACTACAGTGATGGCTGTTAACATAAATGGAAAAATATAAATTTATGAAAAAAGTGTTTTGAAGTTCCGTGCACTTTATGTTCTACTAACCAACCGTCTTGGATCACCTAAGCCAATTACAATAACCTTAAATATCCTAAAGTTAAATATTGAATGTTATTTTTTTCCAAACGAATGAAAAGATGGGATGTGAGAAAGGCAATGTCTTCAGCAGCATGTTGAATTAACTTTATAATTTTAAATAAAAATATTTTCGAATGAACATTATATTGTTAGAAATGTATAATCTGAAATTTGTATGATTTTTCATTTTTAAATACACTGTCAGAAAAATCCGTCAATATACAATAAGTTATCCTCATTTTTTCACAAATAATTTCCGTACTCCCAGAAAACGTATTTGATCTGTGAATTCATTCCGAAGGTCGAAAAATGAGGGAGAGATTCCGTTTTTTTCTAGCACGCATGCGCATTGGGTCTGTTAGTAATAAATTCGAATTTGTTTTTATAATGAAAAATAAAATAAACAAATTATAATGTCTAATTTAGTTTTATAAAGACAAAAATGTTTTCGAATTTAAAAATAAATACAATTACTTTCTTTATTCATTCAAAAGTTCTCACAGTTTGTTATCCAAAGTTGGATAAAATCTTATCGAATAAAAATATAATACCCAAACTTTTCCTTTAGCAATCTACGTAATATATTTAAAATTTACATTTTTATAGTACATTAATACTAAACGAAAAAAAAAAAAAAAAAAAAAAAAAAAAAAAAAAAAAAAAAACAGTTACAGTTTTATGAAAGATGAAATCTTTCCGAAACTAACTTCAAAATTAAAAGCTTTGTAACGAAATAGACCAATCACACCCATATGAAATGAATGGTTCTACTTTAAAGCACTTCATTAATGTACAATGGTATCGTCGAAGTAGCGCGTTTGGCTGCCAATGCTGAGATCGTGAGTTCGATCCTCAGCGGTGCCGGATTGATATTTTTAAGAATTTTTTTTCAAATGACGGATATTTTACCTCTTTTGACGGAGAAAAAAATAAACGGATAATCATCAATCTACAGACAATTTCTGGCAGCAGTGCTGCCAGTACTTTTTCTGTAAAAAGACGGAAGTTTTTTTGAGAGTGTAAAAATCCATCCAATCGAAGCTCGAGTTGATTTCCCACTGCCTTCAGTAGAGTATACTGGGGTTACTATTCATGTTCCGGTCTGATTTTCAAGCTAACCGTCAATTTGTATTTATTTTCTGACATTTCGATATAAAACTTTCAATTTTGACTACAACAACAACAACAAAAAGTTCGATAAAACAAATAATGGAAATGCGCACAATCCCTCATATATATTTATTAACGCGAAATGATATTCAAATGACATATTTCTTAATTGGGAAACGATACATTGAGATAATTTGCACCGAAAGAAAAAATATGTTTGGCGAATCCTTGAAATGACAGCAATAGAAAACTTGAAAACTGATGCAAATCGCGGTAAATACAAAGGTTTTTTGAAATAGTAATTAAAAATACCATTGAAGTCGTTTTTCTTTCTTTCTTTATTATTATTAATTTATTTATTTGTAATTCAACCGGAATCTCACTGTATTCCAATTTGAAAATGCAGAAAAAATCAAACGTTACGCTTTTTGTCAGTGGGAAGGACACAAGCATATCTCTTTAAAGAATGAAAGATCGCCATTTTGCGATAATCATTAAGGGTTTTTGATTAATATTTCGGGTATTTAACAAAAAATAAAAAAAAAATAAGTGTCAGGTGCATGGTGCATCTTACCATCAATCGACCCTTATCCAAATTTTCAGATCTCTGTGTGCGGTAGATTTTCTTAGCCATCGCCAATACATAAAAAGTAAAAATAAACTTCTTTCTTTTATATGCAATCTATTGTTATACAGTAGAGGACCTATTATCCGGAATCGTCGGGACCGAGGGCTTTCCTGATTTCGGGTCCGTCCGAAACTCGACACTCTCCCCCCCCCCCCCTCAAAGAAAAAAAAAAAAACAAGGAATTATAGCACTGCTATCTAGAATATGAATGAAAAGTGTGTTGTATGAGAAGTCTGTGGAAAAAACACTAAGCTACAATTTTGACTCTTGTACTATAGTAATAGTACAAAGTCTCAAATCCGGACATCCAAAATTCAGAGCTCTTCAAAATCCAGACGTTTTGCCAACTGGTTTTATATATACTATATATATATATATATATACCGTAAAATACCGTTAATCCACCCCCCCAAAGGTGACGAAAAATCGTAAAATAATTAGAGGGGGCGCTTACACGGGATTTTTCTGCGATCGTTTCACAAAATTTGAATTTTTTGTGAGATATATGCAGGATTTTTTCGCGATATTTGACGAGATTTGCAGGGTTTTATCGCGATATTTGACGAAATTTGCAGGGTTTTATAGCGATATTTGACGAATTTGCAGAGTTTTTTCGCTATACTTGAAAAAATTTGCGTTTTTAATGGGCATGAATCATGATGAAATGAATGAATCATGAATCTTTGAATGAATTATGAATTTTGATACTTGAAGCAATACTTAAAAAAATTTGCGTTTTTTTTTTTTTTTTTTTTTTTTTTTTTTTTTTTTTAATATTTCGAAAAAACGCACTTTTGATCAAAGATTCATGATTCGTTCATTTCATCATGATTCACCTCGTTCTCAAACTTCTTCATTTCCGGATTTCAGAATTCCGGATAATAGGTCCTCTACTGTAGTATTAAATTATTTTCTCCGGGATAATGAAATTTTACCGTAACGCAGGATTCTGATAGAGAATGCTTTCATTTACACAGGTTTTACTGTGTTACGAATTTTATTTACATAGCTGCCATCCTTCTTTATTTTTTAAGTAATTTAAGCATGTTTGGAAATATAAATTTATTTATTTAATGAAATAAAGTATGACTATAAAGAAGCAAGACACATTTCATTAAATAAATTTTCTGGTTCAAAATACTTTATTTCATCTGATAAAAACCTCTAAAAGAATGGCAACTACACATTTATAGATATTCATAGCTTTTTTTTTCATAAAATTTATTTTTACAGGCGTGGGAATGGGGGGGGGGTGTAGGGCGCCAAATGCAGTTCTGCACACAGGCGCCGAATACTGCTAGCACGCCCCTGGATATCTATAGTATGCAAGATCGATTGTACGCTGTTATGAAAGCAAAAGAGGGTGCTACAAAATATTAACTACCATTTACCTCATATTAATAAGGTAATATTGTTGCGTAAAATAAAATATTCTAATACTTTTGAACTCATCTAAAATATGAGTTGTATTAAAATGGTTCCAAAGTTCACTAGCTCATGCTTTTTTATGTGGACCCATACATAAATAAAAAATAAGACTTATTTCAGGAAAATTTTCACCCCCCCCCCACCCCCAAAAAAGTGACATTTTGGGAATTCGACAGAAGTGAAAACTTCGACAATTAGTTTTGTATTTCTTTAATTGTCAGGACATATTTTCTTAATCGCCAGGAAACATTTTATTGTGCAGGAAATACTTTTAAATAAAGTGGTTTTTTTATTCATTATTATAAAGTACTACTACAAAAATTACATTACAATTTTCATTTAATGCGCAATTGTACATGAAAAATAATGCAAATTTTTTTACATAAAAATTGCAATAAAAAATGAATAATATTTATATGGCACAGATGTCATACACACATCACATTGGCACAATCTTTTTCAGGTATCGATTTGGCAAAAAAACCTCGAAGAAGTTTGAAAAATTTAAATTTCAATCCATTATGGGCTCGTAACATGACCCAGTATAACTGGAGAAATTTTTTTATGCTAGATTTGTAATGTATGAAGCATAAGCGTTCGATAGACATATTATTACATCAAAAAATGAGAAACGCCCACCCCTGCCCCCCCCAAGTGGTCCGATAGAAAAAAACCGGAAAATTGAAAAAGCAAAAAGAACGGAGAGGAAAAGTTAGCTATGCTAGATTTTTTCTCTCCGCTGTAGCTCCAATAGAAGCAAAGTTATAGCCTTTTAAAGATTGAAATGAAGTGAAGAAATGAGCAAAATTAGGTGAGTCGCCGAAAGCGGGAGGGGGGGGTGCCATGTAGCTAAAACTTTTAAGTTAAAAATGGTAGCGAACTAAATGAGCGAAATTTTAAGGTGTATGCTTGGGGGTGACCCCCCCTCACAGAAGAGCCCTTTACAAATCAAATTCTCAAATCTTTAATTCAATCTTTCTGATATTTAATAAAAAGAGACGAAATCATTTTTTATTTATTCTCTGCGAATTAACAACCACTAATAAAACCACTCCTTTTTCATTTCTAAAAGCAGGAACCGAAACTTTAAATCAAAAGTCGTTAACGCAAACAAAAATATTCTCAGATAATGTGTATAACTCAGCACTTTTCAAGGTTGTCAAATAATTTGTAACAAAACGTTTGAAAATAAACAATCGTTTCGAGGCGATAAAATGTTGTTTTGTAATGCAAAAACTACATTTATTGAAAAACTGATGGAAAATCTACCAGAAAAGAACTACATTTGTTGAAAAACTGGTAGAAAATCTAACAGAAAAGAATTACATTTATTGAAAAACTGGTGGAAAATCTAACAAATATTGAATTAGCGAATATTAAGGAATTATTTCTACTGCGGTTGCATAGGCGTAACCAGCCTTTTGAGCGGGTGGGTGCCCTGTTTAACCTGAACATGCTGGATACAAACAATATCTTATATACACTATATTGCCATTGATTATGGGACACTTGCGATTTTAGACATTTTACTAAATATCTAGAAAAATACATGAGGAATCATCTCGAAACTCTTATTGTATAAATATAATAGTATACGTCATACATCTCCGTGAAGATTTTTTACCGAAACGCCATAGGGGACCGTCAACAAATTAAAAAAGAATGAATATCTTTTGAATAACCCTATCAAAACTAATGTAGCAAAAGCGCTCAAACTCTAGATTATGATTGAATGCCTTATTGTAATACACTGTGTTCATTTTTATGCAAATAGCATGCACACTCTCAGAGTAATTAAGGTTTTTATAAAAATGGTCCCAAATTTGTCCAAGTTTTTCCATTATAATTTTCAGAGTTCTTAATATAAAATAATATTTTTTTCAGAAAATATGACAAACAACATTGCACATAGTACTTTGTAATCAGAAATAAAAAATAATAAAAATTGTACGAAAAATGAGTAGGTTTACTATATAATTTTTTACTGCGCATGCGTCAAAGATATCAAAATTTCATTTGCATATTATGTTAGCTAAATGTATAGAGCAACTTTTGTAAAAGTCTCAAAATCATAGCTTGAAAATTCTGAAAGTAATCGTCTATAGAAAAAGGACAAAATCCGTTGTTTCCAAAATGAAGCAAAAAAATGAGAGATTTTATCCAAATGCAGTAGTACATCCCATATTGTGTATTCTATATTGACATTAATCAATGAATATGTTGCGGCCAAAACCCGAAATCGGCCAATTCTAGAACTGGCCGGCCAATTCCCGAACTGGCCAGTAACGTTTAAAAATGACTGGCCAATTCTAGAATTGGCCGGCCAATTCGCGAACTGGCCAGATGCGATTAGCCAATTCGCGAACTGGCCAGATGTGATTGGCCAATTCCCGAAATAGATATAGGCACTCGGTTTAATCATTTCTAACACAGTTGAAAGTGTCTATGAATTCAAATAGTGTAGTCGTCTACCTGGCCGTTCTCTAACTCGAGTAAAGGCTCGGGATGACTTGTATTTGTTATCTTATTTCGTTTATCAATTTATTTTGGCACTGATAGGGAATTGTGTACTGTTTTTTGTTAATTTACTGGGATATACAAAAATATTTCGTTTCAATATAATCAATAACAATAGTTTTTACGGTACATTTTAATGTTGTTACATTACAATAAAATTGGTACCTATGTATCATTAATAAAGACGACAAACAGTTATTTATTACAGTGCATGAAATATAGCAATTCTAGATTTTTTCAGAAACACTGAAAATTTTATTACTAAGAAAATGATGAAAGAATTTTTTAGTGCCTTTTAATGATGTTACACTATTTCAAATTTAATGAAAATCACATGCTTCTCTAGTGTAGAAGAACTTTTTTTATAGAGTATATTGATTAAGTAGCCATTTTAGTTCGTTTATTGGGACGCCAAAATGAATTCCGATAAAGATTATGATATTGCCAAAAAATCCTTTTTAGGGCATTTTTATAATGTTACATTATTTGAAACATAATGCAATTTACAACCCTAGCTTATGTAGGAAGCAATATATATTTTGTAGAGTATTGGTTAATTAGTAATCATAGTTCGTTAATAGAAACATCAAAAATGACTCCAATGAAGAATTATGATACATTTCATACATAATGAAGTTTATATGCCCTTCTCATGTGGGAAGCAATGCTTTTTTTGTAGAGTATTGATTATGTAGTCAATATAGCTCATTTGTAGGGAAGCAAAAAGTATTCCGATAAAGAATTATGATAAATGCAAGGAATCTTTCATAAAGTATTTTAATGATGTTACACTATTTCAACATAATGCATATGTGGGATGTAAATTTTTTGTAGCATATTGAATAAGTAGCCATTCTAATGTACGTTTATAAGAACGCCAAAAAGAATTCCGATGAAGAATAATGATGTATGCCAAAATACCTTTTATAGGGTATTTTAATGATGTTGCACTATTTCAAACATAATGCAATTTACAAGAAT
Organism: Maratus speculifer; assembly: GCA_964019185.1. Lineage (NCBI taxonomy): Eukaryota > Metazoa > Arthropoda > Arachnida > Araneae > Salticidae > Maratus > Maratus speculifer. The sequence goes on along the minus strand of OZ025292.1, from coordinate 43,974,255 downwards.
GTCTCATGTGAGTAGCAATATTTTTTTTTAGAATATTGATTAAGTAGCCATTATAAGGAAATATAATACATGCGAACAAATCTTTTATAAGGCATTTTAATGATGTTACACGATTTCGAACATAATGCACATGTGATACTTTTTTTGTAAAGTATTGATTAAATAGCCGTTACAGTTCGTTTACAGGAACGCCAAAAAGAATTCCGGTATAGAATTATGATGTACGCCAAAAAATCTGTTATAGGTTATTTTAATGATATTACACTATTTCAAACATAATGCAATTCATGAGCCTCACTGATGTGAGAAACAATGTCTTTTGTTGCGTATTGATTAAGTAGCATTTGTAGATCATTTATAGGGGCGCCAGAACAATTCCAATAAAGAATTATGGCATATTTCAAACATAGTAAAATTTATATGCCTCACTCATGAGGGAAGCAGTAGGTTTCTTTGTAGAATATTGATTAAGAAATCATTATAAATCGTTAATAGGGACTCCAAAAAAGTATTCCGATAAGGAAATATGATATATGCGAGAAATACTTTTACAGAGTATTTTTTTTTTATATTTCACAACTTCAAACATAATAAACCCTTTATACATTTCTAATATGCTCTACAACATGTTTTCTATAGATTATTGAGTAGGTGGAATTTACCATTTATATTCCGATTGTTTTTCATGTGCATTTCCAGCTGCGATAAACTTTTAATATTTATTTGTAAAGCAATTTGTAGATCATAGAAAGCTTTAATGAAAGATAAAATAAATAGATTACTAGTTGCGGAAACCTATTGCTGAAATGAAATTTTACTTTTTTTTATGCTTATGTGGATATCTCTTTACATAAAAAGAACCGGAGTAAATTCTCTTAACAACATTGCGATAGAGTTGCATGATATTTTGTAATCTACACAGTGATTCATTTCCTTTCTTGTTTTAAGTTTAAAATTGCATATTTGTCGATGAGTTACGTTTATTACTTTAAAAAAATCCCCTTTCATGTTTATTTTAATTTGTAAAGAATCTTCTGCAGAATGTAGTTAATCAGGTTCAAAAGAATTGGAAATAATGCGAAATACTATAAATTTACTGAGACCATTTTTATACAAATAAAAAATAATATTTCTATTAGAAAAAATGGCAATTTAGACCACTAAGGTGGCATATCAGAATAGCATGGAAATATCCTTTTCTGTCACGTGTGCATATCAGTGCCATCAAACGGAACCGTCGCAAATTACGTTCTTCTTTGAATAAGAAACAATTTCTAAAAGAATTTCATGACGGCGCCGCATCTACTGGGTAGCCTTAAATCCCCAATTCGGGTGTTGGCCAAGGCTTATCGGCCAGTTCGCGAATTGGCCGGCCAAAACCCGAAATACGCTATTCATTTCATGTATTTCGGGTATTGGCCGGGAAGCTTGGCCAGTTCGGGTATTGGCCGGCCAGTTCTAGAATTGGCCAGGCTCCGGGTTTTGGCCGCAACAAATATATGGATACAACCCCTCTTGTTTTTGCTTCATTTTGAGAATAACGGATTTTCGACTTATTCAATTGACGATTATTGTCAGAATTTTCAAGTTATGATTTTGTGACTTTCACAAAAGTTGCTCTATACATTTAGCTAACATAATATGCAAATGAAATTTTGATATCGTTGACGCATGCGCAGTAAAAAATTATTTAGTAAACCAACTCATTTTTTATACAATTTTCATTATTTTTTAATTCTGATTACAGGGTACTGTGTGCAATGTTATTTGTCATATTTTCTGAAAAAAATAATATTTTATATTAAGAACTCTGAAAATTATAAGGAAAAAAACTTGGAAAAATTTGGGATCATTTTTATAAAAACCTTAATTACTCTGCGAGTATGCATGCTATTTGCATAAAAATGAACAAGGCTTATTACAATAAGGCATTCAATCACAATCTGGAGTTTGAGCGCTTTTTCTACATTAGTTTTGACAGGGTTATTCAAAAGATATTCATTCTTTTTTAATTTGTTGATGGTCCCCTTTGGAGTTTCGGGAAAAAATCTTCACGGAGATGTATGACTTATACTATTATATTTATACACTAAGTTTCGAGATGATTCTTCATGTATTTTTCTAGATATTTAGTAAAATGTCTAAAATCGCAAGTGTTCCATAATCATTGGCAATATAGTGTAGTAAAACCTATAAAACAGTTATATAGTAAAGCCTATATAACAGTTTTAAATTACGTTTTAGACAGGTTTTTATCTTAGAGTGTGTAATTGTGTGATATTTTTTAATAAGGGTTTTTAAGGGTATTTTAATAAGAGGAGGGAAGCAAATTTTTAAAATAAGTGTGAATGGCTCTGGGCAAGCGAGGGGGGAGGGTGTCCGGGCACCCAGCCCTCCCCCCTCCCCGCGGCTACACGCATGGGTTGGTTTCCACTTGCTGCTTTGAATTCAAATCAATCTGAAATTTTAATGTAGACGTTTTAAATGAACTAATTAATTAAAAATGCATTGATTCAAGCATTTTATTTGAATGTGACAAAATATTGTTTTGTTAGTTTTAAAATAGATTTTCCAACTAAAATCGAGAACTGAATTTTTTAGGCATTGAATTACGAATAAATGCATTTTAGTAATATGTAGATAAAAGGTACTTTTTATAAAATTCATCTCTGAACTCAAATTTTGCTATATTTTCGGGGGTGAAAGGGTAGAAATAATTGCTTTTTTCTTTTACGTAATGGTAAATATACTAACAAAATCTAACAATCATATACGCTAGGTTATGCAGCATTTAAAAAGGATTTTCTTTTTAAAATATAAAACTCTATTAATTTAAAATGAAATTGCAACATAAGATTGCATTTAAAGCAATTTTTAGGATATGTTGAATATACATTTCTGCACACATTTTTCCTTCATATTTTTACTAAAGAGAAATGATTCATGATTTTCGACTCCCGACTTTTAATCGATTTACATGTTTTGGGATGTTTTAAACAGAATTTAATTATTTTTTTATCATTAAATTATGTGTTATATATAATATATTTATATATTGATTATAATATATTGAATATAAAATATTTATTATCGAGGAAAACATTTCAAGCATGAGGTTTTTCTGATAAATTTTCAAATATTTTCCTGATTTAAAATTTCTGTGTTTTGTGTTCTAGATATTGTGCTGTAGTATTTGGTGCTATCAAAATAAGAGAAAGTGTGTTATGATGGTGACCTATCATAAGACACCAAGCAGAAAAAGTGTTTAATTAGTGGTGTAAGTTATTACTATTCATGCATGTATTCACTATTAGTCATAGTGATTGATGAACTGCAAAAAAATTAGCATCACATACCTAAGAGAGTAGGTCATAACCAAGGGTGAAGATAGGGTCATGATGAGCGATAGTGTTGAATTCAGGGGATGTTCCGTGGTAGTGCCCTGTGAAAGGGGGGGGAGAAGGGGGCTGTCGCCCCGGGCGCAGAAGTTTAGGGGGCGCTAAATTTATAGTACAAGTGTCATTTTTGGTATTTTACAAGAAAAAGGTGGGGGAGGCGGCGCCAAATTGAGGCTTTGTCCCGGGCCAGTTTTCTCTTCGCACGCCCCTGGTCCGGGGGGGGGGAGCAAAACCGCCGCTGAACAATCAGATGTCCCCTCGGAAGATTTGAGATTTTGGGTTTTCAATGTTCAGAAAAAGTGATGCTTCTCTCCTACCTCCCGGAACTCTATAATGTTCCTCTTCGAGAGCACAAAAATATCTCTCGAGAAAAGTGTCTGAATTCAACATTGTAGGGTAAACGTCTCAAAATAAACGATTGAGGGCGTTTTTAATGAATATTATTCCTATTTTAGAGGTACAAAAAATGAAATCTTGATTAAAGTAAGTGAAAAAAGATGCTATCATTAAACACCATGTGTTATTTATTTAACAGGGACTTTTCGGTAACATGTTAATACAATATTAGGTTCCAGCGTTGTAACACTGTTATTTATCCTAATACGATAAATAATGCCCATCCCTAATGGAAGGATAGTGGGGCTGTAATAAGAAAGTTGAATTCATTTTTTTATCATACTTAAGAATCTGGCAACGTCAAAAATATACCGGAGTAAAAGAGAGAAAAAAAAAAGATTTGATAAGTATATAATTTAGTAAGCAAATAAATATTTCTGAATTTTACATTTGTAGGACTACAGATTTTATTTATAGTGTATACAAGAAGACAGAAATGGATTTTTTCAAAGTCAAATCACGTACAGGAATATTAGATCGATTTTTAAACTCAATTATACAGTTAATAAATAAAACTTTTGAATTGTAGTTTTGTAAATGGGAGAGAAATGGATCAAGGCCCAGACATTTTCCACCGATTTGGAAATTTACAACTTATATTTAGGCATCTCAAGACAGGTGAATCCATCAAAAACTGGAAATCGAATAATTACACCAAACTAATACCACCTTCTTCTTTTAAATATTAAAAAATGCAAAAAATATTCAAGCTTTAAGTAATGAAGTCATTCAATTACAATAAATAATAAAAAGAAGTATCTGGATACAACACATTCCTTATCAAATAATAGTTTAAATTTAAAGTAAAATACTTTGCGATGATGAGATTATAATAACTTTTGATGTATCACTGATAAAGAAATAATGTTTGAACCGTTAAGCGCAATTTATTGCTTAGGATTTCTAAAAGGGCAAATGGTTTTTGCATATTCTTATAAGGAAATATGCGATAAATTATTTTAAAATTGTTTCTTGGATATTAAATGAAAGAACTTTTAAACTTCTTGTGTGTTTTTATCGAACGAAAAAAATTTAAAGGTTATTTTTAAACAAATCAATGTATCAGCAATTTTTGTATTATTAATTAACTGGCGTAGAAAAAAAAAAAACGAAAACAAAAATAGAGATACCTCTGTGAAAGATCATCACTATTAGGAGACCACCTCACATAAAGATCATTTATTTCGGTAACAAATCTTCAACTTGCAAAGATAAATTTTTCTAGATTCACAATCTCAAGCTCATCTCGTTGTTAAATAAAGCAAAAATTACACTACTATTTTTTTTTTCTCAAGAACATAATAGAAACTATGATTTTGCAAATGAGATTGTCTCACTAAAATCAAAAACGAATTTATTTTCTATCAAAATAGATATTAAATAAATATCTTTATTAAATTAGAATTTTCAGAGGAAGTTTGAGAAATATCACATGTTTACTAATATCTTGCAGTCTCAGTGAAACGAAAAAACAAAAGATCGAAAAGTAAAAATATTTTCACTTTAGTTTTTTTTCTCTTTTCTAAGTTTATTTAATTTTCTTGAATTCAACATAACAATTGTTAGACAAATTCATACGAATTGAAATTAAAACCAAAACGAATATTTTTAACCAATTATTACTGAATGATGGCGATAAAAAAATTTTCCAGGGCCCTTTTATCTAGGGTATAAATTCATAAAAAAATTCACCAAAAACCTTCTAGTGTACAACTAATAGACAAACCAACAAGTGTAAAACAAATTTGTATCTGTTCATAATTAGATCTTTTCATGAGTATTTAAAAAAAATGTATTATATATGTTACGTAGTGGATTTAATATGATTCAAAATTTAAAAAAATAGTAATAAACAGAAATTATAATATCTGAACAATAATAGTAAATGGAATTTTTTTTCTTCAGCACATAACACATAACAATTGCACATTTTACTGGTTTCTGAATCATTAAATTTTCATACCTACCAACAATCAGGTTTTTTTCAAGTCAGACAACCACATTTTACCTAAAAACTGTTTTTAATGAATGAAAAATGCGTATATCAACAATATAGTATAATGGTAAGAATTTATCAAAAAAGATTCTGATTCCAAGTACGTATTAAAATTCGGCCAAACTCAGCCAGAGCTCGAGTACAAAGCCGAATCTTACATTTTAGTGGGTCCGAATTCACACTGGTATGAAATTCATGGATTAAAATTTTAAATAACAAGTGGATAAGTATTATTGCAGATCGCAGAGAGTTTCCTTTAATATCTTTTTTAAAACAATAAATTTGTCCTTTAATTAATTATTCCAAATTGATACATATAATTATTAAATTCTTACATAAATGATAGCACCAATAGATTTAAAATTTTAAAATTATTATAAAATTATTTTAATTATTTTAATCAAATTAAAAATACTGAAATAAATTTTTTTAAATAAAATCCAGCATTCTACTTTTTTAAATACAAAATTAAAACAATTTTGCGAATGTATAAAAAATTTCCAATTTCTAAAAACGAAAAAATATGCTTAAATGAAATTTAAAATGCTAATTCTTTAATAAATTACAAATTTTTTTTAAATAGAATGAACATTTAATTTCTAATTGTAAATGTCGGTGTTAAAAAGTAATATAAACATATAAATTTGAAAAATATATATATGAATTTTATTTAATTAAATCCAACTTAATATGAAAATTTCAATTTCTAGCATCGAGGATTGAGCTAAAAAACTTCTGTTTAGTAGCGAGACAGCAAGCTACGATGTCTACAACCAAAACGTTTAAATTAAGATTATCTCCTGAAATTTAAATCGCTAAAATGAACGGATGAAAATGAAAAAAAATTATTTAATTAAAATAGGTAACATTTGAAATTTTTTATAATTTTTCGTATGACACGAGGTATTGAGCTGTACGTGCACAAAATTTGAAGTCTCTAATTTACTGTTTTTGTGTATGGACAAGGTTACGGACAAACAAACAGAAAACAGGAACGAATAGGTTTTCGCCAGATAAATGAAACCTTAAAAATGACGCTCCGTTTCGACTGAAATCAGGCACCCTGCATTTTTGATTGAATAAATGCATTGCAATCGTGGCACTCCATACATATATTATTATTATCATTATCATTATCATCAATATTATTATTATTATTATTGTGAAAAAACACTGAAAACACTGGTGATAATAAATGAATAATGTAAAGCACTTTGTAAAATCACCATAAAATGAAAAATAAAGTAGGGTATTATTATTATTATTATTTTATTATTATTATTATTATTATTATTATTATTATTATTATTATTATTATTATTATTATTATTATTATTATTATTATTATTATTAATTGCTATATGCCGTTCCTCTCCTCAAAGTTTTTACTCCCAGCTTCACAACATCCTGTATATTACAAACAAATATTTCTGTTCGTCCATTCTGAAAAATCACAAACATATTTCTGAGAAAAAAAAATAATATTGTTTCTTTTCTAAACAAATAAAATATCAAGGTAGTGAGATAGATTACATGAAAACATAATAAATATGTTTTTAAAGTATTCATACGGGTGAAGTTTACGCACACTTATTACTTGAAAACAAAGCACCTCCAGGCAAATCTGTGTTTATCTCAAGCAATCAAAGAGAACCATTTGTTGTTAAAAATATATTTAAATTCGAAACGAAAATATGTATAGATAAATATGAAGTCTTCAAAGTATGGCAACAAAATTTATTATGTACAGACAGTGAGTAAAAATGTAAATATTTATGATTTTTTTTTTTTTTAATTCTCGGTTGATATAAAAAACTCTTGGAAAAGGAAATTGCTCGTTTTAAGTTTAATTAGTTAAGTCAAAGGCAATAATATTTGTTCTAGATTAATTTATGACACGATTTTTCATTCGGTAAATTAATTATAGAAGACGTAAATTTTCCATGTGGGTGAAAACGTCCGTGCCAGGATTCGAACCAGGGATGTATTGGCTGAAGCCGCCAAACTGGAAAACTTACGTCTCTTATAATTAATTTACCGATTGAAAAACCGTGCCATAAATTAATCTAGTATAATTTCGTATGCAACGTTTTCTGCAGCTTCCATATAATGACCTTCGATTTATTCTGTTGAGCTAATCCATAGTATCAGGCAAGATTATATGATTGTTGAGGTTATTTAGGTGAAATAGTCCACAAGTGTTTGTGACCAGGATGGCTCAGTTGGAAGAGCATTGACGGCTTCACCCAATACATCCCTGGTTCGAATCCTGGACCGGACTTTTCCCACCTACATGGAAAACTCACGTCTCTAATAATATTTGTTGTTTTTCATAGACAACATTGAAATTGTACCAAAATTTTGTTTAGTATGATGTTTATAAAATTTGCGCTTAAGATTTTTTTTAATTTACCAGCTGCTTTACAACCCGATACGTTGCATATACAGTGTATAAGATCTCGATATGGAACTTTCAAGTTCCCGCATCAGAGGTTGGACTAAGAACTTCCTCAATAAATAGAAATATTTCCAGAGAGAAAATTCGTCTTGAATACAATATTTCAAATGTACAATATTTTAAATTTCAATTAATGCCTATAAAGCAATAAAAAAAAAATTATATTTGATTTTAATTTGAAATATTGCATTCAAGGTGAATTTTCTCTCTGGAAAAATTTCCATTTATTGATATATTCATCGATACTGATTCTATTTGAATTCTGTGTTTGCCTCAGATCGGTGGCTCACGGAATATATTCCCTCTTGTGCTACGAATGTAGCCTTGCCAACACACACTAGTGAGAAAGTTCCAGTCTGGTTGTCGTTCCATGTGATTTAGTTGGTAGAGCGTCAGTGCGCTATACTGATGGCCCGGGTTCGATTCCCGGCATGGAATCTTTTTAACTGTGTTGGCATTTACGCCTATAAAGCAATTAAAAGAATTTGAATTTTGATTTTAATTTGAAATAAGAACTTCCTGTTTACTAGCGAGATGCTTTAACTCCAAGTTATGATGTGTACACGAACATAATTGAAATTGAGGTTGTCTTCTGAAATTTAAATCGCAAAATTTAATAGATGACATTGATAAATATTAATTTAATTAAAATAACAGACATCTTAAAATATTTATGATTTGTGTGTGACACGAGATATTCAGCTGTGTAAACACAAAATTTAGAAACTCTATTTTTGTGTACGAAATCTGTGACGGACAGACAGACAGAGAAACACAGACGAATTGAGTTTCAAAAATATGAACGAAACCCTAAAAATGATGTTGTTCCTATCGAAACCAGGCACGCTGTATTTTTGATTGAACAAATGCATTGCAATCATGGCACTCTATATATTTATTATTATTATTATTATTATTATTATTATTATTATTATTATTATTATTATTATTATTATTATTATTATTATTATTATTATTACAAACTGATATTTTTATTCATCCATTCTGAGAAGTTACAAACATATTTCACAAAAAAAGGTTATCATTTATTTTATAAACAAATTAAAATTAAAAGCGTAGAGATATATTTCACTAAAACCTAATAAATGTTTCTGGATTATTCATATGAATAAAGTTCACCCACACTTATTACATGAAAAGAAAATACCTCCAGGCAAATTTGTGATTATTTCAAGCAATCGAAAAGAACTATTTTTTATTAAAATATTTTTAAATTCAAAAAGAAAATGTGCATGTATAAGTATAAAATCTTCAGAGTATCTCATTGAAGTTTATTACGCAAAGACAGCGAATACAAAGTAAATACAGGGTTATTACAAATGAATCATCTAGTTTTGATACGTTACTACGTGCAAACTAGGAAATGTATATGTTTCCATGACAACTCAAACTAAAGGACATTAACTAAAATTTCGCGTTGCGTACGTGTCATGTGTGTTAGGTTGTCATGGTTTCTTCGCTAACGTTATATGCAAAATGGCGTCAGGACAGCAGAAAGCGTTTTGTGTACTTGTAATTCTAAAGTTTCCATTTCTGTGCACTTGTCCGCATATAGCAGAGCAAAAACTACCCAACCGAATCGTTTGAAATTTAAAATAAATAATTTTTGTATAAGTTTGGCGAGTTATTTCAAATTTTATGACAATAGGATGTTTAGTTTAGTTACAGGAACAATCAAAATTAGTCCGTTAAATTTCGAGCACAGGAAAAAAAATAGTTTGAAATGCAATTTAAGAATACTACATTCTTTCTAACATAATAAAATTGATATGCATCTATGCAATATGCACTAAAATATCCATTCTTTACATTATGTGGTGCAAAAAATATTTATTATTAATGTACAAAGTTGCACAAAAGTATTCCATTAAATAATAGTATAAGGGGAAACATTGTTTGGAGCGCGTTTTATTTATATTAATCTTTCTCTCATTTTATGAAATTGACATTCGTTGCCGAGGTTTACTGCAAATTACTTCCCTTATAAAAGAAAGCAAATAGTATTTACAGGAACACGTAAAATACTTCGAATACTATATTGCATCCGGTGTACTGTATTGTATTACAACAAGATCTGAAAATTTTTAAAACTTTGTTATATTACGAACGCACCCATTTGTCACATATGAAGTGCAATTTCCGAATTGTTCTTTTGGAGGGGAGGCGGATCTTTTAAAATTATGAATTTATAAAAGTAACTAGAATTATTTTTATTATAATCAAAGACATCCACAGTAGCCAAACAATATTGGACCAATATTGGCTACATCTTGGAGCAATATTGGCATTAAATATTGCTCAATTGTTGGGATGTTTACATTTTGCCCTTATTTAGCCAATATTTGCAGCCAATAGTATGCCAATATTGGGGTTTCATTGGAAATATTGCCAATAAAACGCCAATATTGGTTGAATATTGGAATTTAATTCGAAATATTTCTAATGAAACCCCAATATTGGCATAATATTGGCGACAAATATTGGCTAAATAAGGGCAAAATGTAAAAACCCCAATACTGGAGCAATATTGACGTTTTATTGGCAATATTTCCAGTAGATGAAATATGGGCGCAACGTTGGACCAATATTGGTTTGCTACTAAGGATATATTTACACCGTAAATAAACTTAAAATTAACGAAAATTACATTTTGCAAATAACGTGATTCTGACGCAGTTAAAATATAAGCATTTATAACAAAATGACAAAATAACGGGCAATAAAAATCCATTAACTGAGAGAACATTCTACACTGTTAAAAATCTTGCTCTAGTTTGAACCAAAAAAGTTTGTTTTTTGGTGCTCAATATCTGCCACCGTAAGATGGTGAAATCTTGAACCAATATTTGGAGCTCCTGTTGAAGTGTAGTTCTAATAGTTGGAGCGAGGTTGATATAGGAAGCTCCAAATGTTGGCAGGAGATTTCACCATCTTATGGTGGCAGCTATTGAGCACCAAAAAACAAACTTTTTTGGTTCATACTAGAACAAGATTTTTAACAGTGTATAAAATTAGAATACATTATTCTTATAGCCAAGTTAGTTTATCTATGTTACTCATTTAAACGATATTGTTCAGGGAATAAATTCTGTAATTTGTTGTTAATGTTTAAGTATTTTTTGTATTAAAAAAAATATATTATTTCTTACGGATCAACAATAACAGAATTTATGTTTCAGAGATATGGATAAAAGATATGGTTTTTGACTTTGATTTATATGCTTATGTAATGTAAAGAACAATATTAACAAAGTACAAACTAACTAATGTGTAACATATTTTTATCTTTTAATAATTAGCAATTTTTTTTATAAACTTTTCAATATTTAAAAAATGTATTACAAATGCCACATAGTAGTTTTGATGAGATGCAAAATAAAAGAAAAATACTAAAAGTAAACTGAAATAATCACTATTATATAATAATAGCAAACTGAAAAATTCAACATAAAACATCTTAAAATTGAAAAAAGTTTCTTCAATCTACAAATTGAAGACTTAACATTTTACTGCTTTCTCATTCATTATATTCTATTAGCTATCAAAATTCAGGTTTAACATATGAAACAACTATTTTAGAAAGAATTTGTCTTTAATAACAAATATCTACAACACAGAATAAAAATAACAATTTCTCAAGAAAAATTTCGATTTCAAGTATACATTAGAGGTAAGCTAATCTCAGCCTTAGCTCCAGTACGAACTCGAATTGGATTTTATAGTCGGTACGATTTTGCGCTGGTATAAAATTCACGGATTTAAATTTGAATTATATGAAATTAGGCAAATGTGATTACAGATCGGACAGAAGGTTGTTTTATATTTCTTTCAAAACAACTTATCCTTTTATTAACAAATCCAAATTGTTAATTTATAACTATTGAACTTTTATGTTTATGACAGCAGCAATAAATTTAATTTTAAAATAATCATAAAAAAAATTATCTGCTTATCTTAATAAAATTAAAAATTTTCAAATCAAATTATTTAAATAAAGTCCTAAATTCTAATTTTTCTGAAAATACGTAATTTGAAAAAATAAAATAAATGAAGGCGGGGATATAAATGAAATTTTAAGTTTCTAAAAACAAAAAAAAATGATTAAAACAAAATTTAAAATGTCAAATCATTAATAAATTGCAAAGGTTTTCAATGTAGAAAGAAATTTGAATTCCAAACAAACATTATGAATGTCAGTGATTATTTATCACAGCATAACAAGCCCTTAAATTTTTGCAAAAAATGCGATAAATAAATTCATCGAATATGAAATTTGCAACTTTCATATCCCGGGATTGAACTAAGAACCTTCTGTTTACTAGCGAGAAGTTTTATCCCAAATCTATGATGTATCCACGAAAAGCGTTGAAATTAATGTTATCTTCTAAAAATTAAATCGCAAAAATCAACGGATGACATTGAAAAAATTAATTTAAATAAAATAACAGACTCTTTCAAGATTTTATAATTTGTTGTGTGACACGAAGTATTCAGTTGTGAGTACACACAATTTGAAATCTCTGGTTTATACAGGTTTTTTTTTTTTTTTTTTTTTTTTTTTTTTTTTTGTACGGATTTTGTGACGGTCAGACAGAGATCAGAGAAGAATAGGGTTTCATAAGATGAATGAAACACTAAAAATGACACCGTACCGATTGAAATCAGATACCCTGTTTTTTTCTTGATAGAATAAATGCATTGCCGTTCTAGCACTTCATATACATTTTTGTTTTTATTAGTTTCTAAGTGCTGTTCCTCTCTTCGAAGTTTTCACGCCAGGCTTCTCGATATCCTGTATGTTACAAACTGATATTCTTATTCATCCATTATGAGAAATCTCAAACACATTTCTGAGAAAAATAACATAATTTATTTTCTAAACAAATGAATGAATAGATTTTATAAAAACATAATAACTGTTTTTGAAGTATTCATAGGAATAAAGTTCAAACAAACTTATTATGTGAAAAGGAAATACCTACAGTCGAATTTGTGTTTATCTGAAGGAATCAAAAATAACCATTTGTTGTTAAAAATATGTTTAAATTTGAAAAGAAAATACTACGTATGTAGAAGTATAAAATCTTCAAAGTATTGCAAGAAAGTTTATAATGTGCAAACAGCGAATGCAAAGTAAGTATTTATGATTAGTTTCCTTGAATTCCCTGTGGATACAAAAACTTGAAAAAGTAAATTACCGGTTCTGAGTTTAATTTAAATAAGTCAAAGGCTATTATAATATTTGTTATTTTTCCGAAAATTTCGAAACTATACCGAAATTTCGTTTATTAAACAACGTTTCTCAAATCTACTTTTCGTATGTTTTTGCAAAAAAATACGAATTATTTTAATTACATCCATCGGAATATCAAAATTGCAACTTATAGAATCGTAGTTTCAACTAAGTACCTTCTCTTTACTAGCAAGATGCTTGACCTTCAAGCTATGATATCTACACGAAAACCGTTGAATATGTGATATTCTTCTATAATACAAATCGCAAAAACGATTGGAAAGCATTGAAAAAAAATAATTTAATTAAAATAACAGAGATTATCAAAATTTTATGGTTTGCCATGTGACCCGAGGAATCAAAATGTTGAAAGAAAATTTGATGATGCATCTTTGCGATCTTTTTTTATAAAAAAGATCGCACAAAAATATAACATAAAACTTGTCGCCATTCCACCTCCATATTTAATTGACCTCGTTACAGATAAGATCGACAAAATTCCAATAAATCAAAAATCTGGTATTTATGAAATCCCCATCACTTTATCTAATAATCTTTAAAAAGTCTACATCGGCATGACTACGCGGCAACTTTTAATTAGAATTAAAGAGCATCGCAGAGATATTAAACAATATAAACAAAATACTGCTCTTTCTCGCTTCTACTTGGCGAGCAAGGGTTGCCGTATTAATTTTGAGGAGGCCAATATCATAGTCCCATGTAATAACCCAGTTCAAGGTAAACTAAGAGAGTCTATCGAAATCATAGCACGAGAAAATAAACCATTTAATGATAATTTATCCTACAATATACCAAAAATATGGCATAACATCATAAAATCTTAAAATTTTTATTTCGTTTCAATATTTTAATTTTTACTCACGTGTAAGTGGCAACATTTTTAAAATTTTAATTCATTTAAATTTTAATTTAGTAGAAATATTATCTCTCGATCATGATGCAAACGTAGTCCTATTATTATCATATTTTCCTGAAGACGCCCGCAGAAGACGGCGCGAAACGTTGAAAGTTTTATTTTATTTTAATTGTACAAATGTATATTAAAATTCCTGTTTTGTGCACCACTGAGCAATATGTTGTATTTTAATAAATACATTCTTATTAGTTAAATTTTATGGTGCAACTGTTCTATATATATTTATATATTAAACTGTTTCATGTATAATAAAATTGATGTATGTCAATGAGGCTTAGTATAAATTATACGATACTGCCTTCCCTAATATAAAGTACATAGTATTTACAGGGACATACAAAAGATTTCAAATAGTACATTCTTTCCGAAGTACTGTATATGTATCCGATGATGGCTGATGGATGGATGAAAGCATTTAAATTATGATATGCGCGTATAAGTTTCACTAAATTTATGGTGTGTATAAATGCTATAGCTAATATACAGGGCTACCCAAAAGAGTTCCCCAACGTTACTGAATATGAGCATAAATTACTAAAAGGTGATTCTTAAGTAAATTATGCATTTTTATGCTAAACTGCATTAAATTTACTAAGAAATGTTTGTAGAATATAAATAAAATGATATACAGGGCCACGCAAAGAATTGGGCACATGGAGCCTATGAATGATAATTTATGAGAAAGTGATTCAGTTGTTTTAAGTTTTAATTTAAAATAAATTTTAGCTTAACACTGATGTGTAATAAAGGTACCGGACAAACTAAAAGGCTGAACAAAGTATTCAAGTATGTTTCCATGTATTAGTATAAATTGCTGAAAGAGAAATTTCAATCTACTAGGCATTTATTTGCTAAACTAAATTTTCCCATTATATAGTATGTATATTAGCTGACAGATAAAATACAGGGCTGTTCAATAGTACTAGAATCATATTTGTCTTAATATACTTATTTACCTAAATAACGATGTTTTGTTAAAGATATCATAAAGCGTTGGAAAGTGTTTCAAAATCTATGCTTAACGCATGATTTTTCTTACTTGTTCTTTTTGAAAGTTGCTGTGTGCTGTTCTTCTCCTCGTTTTACGTCTAGCTTTTCGACAATTTGTAAATTACAAACTGATACTTAAATTCATCCATTCTGAGAAATCACAAACATATGTATGGGGAAATATTTTATCATTAATTATTTTCAGAATAAATAAAATGTCAAAATAGTGAGATATATTTCTTAAAAGCATAATAAATGTGTTTGAAGTATTCATATGAATAAAGAATACATTTAAATTTGAAAAGAAAACATATACAGTGGTATCCAAAAGTGCGGTTACTTTTAGGTAAAAAGTAAAATAATTACCTATAGCAGCCATCTGGGGAAAGCCCATCAGTAACTTTTGCTACATTTTCGTCGATCATGACCCCTTGATCCCAACCAACCCTCGATGGAATGTTGACTTACATGTGTATATATATATATATATATTTATTTATTATTTATTTATTATTTATTATTTATTTATTATTTAGTTTAGTTTATTGTTTAGTTTTTAATGTTCTTCATGTTACTTTGGAAATTTCTAAATATAATATTTTTGTGTTATGTTACGAGTTGATTTATTTTATGATTTCGCTGTTGGCTATTTATTAAATTCATTTTTTAATGTTAAATTCATTTTACTGTTTTGATATATTGAAATTTTTTTTTAATTTTTCTCAGTTATTTTTTATATAATTGGAGTATGCAGCTTTGTGATGCCTTGCGAAACCTGCGAGGATACACTTTTTTACAATTTTTTGATACCTGTTGCTCCTCTCACCTTCTAAAGAACAGGGAGTTTTTTTTTTTTTTTTTTTTTTTTTTTTTTTTTTTTTTTTTTGTGTTGCTCTTTTGTGGTTTATTGTTGTTTCACCCATTTTTACATGTTTTTCATCTTTTCATCATTTTTCATACTTTTCTCATAAAAGAGTATATAAACTTTGTGCAAAAACAGAGCTGCTATGCGCCGGTTGCATAAAGATAGTAATATTTTTTTTCACTTAGTCAAGATATATATATATATATATATATATATATATATATATATATATATGGAGATTCTTCTTGTAAAAGTTCTTTCGAACACACAAGTAAATAAACTCGGAGGTAAATTAAATTCTGACACCGTTTTTAAACTTTTAAATGACTTATATTAAACGTTAATATTTACAAAAAAGATATTTACATATTAATATTTACAATTCGAACATTCAAAAGGAAACTTTAATTAAAACATCTTAATCGCGTCATCTTAATCAACATTCTTCTAAAGTCAACGCCAACTCTCCCCACATTCCATCCAACGATCTCTTCCGTTCATTTCTTTTTTCTTCGGCTTTTCGTCTGAATGGAGTTTTTTCAGAAAATCGTCTGCTTTCTAAAGACCTTTTATATCAGAGTTGCGATATGAAGAACCTTACAAGACATGATACTTGGCTGTTGGAGAAAGAATCGCTCCCACATATATATATATATATCCAGTGGCGCCAACATATATGGGCCCATGGGGAGCGAGCCCACCCAATAATTTAATATCTCTATCCACCCATTATTAATTGAGCCCGCCCAATATTTATGCATTTGTCAAAAATATTTTGAGCCCACCCAATATGTTTCAAAAGTTGGCGCCACTGTATATATCTGAATTTTGTCATGCTGTAGCTCTCGAATTTATGAACCAATTTGGATGGAATTTTTTATGTGCATAATAGGAGTACTGATGTCTCGGCCGAGTTTGTTGACCAGCTTCATCCACCATCTTGTTTCATAATGGCGGCCATTAGATTCTTTTGAAATTTTTATGTTTTTTAACTATTTATACTTATAGAAAAAGTTCCGTTTCACAAAATGCAAACTCTTATATATCATTTTAAACAGAATGTTAGAAACATCAAAATACATTTTAAACAGTCACACAATGTAACAACAACATAGATAATTTTAAAGAAAAAGTTATAAAACATAAAAATTTCCATAAGTGTCCAGAAATTCAAATGTTCTCCATTTTGAAACAAGATGACGGTTTAAGCTGGCCCACGAACCAGGTCGAGACATTAGCACTTCACCTATGCACGTATAGAGTTTCATCCAAATCGGTTCATAAATTCGAGAGTTAGAGCACGAAAAAATTCAGATATCCGTATCTATATATATATGGATATATATCTATATAGTATATATATGTAGGTTAACATTTCATCAGAGGGTGGTTTTGGGATCTAGGAGTAACGATCGACGAAAATATAGCAAAATTTCCCGAAGTGCTTTCCTCCGGACGGCTGCAAATGGTTGTTTTTTTACCTTTTGGAATGAAAGCTATCTAAAAGTGTCCACAATTTTGGCCTTCACTCTATGTATAAATGTAAAATCTCCAAAGTATTGCAAAGTTTATAACGTAAAGACAGCGAACTAGAATGTAAATATTTATGTTTATTTTCTTTGAATTTCTGGTTATATAAAAACTTTTGGAAAAAGAAATTGCTTGTTCTGAGTTTAATTTAAATAAGTCAAAGGCAATAATATTCGTTATTTTTTTCCGAAAACATGGAAATTGTATCAAAATTTCGTTTAGAAAACGACTTCTTTCAAATCTGCTTTTAAGAAATTTTTATATTTTTACTTGCTGCGTTAAATTCCGATATACTGCACATATAGTGTATAAGATTTTTTTAGGGTTAGGGGTTCTATATAAATTCTCCACTTATAAAATTAGCTACAATTATTTTTATTATAAGCAAGGACATATCTTTACACTGTAAATAAGTTTAAAATTAACAAATATTACTTTTTATAAGTCTATATTCTGATACAGATTGATTTTTATATCAATATGCATTTATATGAAAATGACGACATGACGGGCAATAAAAGTCAAAAGCTGAGAGAATATTCTATAAAATTAGGAATTTTTGTCTTACTTTCTTAAAACGAAAGAGTGGATTTGGCTGCTCAAGAAAGAGTTCTGATTTACTGGATCGTGAATGAGCTGATTTTTAAGTGGTCCACTCTTCTTGACTTGCTTTCTTCTATTTCTAATGCACTCATTGAGATCGGAAACTAAGCAAGTGAACTCGAGAAGAAAACAGATCATTCCCGCGTTATTTTCATCCACCGCTGGCGCTGCTGTCGACCTGACCTTGCAAAATACAAGATGGAAAATTTCCGAATGCACTGCACGCTGATGCTACGTGAAGCTGATTTTCGATGCATCTTAAAAGTTCGTGGTTTCCTCAAGACTATTTGCTAAAGAAGCCGATATTTTACGAAGTAAGTACTATGAAAGTATTTTATTTACATTATGCTATCCTTTTAATAGATTTCTCTTCTCTTTTTTTAATAAACAATTAATGTTAATACTCATACCTACCGTACATAACAACCTTGAAATAAAATGGTGCATCAAGCGAAGTAAAAATTGTCTTATAATGTAAATACTTAGTTCATTTAACAGTCTTGTAGTATAAAAGTTTTGAAGAATTAAGTTATGCAATTATTACATCTGTATTTATAGAAATGTATTTATAGATGTTTAGGCTGGTTAGAAGTGCTTATTTTTTAGTGTCCTCCTATTTCTCAATTTTGCTAATATTGTTAAGGAATGGAAAACCCTATATAAACACGAAAAACAAAGTCCTCTTGTATTTTGATCTACATGTTGCTGCATATAAGAAAAAAAAATAGTGTGTATATAAACACATTTCTAAGACTCTTGCATTTTTAACGTTTGAACACGTGTGTACTTTGTTACTGTTTTGTTTGGCAATGCTTTACATTGCTATTGAGCAAAATTATTGCATGCATGGTCTGTATTATTATAGTTTGTTTAATATTTAAAAGTATTTAGCTACATTGTTACATAAAAATTGCTTTAAAAGTAATATTGTTTTCTTGCACTTGCTTTCAGGTAGGTTTAAATGAGGATTTGATAACAAAACGTAGACAAATATATTCTTTCTATATTTTTCTTTCTATACTGGTAAATATAAGTATCATTTCCCAAATATTATGTTCCTGATTTCTTTAACAATGAATTATATGGCAGGTGAATGTGAAACGGTGGGAGAATTTCAAATTTTTAATGAAATGATTTTATAAACTTTTAATGACTTCAATAATAGTATTTTCACAAAAAATATAATCGTAATAAATGTAAGACTATTTAGATGTTATAAAATGTTACTGAAAAAAAGAAAAGTTTGGTAAATCTAAAATAACTATTGAAGAAAATCCCTTTCCTTTCAGTAATGTCTTGTGATATCATTGCCTTCCCCTAAATTGGTAATGTTAAGATGCACCGCCCCTTAGCAATATCATGATCTCTTTTGATAATTTGCACAGCACATAAATGTAGGAAGTATTTAAGTTGATGTGTGCAGGGGCCTCGCTAAGGGGGGGGGGGCCTCCCCCCCAAACATTCCCAAAAGTTATTACACTTGGCAAATTTCATTAAAATTTTAGTAAAAACTGTAATATATTTCCTATTTTTGATAGAAATTGCAAATGTTACAACTCTAATTGGGAATATTATTGAACTTTTTACAAATAAGAACTGTATTACATTTTCTAATTGTGGTAACTTGGCAAAATTATAAAATAAGTTGGCAAATATGAAAATTTGACTTGGCAATTTAAGGTCTTCTCCCCCACCAATAAAAAGTCTTAGCGATGGCCCTGGATGTGTGATCACGAGGCACTGAATTTAGTTTTAAGCTTTCTTTACATTCTAAATTTATCTTAAGTGAGGCACTGTAATCCCAGCCCAAATGCTTTAATAACATGAGTAAAAAAAAAAAAATCAAATTGTGCTTTTTAGCTTATTATAGGTGGCCCTTTAAACCAGCATTTTGTACTTTTTAAGAGTAACTTTAAAAACTATTTGAAAGAAAAAATTGAAGTTTTGGATTTACATAAGGCAGGACATAATAAATATAAATTAATCAATAAAATTGTAGGTTATGCAATTCATATCATAATTTTTTTCAATAATACATTTATGTTTTGATATTAGTATTATAACCACACAAAAAATATTCACAATTATAATTTCAGGAGATAATTATAGCAATATCTTTATATATAAAAATCTTCTGTGCGTGTGTATGTAATTGAACTCCTCCTAAACGACTGGACAGATTTTGATGAAATATTGTGTGTGCATTCCAGTAGATTCGAGAATGGTTTAGATTCACATTTCGTCGAAATTGATTCAGTACTTTTTTAGTAAATAGGCAAAAACTAATAGTTAGTGATTTTTCGCTAATTAAAAGTGTTGAATAATTTCGATGAGTAGAGTGCGGACGGAATGTCCGAGCGGTCTAAGGCGCCAGATTTAAGCTCAGCTTCTTGAAGAAAGAGATCACGTGTTCGAGCCCCACTCCTGACAAACGTGTATGCTTTACAATGATATTTTCTGTATTATAATTTTGATTAACCGACTTCAGAAAATCGTTAACTTTTAACTAAAAAGAGAAAAATAAACTTTTCTATCAAAAATTGAGCCGACTTCAAAAAATACTGAAGAGTGAAAAATAATTTCCTTACATAATTGTAATAAGAAATTAAATTAAGAGCGTAGTGTTTATCGTGCGTATTACTATATTTAAGTACATTTATTTGATTTTCTGGAGTCGGTGCCAAGAAGGACAACGTCTGTCAGTGACAGGACAACGTCTGTCGGGTCCGCTAGTGAAAATATAAATTAACATCAGAAGCTCAAAGTTTTAAGTGTTTGATTCAAAAACTTATTATCCAAATGACATTTCCTTTTTAGGCATAGTTTGAACCAAGATTATATCTTGTGAAAATTGGGTGTTGCCATTAAAAGACAAATTTTGGACTGGTTTTGGTTTGCAGGTTGGCCTACTAAAAAATTTATGTACATTATTTAAAAATAGTTAATTTCCTATTGTTTGGTACTAGTAAATTTCTTTTACGATTCTTACTGTAGAGTTAGGAGTGTTTACTCTTTTTCCCCTGCGACTGTGTACAGCGTTCGAAATTCTTAGTGGACTGCTGGTATAAGACCAACAAAAACTCAATCGAACCACCAACATTGTTGTTTTGCAAGACTGGTAACTTTTTTTCCCTCTGTCTGTTATGTAAATTTTCCCGTTTCTGAAAAAAAAAAAAAGAATTATTTGAAAAAATATGTAAAAAAAAAGGAAAGGAAAAGTAAATACCAATTATTAATAAATAGTATTTAATTTTTTTTTTTCTCATTAGTTTCCTCTTTTTTGTATTTTCCTTACTCTGATCCTTGAATATTGCAAAATTTTTTAATTTCAAATTTGAAGGTTTAACTAATATATATAAGATTTTTAAAAAATCTATGGTGCAACACGCTTTGTTGTATTCATGTAGAGTGATCTTTGTATTGAATTTATTTGAAAATTAAGTTGCAATTTAGTGACATTCAATTTATAGAACATTAATTTAATATCGTATTAAATTGATTGAAATATATTTTGATTTAGATTATGATAGAAATATTGCATTATGAATCTATTGAGTAGTATGTATTTTATAACAAGAATAATATCCCCTTTTATGGAAATAGGGTAGCTATCAAATTATAGAAAGGGAGTGAGGAACTCATGCAAATAAATTAAGTTGAAAGTGTTAAAATCTGGTTTCATCTGCAAACTGCCATAATATTGAAAAACATTTTCTCCATTTTACATAAAAATTAGCTTAACAATAGATGTGTTTCAGAAAAAAGGAATTTGAAAGAAAGAATATTAATGAGGACATTTTAAAACTTTTTTTTTTTAGTCTAATTGTAGAGTTGGAGAAAAAAACTGTTTTTTTTTTATAAAAAACTAAAAAAGTTTTTTCTTTTTTTTTTTTGGTTTAAACCGGGTTTTTTTTTTTTTTAAACATCCTTTCTTATTACATATACATGAATATATATTGATAAAAATAGACATTGGATTATAAACTGTAACTTCATTTTAAAATGATTTAAATTAAATATTTCCAATGAATTTATGTAAAAAATAAAAGAAATTAAAATTTAATTTAAACAGTATTAGCAAACTGTCTTATATTCTAAGAATAAAGTGCTGTATACAGTGAAGCATTGATACTCTGAAAATCTTTATAACTAATCTTTTAATTACTAATAATAAACATTTGAAAGTAGTCTGATGAAAAAAATATTCTTCTCCATAGCTATCCAAATAATAAATTTCAAATACTTCTCGACATTTTGTTTCTTGAATGACAATTTCAAGTCAACATTTTTGGTCATAGATTCAGTAGATAACTAACAGGGGGGGGGGGGAATCACTATTATTAAAATGCTATAAGTAGCATCCAATCTTTGAAAACTCTCTTATTCGACTTCATATTTTGATTTTAATGCTTAAGATAACCTCCCCAATTAAGATTGGGGATTTCTTTTACAGCTTGAAATCTTAGAAATTGTATTATGTTATTGCGTTAAACAATCTGCAGTTTAAAAAAAAATTAAAACTGCAGATATTAAATATTTTGATTTTAATGCTTAAGATAACCTCCCCAATTAAGATTGGGGATTTCTTTTACAGCTTGAAATCTTAGAAATTGTATTATGTTATTGCGTTAAATAATCTGCAGTTTTAAAAAAATTAAGATATTTTCTATTAAATATTGAATATTTTTAATCTATTCTATATTAGATCAATTCACATGTTCGAAGCTTTTTCTAAAGAGAAATAAATATATTCACCATTGCAGACTGATTTTAATCCTATACCCAAAAAATGATCTGAACCTGCTACATCCAATGCTTATTGCTGATATAAAGTGTTAAAAATAGAAGTTATTTATATTCAATAATCTGACATACATAAATTATTAAGAAAAAGAGAAAATGTCATTAGATTTCTTCTAAAAAAAAAAAAATGTTTTTTTTTTAACCATTTGAAAAATGGTTGTTGTTTTCGGGAGAATGGACCCGATGATGTTACCACTTTTAGATGATGTTACCATGTTTAGATGATGTGGTCACTTTTGAATTTAAATTAATTTCTTTACTTTTAGAAGAGTTTTTATTTGAATTTAAATTAAATTCTTTACTTTTAGAAGAATTTTTATTTGAATAGTAAATTAAAATGGTTAAAATCATTGTAATAAAGGAGAAAACTAACAAATTTAAAAATGGGTAGACGGAAATTAACAGATACGGAAAAAGCCGAAGCCAAAGAAATGAATGAACGTGAATATCGCATTCAATGATATTAAACACAGTCAACATGTATAAGTTGCTTATTAGTTTGGCGATTCGTATCATTTGGCGAAATTGGTCGACGGGATAACTGAGTAATACTGTATTTGGTTTGGCGCAAAAACGTCTTTCAATGCAGAAAATGATAAAATCAAAAGATTATTGAGCCGCTGAAAACCAATTACGTGTTGAAAGGCGATCACGAAAAAGGAAGCAATTTAATGCCGAACCGATTAATTGTAAAACATCATGTCGCCAGGGCGACCAATCCACTAGCCATGGCGTTTTACTATCGGTCGGTTCTAACCAGGAAAATTTGAGTGCCAATAGTGATTCTAACAAGCCGGAAAATGTTATAGCTATTACTCTTGATTTTCCACCACCTAAAAAGAAAACTAAAAAGCAATCGGCTTGGGAAAAACTGGGAAAAAACTTTTTTGATTCGATGTCTGATGGACCCATTCACAGATGCATGTGCTGCGATCGATTTTGGTTTAAAACCTCCATCACCAAAATTCTGCTCTGTAAAATCAAACAATATATGCCAAAGTCTTACAAGTATAACAGTATATGCCAAAGCTGTATTTTAATAATGATTACTTTTGCACCAACAATGTTAAATAGTTTGAAATGTTTCTTTCGTCGCCAACTTTTATGCTTGGCGACAATAGAGTGATATAACTTAAACGAACCGTACCTTCAAATTGCAGCATGTATAAAGTCATTTATAGCAGTGGCACGGATAATACACAATAAAACAACTGGTATTTAGCTTAAAATGATAGATGAATGTATCGAGTGAAACATTTTTCAAATGGTTGGGGTAATTTCTTAAATTACAATTATTTATTTATTTATTTTTATTTTATTTATTTTTTTTTTTTTAAAGAAAAAAACCAGTTGGTTTAAACTAAACCGTTGTTTAAACCAAAAGGAGTAAATAGTTGTTTAAACCATAGTTAAAACCAATTGGTTTAAACCGTGCCAACCCTGGTCTAATTGTTGTAGGTTCTATCTTGTATTATATAAATATGCAAATATATAGAAAAACAACTAAAAATCCACAAAAACCTGTATTGATTGGGTATTTGCCAGCGCTGATACATTTTGAAAGTAGCAACAAAGGTGAATTTTCAACAATATTTTATAATGTTGCTTTAAGAACTTTCATTTTAAATTTGTTTTTAAAATGGTGATTTATTTTAAGATTGTATCAGAAGTAACAGCATGATTTAAACAAGCGGATAAGTGTAATCGCACAGGATTTATTTATTCTATTTCCATTTTATTCATGATTGACTGAATTTTCAGTAGTGTAATATTTATAAAGCTAAAATTTTTAGTGTATGGTTCATTTTTTGTTTAGACTATGGATGGGAAATTTTATAAAACATTTAATCCGAAAGCTGCAAAATATTTTAATATGTTCATAATCATTCCTTAACATTATATTTATTGCTATTTAACTTAATTTCAATATTTTCTTTTAACACAGGAAGATGGTGATTTCATGGAGGAGTAAAATTCTACTGTGAGGAGTCAAATTCAACAATCTTAATCTCAAGGATCCTCAACAAAGTGTCTATTTTGCCTAAGATTTTAAAAGTTGGACAAACCAGTGGACAGATTACAATATGCTCTTTATGTATTTAATGTTTAATGCAAATGGACTGTTATATTTATAAAGGTCCTGTTAAAGATGTTATTGAAACTTGTTTATCTGATGTTGGAAAGAATTGTTATCAATTAATGTTAGGTTTATTTTGTTCTTGCTAAATAAAATGTTTTTGTTGTTAAATAAAATTAGTTTTTTTTCTTTCTTGCAACATTCTAAATTGCACATTTGGCTCTCACTTTTGACACAAAATGCTGCAGTCTTATGCTTTTATATTTATTCAAAAGTTAGTTGATTTAAGAAACATTGAATAAAATCAAAAATTAAAAGATTAATTAAGAAGAAATAAGTTATTCTTGAACATAAATTCAAGTTTTAACAAATGTTTTAAATGATATAAAGAATAATTGCACATGGTCAATAAATCCATTTCTCAGTTTTTTCTGCATTTAACTTTTGTACTACAATATTTAGTAGAAGGTTCTTCACACAATAAAATAATTGTCCATAATCAAAATTTTAGCTATACAAGTTTTTTAATGGCATTCCTCCACATTTCCCAATTGCAATGTGCTTATATAAATGCTATGGGTAACAATTATTTTAAAAAAGAATTTAAATTATTTCAAAGCCATTTCAGATTTCAAACTAAACAATTAAAATATTTTTTTAAAATTTAGTCAGTTTAAGAAATATAAGATTTTGATTGAAATTTAAATCTAGGAATAATTACAAGGTATCATGGGTTGATGTTTATCCATTTAAAATATTTTCAATTTCATTTATTTAAACCCTGCGCTGGCCATGTGTGTGTGTGGGGGGGGAAATACTTTTTTAATTTAGGTTTTATGTTTTTTAATACTTTCTTTTTCAAAACTGGTTCTGAAACTCGTATCAATATTTAAAAAAAAAAAACTAACCAAAATTGCAAAAGCAAAAACTAACCCACTTACAGTTCATCCTCAAATATTCTATGCCCCCCCCCCCCAAAAAAAAAGGTAAACATTTTAAAATCCAAGCAAGATATTTGAAAATAACTTCTGCATAGGATTATCTAAACTCTTAAGGGGAACAATCAGCTTCTGACATTGTGGTGCTGAAATTGAGTCGTTGGGCTGATATCAAGTTTATTTTTTCAATATTTTTTTAGTAAGATGCCTAAGATTGGTTTATTTGATTGAAATCATAAATTTTTAATAAAAAAGTAATTGTTATTTACAATTTAATCAGAAGCTAATGAAAAAATTAAAATTGTATATAAGCATATCTGAAGCTATAAGTATCATTGGAAAATATGTTAACTTGAAATTGCCCAAGAAAGGAAAGGAAAAATCCCATTAGCACCACAGCATCAGAAGCTGATATTCTGTTTAATGTTGTTCGGGTGCTGTTGTGCAGTTATGCAAATTTAGGCAGTTTGCATGAATAGGTGTTTTCAAATTTACAATTTTGAGATCACCAGTATTTTTAATTTAATGAATATATGTACTTTTAAATTTAACAAAAGAAAATACTGATGTTAAAAAGTTCTGATTTGACAGAATAATAAAAAATTCATGTAAGCTCTATTTAATTTTGTATAACGATTCAATTGCCTTTTCCCTTAAATTGACATAGGAAACAGTTTCATTGAATTAGAAAGAAAACAAATGTTTTTATGATTCATTAGAGAACTTTCAGTCATGTAAATTAGAATGTTTTAAGTCTTGTTAATTAAAGACTTGGAAGAAATATTGGAGAATCCATGTTACAGTTTTCCGATCTCTCTTTCTCTCTCTCTCTCTCTCTCTCTCTCTCTCTATATATATATATATATATATATATATATATATATATATATATATACCCTTGTAATGTCAATAAACAGAAATTTAAATCCGAAATGAGAATTTAATTGCAACACTTGAAAATGTGGCAATAATTCTATGTTATATTGAATTTCATTGATAAAAATTAATCGAGGATTACTGAATTTAGTTTTAAATGATGTGATTTTATTTAAACGATTTAGAAATCACTTGAAGATTTTTGTAATTTTAAGCAATTTTGCTTTTCTTAAGAGTGAATTTATTCAATTCTACAAATTCAAGGAGTTTTGGATTAACTCTTAAATGAGTTGATTTCATTCATGTATGAATTGGTTAAAAATCGCCTAAGTGCTACTGGATTAAATCAAAAATGGCAACATTTCACTCCAACTTGAAGTGATAACAAATCTCTCAAGTGCTACTGGATTTGCCTTAAATTAGTTCACTTCACTCAAATACGAGTTGGCTGCAGCTAACTCAAGTGCTACTCGATTTAATCCTAAAGACTTCATTTCACTCAAGTATGATTTGGTTAAAAATCGCTCAAGTGCTACGAGATTCAGTCTTAAATGACTTCATTTCACTCAAGTATGACTTGATTGCAAATCACTCAAGTACTACTGGATTTAACCTTTATTGATTCGATTTCACTCAAGTATGAGTAAAATGGAGATAACTCAATCATGAGTTGATTAAAAACAACTCATTCACTTGAGTTGTTTCAGCTCTTCTTGAGAAGGTTCCTTTCAACATGGGAAAAGAGTGGATTTCAGCTCAACTTGAGTTATTTCAGCTTTTTCGTTTTAAGAGAGTATAGCTAAGTTAATGTTTGTTTATTTGCGTTATTCCTTTAAGCGATTTCGTACAAATTTATTAAGTTCTGTTTTGTGTTGCTTAAGTTTTGACAAAAATATTTATTCTCAGGTACGTAAGATTTAAACGCCGTTTTCAAAACACCATGTTCTATCACCGTTTGTGATTTTTCAATTGCTTTGAAGATATTTGGTATTAATTCATACAGGCTAGTAATAATAAAATTTATGGTTTAGAGTTATGGATAGAAGGTGTGGTGTTTGACTTAGGTTTATATATTTATGTAAGGTAAAGAACGCTATTAACAAAGGACAAAGTAAGTAGTGTAAAACATATTTTTATTTTTTACAAATTATCGTCATTTTGTAATCTTTTCAGCATTTTAAAAATGCATTATAAATGCTAGAGAGTAGTTTTAATGTCATGCAAAGTTAAAAAAATATATACTAGTAGTAAACTGAAATAGAATTATTATAAATAATGGTAAATTGGAAAGCTTTTAAAAAGTCTAGTATAGTCATTCTAGACATCTAAGTTTCTAGTATATTACAAACTTATTTTTTATTCATTGATTCTGAGAAGTCACAATTTAAATAAGACAAACAAGAAGTTTAAATTAGAGGAAATAGTTTATCATTATGTCTTTTGTAAACAAATAAATTGCCAAAGTAGCGAGATATATTTCTCTAAAACATAATAAATGTTTCTGAAGTATTCATACGAATAAAGTCACCCGCACTTATCACGTAAAAAGAAAATACCTCCAGGAAAATATATCTTCATCTCAAGCTATCGAAAATAACCATTTGTTGTTAAAAATGTATTTAAATTCAAAAAGAAAATATGTATGTATAATTATAAAATCTTCAAAGTATCGGATCGAAGTTTATTACGAAAAGACAGCTAATACAAAGTAAGTATTTATAATTATTTTCTTAGAATTTCCGGTTGATATAAAAACTTTTTGAAAAGGAAATTGCCCGTTCTAAGTTTAATTTAAATAAGTCAAAGGCAATAATGTTTGTTATTTTTTCCGAAAACATGGACATTGTATCAAAATTTCGTTTAGTAAACGACGTTACTCAAATCTACTTATAATATTTTTTTTATAATTTTTCTAACAGCTTAACCCTGTAACTGATTTTCCCGAACGCTGTTCGGGCAACTGAAAATTGGCCCAAACCGGTTTGCCCGTACGTCGTTCGGGAATCGATATTTTCTCTTTTCCCTCTGTGACCGGGTCTGAGCCTCATCTTCTTAGATTGACAGAGAGACATTTTCTTGAAATTATTCCTCCTACATATAAAAAAATGAGACGTACCAGACATTGTACAGTTTTTTGTTATACAAGAAATGATAATGGGAAGTGAATCCGAAAAGAAACTCAGTGTTTCTGTCTTGATTGCGACGTGGGGCTTCCACCTTCCTTCAAATTGTACCACACAAAAAAGATTTCTGAATAAAAAACATCATTTGAAATTGAGAAATTTAATTTATGGTAAGTTAGTTTAAATTAAATTTTTGAAAAATCTGTAAAACAGTCTTCATGGCATACAGAGGTGCTTGAAAAAAGCAAACATTTAGGATACTTGTGTTTCTAAATTCTGAAAAAAAATCGTTTTATATTATTAATTATGGTGATAATAAAAATAGATCTTGCCTTTTCATATTCTATCAAGTATGATGTTTAATTACATGCAATAAAAGAATGTGACATTTTTTAGAACATTTCTGGGGAAAAAATTGACCAATTAAGGGGTTAATAACTCGTATGTTACACATACAATGTATAAGATCTTAATATGAAAATTTCAAGTTCCAACACCGGGGATAGAACCAAGAACTTTCTGTTTACTTGCAAGATGCTTTACTTCCAAGCTGTGGTGTCAGCACGAAAATCATTCAAATTATGGATGTAATTGTAATGATGATGTGTAATGTAAATGAAAATGTAAATTGCAAAAATAAATGGATGACATTGAAAAAATTAATTTAATTAAAATGACAGAATTTTTCAAAATTTTAAGATTTGTCGTATGACACGAGGTATACAGCTGAATATACACAAAATTTGATGGCTCAATTTTTGTGTATGGTTTCTGAAGAACAGATAAACAGTGGAGAAAAACAAACGTGGTTTCGTTAGATGAACGGAACCCTGAAAATGACAATGTTTTGATTGAAATCAAACACCTTACATTTTGGATTGAATAAATGCATTCAAATCCTAGCACTCCATACACTTTTTTTTTTTTTTTTTTTTTTTTTTTTGCTATATACTGTTTTTTTTTTTTTTTTTTTTTCTCAAAGTTTTTCTGTGATGCTTCTCGACATCTTGTATATTATAATCTGATGATTTTATTCACCATTCTGAAAAGTCCCAAACATATATCTGAGAAAAGAATATTAACATAATTTTTTTCTGAGAAAATAAAATGTCAAAGTAGTGATATATATTTTATAAAAACATAATGATTATTTCTGAAGAATGAATAATGAACAATGAATAATCTTTATTTCATATGAATGAAGTTCACCCACACTTATTACGTGAAGAGAAAATACCTGGAAGGAAAATTTGAGTTTATCTACAGCAATCGAAAAGAACCATTTCTTGTTAAAAATATATTTTTATTTGAAAAGAAAATATGTATTTTTCAAATATAAAATCTTCAAAATATTGCAGCGAAGTTCATTATGTAAAGACGGCGAATACAAATGCATATATTTATGATTATTTTTTTTTTTTTGAATTCCCGGTTGATGTAAAATCTTTTGGAAAAGGAAATTGCCCGTTCTGATTTAATTAAAATAAGTCGAAGGCAATAATATTTTTTATTTTTTTTCCGAAAACATTAAAATAGTATTAAAATTTAGTTTAGCAAACGACGTTTTTCAAATCTGCTCTTAAGAAACGATTCATAATTTTACAGCTGCGTAGCAATCCGATTTGTTGCACATACGATCTTAATATATTTGATATATAAGATATTTTTTTTGAAAAAGAAATCTATTTAAAATCTACATTTGTAAAACTAACTATAATTATTTTTATTATAAGCAAGGACATATCTTTACAGTGTAAATAGATTTAAAATTAATGAAAATTACATTCAGCAAATTTCATGATTTGTATGCAATTAAAGTAATATGCATTTATAACAAAATGACGAAATAGCAGTTCATAAAAGTCCATTTGCTGAGGGAATATATCAAAATATTTTGGAGCTATTCGTCCAATAGCCAGGCTAATGTTTCTTTATTTATAATTTCATTTAAGCTATTTTGTTCCGGAGATTATTTTTACGTTCTATAATGTGTCGCCAAAGTTTAGACAAAATGTCTTGGTCTCAGGTATGGAATATTTAAACTCGGTTTTAAAAACATCATGTTCTATCACAGCCGGGCCATTTTTTTTTTACGAAATGTGATATTGATTCATACGGAACAATAATAATATATTTAATGATTCAGAGATATGGAGAGATGGCATGGTTTCTGACTTAAGTTTATATGTTCATGTAAGGTAAAGGACAAATTAACTAGTGTAACACATATTTTTATTTCTATTAATTAGCATAGTCTTTTCCGTATTTTAAAAATGTACTTTAAATGCTACATAATAGTTATAATGAGATGCAAGATGAGAAAAAAATACCAGTAGTAAACTGAAATAGTAATTATTATATAATAATAACAAACTGAAAAGTTTCTAGACATTCTGTTTATTACAGATTGTTCATCCATTCCCAGAAGTCTCAAACATATTTCTGAGAAAAAATGTTTAACATCATTACTTTTCTAAATAAATAAAATTCAAGTAGTGAGATATATTTCATAACTACATAATACATATTTTTGAAGTATTCATACGAATAACATTCAAGCATACTTATTACGTGAAGACAAAATACCTGCAGTCAAATTTGTGTTTATCTTAAGCAATCGAAAAGAAACCCTTTATTATTTAAAAAATACATTTAAATTAGAAATGAAAATAAGCATATATAAATATAAAATCTCTAAAGTATTGCATCGAAGTTTATCACATAAAGACAGCAAATACAAATGTAAATATGATTATTTTCCTTGAATGCCAGACTGATATAAAAACTTCTGGAAAAGGAAATTCCCGTTTTGAGTTTAATTTAAATAAGTCATATGCAATAATATTTGTTATTTTTCCGAAAACATGGATATTGTAGATTAATTTTCTTTTGTTAAACAATGTCTCTCGAATCTGCGTTTCGTAGTTTTCTGCAAAAAATATAAAATTTCTTTTAATTATATCCATCGGAATATGAAAATTGTAACTTATAAAACCAGAGTTTGAACTAAGAAACTTGCGAGTGAAGTGATCTCACTTGTGAACTAAGTTTACTAGCAAGATGCCGTACTTTTAAGCATGAAGTCTACACGAAAAACATTGAAATTATAACACACTTCAAAAATTTAAATCTCAAAAACGGATGAAAGACACTGAAAAAATTAATTTAATTAAAATAACTGGCATTTTCAAAATTTTACGATTTGTCGTGTGACAAGAGGTATCAAAATGTACACAAAATTTAAAGTCTCTGACTTATGCAATTTTTGTGTACGGATTCTGTGAGAGACAGACAGATGACAAAGACGAATAGGATTTTTGTCAGATTAACTGAAGTCTAAAAATGACGCTATTCTTTTTTAAAACGAGACACCCTGTATTTTTGATTAAGTAAATGCATTGTAATCCTAGCACTCCATACAATTTTTGTTTCTATTAGTTTCTATATGCTGTTCTTCTCCTTGAAATTTTTACTTCAAATTTCTTGACATCCTGTATATAACAAACTGATG
Organism: Maratus speculifer; assembly: GCA_964019185.1. Classification (NCBI taxonomy): domain Eukaryota; kingdom Metazoa; phylum Arthropoda; class Arachnida; order Araneae; family Salticidae; genus Maratus; species Maratus speculifer. Next base: position 43,941,500 of record OZ025292.1, on the reverse strand, counting down.
TTCTTATTCGTACATTCTGTAAAGACACGAACGTGTTTCTGAGGAAATATTTTAACGATATTTATTTTCTAAACAATTTAAAATGTCAAAGTACTGAGATATATTTCATAAAAACATAATAAATGTTTTTGAAGTATTCATACGAATAAAGTTCACACACATATATTGTGTGAAAAAAAATATCTGCAGGCAAATTTGAGTTTATCTCAAGCAATCGAAAAGAAACATTTGTTGTTTCAAAACACATTTAAATTTGAGAAGAAAATATGTATGGATAAATATAAAATCTTCAAGTTATTGCAGCGAAGTTTATTACGTAAAGGCAACAAATAAAAATGTAAACATTTATGATTATTTTCCTTAAATTCCCGGTTGATATAAGAACTTTTGGAAAAGGAAATTGCCCGTTTTGAGTTTATTTAAAATAAGACAAAGGAAATATTACTTGTTATTTTTCCGAAAACATGGAGATTGTAGAGTAATTTTCGTTTGTTAAACAATGTCTCTCAAGTCTGCTTTTCGTAGCTTTCTGCAAAAAATAAAAAAAAATGTTTTAATTATATCCATCGGAATATGAAAATTATAACTTATAAAACCAGAGTTTGGACTAAGTAATTTGCGAGTGAAGTGATCTCTCTAGTGAGCTAAGTTTACTAGCGAGATTCTTTACCTTTAAGCATGATATCTACATGAAAAACATTAAAATTATAATTCACGTCTAAAATTTAAATCGTAAAAACGGATGAAAATCACTGAAAAAAATAATTTAATTAAAATAACAGGCATTTTCAAAATTTTGTGATTTGTCGTGTGATACGAGGTACCAAAATGTACACAAATTTTTAAGTATCTGACTTATACGTTTTTATGTACGGATTCTGTGACAGACAGATAGATGACAGAGACGAGTAGGATTTTCGTCAATGAACCGAACTCTAATAATGACGCATTATGAAAAAACAGTCACCCTGTATTTTTGACTGAATAAATGCATTGCAATCCTAACATTCTATACAATTTCTCTTTTTATTAATTTCTATATGCCGTTCTTCTCTTTGAATATTTTACTTCAAACTTCTCGACATCCTGTATATTACAAACTGATGTTCTTATTCATAGATTCTGTAAAGTTGCAAACGTGTTTCTGAGGAAATATTTTATCGTTTTTATTTTCTAAACAAATAAAACGTCAAAGTACTGATATATATTTTATAAAAAGCATGATAAATGTTTTTGAAGTATTCATACGAATAAAGTTCACCCACATATATTATATGTGAAAAGAAAATACCTGCAGGCAAATTTGATTTTATCTCAAGCAATCGAAAAGAACTATTTGTTGTCAAAAAATAAATTTAATTTGCGAAGAAAATATTTATGTATAAATATAAAATCTTCAAAGTCTTGGAAAGTTTTTTTTACGTACAGACAGCGAATACAACTGTAAATATCTGTGATTGTTTTTTATTTATTTTTTTAATTCCCGGTTGATATGAAAACTTTGGAAAAGGAAATTGCTTATTTTGAATTTAATTTAAATAAATCATAGGCAATAATATTTGTTATTTTTCCGAAAACATGGAAATTGTATCAAAATTTCGTTTAGTAAACGACGTTTATCAGATCTGCTTTTAAGAATCTTTTATAATTTTACTATCTGCGTAACAACTCGATGTGTTGCACATAAATTGTATAAGAATATTTTTTTAGGGAAGGGGAGATCTATTTAAATTTTATAGTTAAAATATTAATTATAATTATTTATATTAAAAGAAGGACATATCTTTACACTGTAAAATAAATTATCTTGCCACTGAATTAAATGACGATAAGAATCTATATCGGTATAACGAATAGCAAGCCGTTTGGAAGAATTAATATATATTATAGTAATATTAAACAAATTACACAGAATATATCCCTTTATTCTTTTTATTTAGATAATGAAGGTTCTAATAATAATTTTGGGAATAGTTCTAGATAGTAACTCATTTGAAGCATTTCATGTGAGCATAATGCATGTGACGACAGTTTGTCTTATAATATACCAAAAATTTGCCTTAAAATAAAAAAATTAATCTTAATTATTTGCCTGTTCATAATATTGAACTTTTCTCCACCTTGTTTGAATGTAATCCGTTCTACTTCACTGCTGATGACACTCCACGGTCTTCTACTGAACGGTCCATAAAATGTCAAAATACTGAAGTATATTTCATAAAAACGTAATAAATGTTTTTGAAGTATTCATGCGAATAAAGTTCACACACATATATTATGTGAATAGAAAATACCTGCAGGCAAATTTGAGTTTATCTCAAGCAATCGAAAAGAACCACTGTTGTTAAAAAAATACATTTAAATCTGAGAAGAAAATATGTATGGATGAATATAAAATCTTCAAAGTATTGCATCGAAGTTTTTTACGTACAAACAGCGAATACAAATGTAAATATCTGTGATTATTTATTTATTTATTTTTATTTATTTTTTAATTCTCGGTGGATATAAAAATTTTGGAAACGGAAATTGCTTCTTTTGAGTTTAATTTAAATAAGTCAAAGGCAATAATATTTGTTATTTTTCTCTGAAAACATGGAGATTGTATCAAAATTTCGTTTAGTAACAACGTTAATCAAATCTGCTTTTTTTTAATATAATTTTACTAGCTGATAGCCCGATGTGTTGCACATAAAGTGTATAAGTTTTTGGGGGGAAGGGGGTTATTTAAATTCCAATTTTATAAAATTAATAATAATTATTTTATTATAAGCAAGGACATATCTTTACACTGTAAATTACATTATCCTTGCACATTATTAAATGACGATATAGGTATAGTCGATATAGGAGTCCCTGTAGGTATAAGGAAAAGCAAGCTGTTTGGAAGATTTAATTTGTATTGTAGTGGCATTAAACAAATTACACAGAATATATACTTCATTTTATTTAGATAATGAAGACTGCAATATTAATTTTGGGAAAAGTTCTATGTAATACTCATTTGAAGCACTTCATGTGCTCATAATGTATGTAAGCGATAAATTGTCTTATAATGTATCAAAAATCTGCCTTAAAACCGCAAAAAATTGAATCTTAATTATTTACTTGTTCGTAATATTTAACTTTTCTCCATTTTGCCTAGACCGTGTTTGAATGTAATCCGTTCTCCTTCATAGCTGATGACACTCTACGGTCTTCTAATAAATTTGCATAACTGCCTTACATAATTGACTAACGGGAAAAATACCTTTAAAAATCATATTTTGTTTTAGGTATGCAATATTATATATTTCTTTAAAAACACAGAAAAAAGCTGAGTCTCTCTGTACATTTACACTAATTTTTGGTTAAATGTATTCTATCGAGTTTATCGGTCATCATTTTACCGACATTTCCGGTATATTAAATCTGAATCCCTGTAGGGATCTAGTCTTTATTTAAATATATTTTTATCTTTGTTTAAAGTCATAATTAAAAATATACACGTATAAAGTTACTTAGAAATCTGAAAAGAAATATCAAAACAGAAAATTTGTTTATTTTTATTTTTTTTAAGTAAGAATAATTTAGAAAGGGAAAATCATCTCTTAGATGTCGGTGAGAATTTTAATCATGTTTTCCCAATTGAAAAATAAAAGACATATTTTAACACATTAACCCTTTATCTACCGAATTGTGAATTCATGAACATTTTACTTTCTAAAGCATTTTACGTAAATTGCTTAAACTAAATTAATGTATTTACATAATCATTTAATAAATTTTTGAAGTATTTTAGAAGGATTGAAAGATTTTGAAGGATTAATTAAATATGAATTTACAGGGATTTTGTGCAATATTTATAACCCCACTCAGATCTTTTAACTTATTTTCTTGGTATTTTTTAGAATTATAAAATGTACAATAATGATATTCTTACAATATACATATACAAATATTATCACATCGAAAAATCCCCATCCACCTTCCTCAGCGCCAAGAAATCCGAAAAAATGCAAAGGCAAAAGAAATCATCCTTTTAAAAATATTTTTGTTTTGTGTAACTAATAATGCTTTTGGAATCAAATAAAGTAATGTATCTGTAACTCATTCTAAACAGTATTACAATTAATTAACGTATTAAAGAAATTTTATAAAAAGTAATTTTTATGGTACTACTTATAAGTACCATCGATAGATAAAGGGTTAACAAAATTTCTGTAGCTCAATGAGTTGAGTGTAGAAAGGCCTCGGATTCAAACCCAAGGACGACTACAAACAAATTGTACAAAATGTAAATGTTTAATCAGTTCAAAATTACTCGAAAAATTTATATTCCTTCAGGCTCTTTGAAGATTGAGAGTTTTGCTTATTTTGAAAACTAAATTACATTATTATCATTGAAAATAAATTAACAAACTCTTCTGTATCTTCAACGTTGCTAATTTACAGAATCTATTGTAAATTTACTGAATATACCACAAATCTGCCTTAAAATTTCAAAAAATGATTCTTAATTATTTACTTGCTCGTAATATTTAACTTTTCTCCATTTTACCAAGACCGTGTTTGAAAGTAATCCGTTCCCCTTCATAGCTGATGACACACGACGGTCTTTTAATAAACTTACATAACTACCTTACATAATAAACTAACTATAAAAATACTTTTAAAAATCACATTTTGTTTTAAGTATGCAATATTAAAATTTTTTCTAAAAACACAGAATAAAAGTGAGACTGAATTTACACAAGTTTTCGGTTAAATGTATTCGAATTTATCGGTCATTATTTTACCGACATTTTCCGTATATTAAATCTGATTCCCTGTAGAGATTTAGTCTTTATTCAAATATATTTTTATCTTTATTCGAAGTCATAATTCAAGATATACACTAGTTCTAGATTGTTCCTCATTCTTCTGAATAATTTCTCTGTTATTTAACAGAGTTTCATTTTTTCTAATCGCTGTAATTTTCCATTAGACTTAAGATAATGAATTACATGTAGATTAATAGATTATACTATAAACGAAGACAGACTTGAATACATTTTTAAAAAATAAATAAAATTTATATACAAAAATAAAACACTAAAAAACATTTAAAAATACAAGAGTAAACAAAATTAAAAATACACTTACAACTTTCTTAAAAGGTGAAGATAAAAAGATTAAAAACAACAGTTGTTAAATGTCCCGAGATCTTTCGGACATACACATGTCCATTCTCAAGGGTAGTCATGAACTGGATGAGAAAACTATAACTGACGGACTATAACTGATACAAAGCAAAGCATTAACAACCATGTGCAAGAATTGAGCCGGTCTATTTTCTTGAAAAGGGGGGGGATTCATGTAGAGCTTTCAGCAGTTACTCTTCTAGAAATGCCCAGGATATTGTGCCATATTGCAGGAATATTATAAGAAAGGCTGTCGTTACATGTATTATAATTATTACTTAAAATTTCGATTGATTCCCGGATTATTGAAAGATAGTAGTTGGAAGCTTGAAAGATAATTTTTGCTTTATCGAAATTTATTTTTATGTTTTCTTTCTGATTCAATCTAGATAATGCTGTACTTGGTTTATTGAATTTGATATCTGATAAATGTTCCCTCAATCTCTCACTAAATCTCCGGGTTGTCATGTCAATGTAAAACAAATTTTCATGATGATCATTACTGAATGGGATTATATATACAACTGATTTGTCAGAATTCTGTATTGGGTCAATTTTCCTGTGAATTAAATCCTTTAACTTAGTTGGAGATTTAGCTATTAAACTTATATTACATTTCATCAATGCGTATTTTAATCTTTCATATAGTTGTGGAATATAATCAAATTTACAATATATAAACTTATCTGAGTAAGATATTTTCCCTTTCTAGGTTTTTTTAAATTGCTTAAGTAATTTATTAATATAATCGGGAGGGAAACCATTATCATTTGCGTCTAACTATATTAATTTCATTTTGTAGGAATTTGTCCGAAGAAATTTCAAAGGCACGTTTTAGGTAAAATCTGTAGGCAGCAATTTTATATGAGAAAGAAGAGTTGCTATCAAACGAAATGGTATTGTTGGATCTAATTTCTTTTCTATAAGCAGTACGTTCTATTTTATTTTCCAATTTGTTTTTCATTAATTTAACATCAAGAAAATTCAACGACTCGTCTTTCTCAATTTCTAAGGTAAACTTAATCCTTGAATCCATTTCATTAATTTTCTGCAAAAAATCATTTAGTGATTGTAATCCATGATCCTAAACTATGAAGATATCATCTACATACCTTATCCATATTGATGGCTTAACCTCAAAATTATCCATAATTTGCTTTTCCATAGGTCTAAGTTTTAATTCTGCCATGTATCCTGTAATTGGAGACCCCCGTAGATGCTCCGTTAATTTGCTTATAGTATTTATTGTCAAAAACAAATACATTATTCTGTGTAATTAGATTAATAGCTGATTTTAATGTAGTACGGATATTTTGATGAAAATTTGGGTTACTATCAATTGAGGTTTCAATTATTTTAACAATTTCCTTAACATCAATAGAGGGATAAAGAGATACAATGTCCAGGCTGGCAAGAATACTGTTATGATTAATGGAAGCTGCTTTAATCCTGTTAACAAATTCGGTTGTAGAATTAATAACAAATTCAGAGTCCGGGAGAATGTCTTTTAAATATGAAACGAAGGCTTTTTCAATGTAATATGTAGGTGCAGAATGCTTAGTAACTATAGGGCGGAGGGGGGAATTTTCCTTATGGTCCTTAAGCCGACCAATTAATCTTGGTGTAACTGCAGTTTTATTAACTTGCAATTTATGCTTCATTTCACTAGGCCAATTTCCGTTAGTAATCAAAGTTTTTGCTTTCCTAGAGATGTTATCATTGGGATCTTTTTTTAACATAATACAATCCATGTCATCAATACAAGTTTCCATTTTCTTTATATAATCTTTACTATTCAACACTTTTAATTTGTTTGTTTTATCAGTTTGTATAATTATGATTTCCTAGTTTGACCGTAAGCTCTTGACAATTCCAAAGTTGGGATGTTTTTGTTTAAAAGGTATCTTCAAATAATTACTAACATTATTACGTAAGATACTTCTGATTTCTTATTTCTCAGTGGGGGAAGCTGATTGTGCAATTCTTTCACAATTCGTGACAACAGATTTCAAGTCAATTTTATTCCTAAACATATATTTTGGACCTTGCTGTAAAACAAAATCCTCCCTCTCGTTAAATATTGTATCAGGTAAGTTTATATAAGGAACTTGTTTCTTGACTATATTATAAGGAGTCGCTGAGTTTTTTAATCTATTCAATTTATGATGAAGAGTCCTTTCCTTACCATGCCTATGAATACTTTTAAATAAGTTTAAAACCCCTAGAAAAATGTCAAACTCGCAGTTATCCATTAAACTCGATAGTTTACCATAAATGTCCAAACATTCCTTAAAAATTCTGTCAATAGTTTTATACTTTAACTTGACATAGTACTGTAGACATTTCAATTTAATATACGATTGCAAGAATCGAAACAGATTGTTAACTAATTTATTACGAGACTGTAGAAATCTAGGAATCACTCTATTGCGTTTACATTCTTTTAAGAAACGTAAGTTAGCAAATTCTCTATTCAGTTCTCTAAACATTCATATTTATATATTCGTTTAAGTAAATCACATTCCATAATAACATCCAGAATCGATAAATATCCATAAAAGACAAATCACTGTTTAAAACAGGTCTTGTTGGAACCATGTTCATGACTACCCTTAAGAATGGACATGTGTATGTCCGAAAGATCTCGGGACATTTAACATCTGTTGTTTTTAATCTTTTTATCTTCACCTTTTAAGAAAGTTGTAAGTGTATTTTTAATTTAATTATTGCAAGGTGAAAATTCCAACAAGACCTGTTTTAAACAGTGATTTGTCTTTTATGTATATTTATCGATTCTGGATGTTATTATGGAATGTGATTTACTTAAACAAAGATATAAATATGAATGTTTACGACTGGATAGAGAACTTGCTAACTTGTTTTTTAAAAGAATGTAAACGCAATAGAGTGATTCCTAGATTTCTAGAGTCTCGTAATAAATTAGTTAACAATCTGTTTCCATCCTTGCAATCATATATTGAATTGAAATGTCTACAGTACTATATCAGGTTAAAGTATAAAACTATTGACAGCATTTCTAAAGAATGTTTGGACAATTATGGTAAACTATCGAGTTTAATGGATAACTGCGAGTTTGACATTTTTGTAGGGGTTTTGAACTTATTTAGAAGTATTCAAAGTCATGGTAAGAAAAGGACTCTTCATCATAAATTGGATAGATTTAAAAACTAACTGACTCCTTAATATATAGTCAAGAAACAAGTTCCTTATATAAACTTATTTGATACAGTATTTAACGAGAGGGAGAATTTTGTTTTACAGCAAGGTCCAAAATATATTTTTAGGAATAAATTTGACTTGAAATCTGTTGTCACGAATTGTGAAAGAATTGCACAATCAGCTCTCCCCACTGAGAAAGAAGAAATTAGAAGTATCTTACATAATAATGTTAGTAATTATTTGAAGAAACGTTTTAATCAAAAGCATTCCAAATTTGGAATTGTCAAGAGCTTACGGTCAAACAAGGAAGTCATAATTATACAAACTGATAAAACGAACAAATTAGCAGTGTTGAATACTAAAGATTATATTAAAAAAATGGAAACTTGTATTGTATTGATGACAAGGATTGTATTATCTAAAAAAAATCCCAATGATAACATCCTTAGGAAAGCAAAAACTTTGATTACTAACGGAAATTGGTCTAGTGAAATGAAGCATAAATTGCAAGTTAATAAAACCGCAGTTACACCAAGATTAATTGGTCGGCTTAAGGACCATAAGGTAAATTCCCTCCTCTGCCCTATAGTGACTAAGCATTCTGCACCTACATATTACATTGAAAAAGCCTTCGTTTCATATTTAAAAGACATTCTCCCGGACTGTGAATTTGTTATTAATTCTACAACCGAATTTGTTAACAGCATTAAAGCAGTTTCCATTAATCATAACAGTATTCTTGCCAGCCTGGACATTGTATCTCTTTATCCCTCTATTGATGTTAAGGAAATTGCTAAAATAATTGAAACCTCAATTGATAGTAACCCAAATTTTCATCAGAATATCCGTACTACATTAAAATCAGCTATTAATCTAATTACACAGAATAATGTATTTGTTTTTGACAATAAATATTATAAGCAAATTAACGGAGCACCTATGGTTTCTCCAATTAGCGGATACATGGCCGAATTAAAACTTAGACCTATGGAAAAGCAAATTATGGATAATTTTGAAGTTAAGCCATCAATATAGATAAGGTATGTAGATGATATCTTCATAGTTTGGCGTCATGGATTACAATCACTAAATGATTTTTTGCAGAAAATTAATGAAATGGATTCAAGGATTAAGTTTACCTTAGAAATTAAGAAAGACGAGTCGTTGAATTTTCTTGATGTTAAATTAATGAAAAACAAATCTGAAAACAAAATAGAACGTACTGTTTATAGAAAAGAAATTAGATCCAACAATACCATTTCGTTTGATAGCAACTCACCTTTCTCATATAAAATTGCTGCCTACAGATTTTACCTAAAACGTGGCTTTGAAATTTCTTCGGACAAATTCCTACAAAATGAAATTAATATAGTTATACGCACTGCTTATGATAATGGTTTCCCTCCCGATTATATTAATAAATTACTTAAGCAAATTAAAAAAACCTAAGCAAGGGAAAACATCTTATCCAGATAAGGTTATATATTGTAAATTTGATTATATTCCGCAACTATATGAAAGATTAAAATACGCATTGATGAAATATAATATAAGTTTAATAGCTTAACCTCCAACTAATTAAAATGTTTAATTCACAGGAAAATTGACCCGATACAGAATTCTGACAAATCAGGTGTATATATAATTCCTTTCAGTAATGAGCATCATGAAAATTTGTTTTACATTGAGATGATAACCCGGAGATTTAGTGAGAGATTGAGGAAACATTTATCAGACATCAAATTCAATAAACCAAGTACAGCATTATCTAGATTGAATCAGAAAGAAAACATAAAAATAAATTTCGATAAAGCAAAAATTATCTTTCAAGCTTCCAACTACTATCTTTCAATAATCCGGGAATCAATAGAAATATAAGTAATAATTATAATACATGTAGCGACAGCCTTTCTTATAATATTCCTGCAATATGGCACAATATCCTGGGCAATTCTAGAAGAGTAAGTGCTGAAAGTTCTACATGAATCCACCCCTTTTCAAGAAAATAGACCGGCTCAATTCTTGCACATGGGTGTTAATGCTTTGCTTTGTATCTCCGTCAGTTATAGTTTTCTCATCCAGTTCATGACTACCTTTAAGAATGGACATGTGTATGTCCGAAAGATCTCGGACATTTAAAATCTGTTGTTTTTAATCTTTTTATCTTTAACTTTTAAGAAAGTTGTAAGTGTATTTTTAATTTAATTATTGCAAGGTGAAATTCCAACAAGACCTGTTTTAAAAAGTGATTTGTCTTTTACGAGAATAAACGTTTCGCCATGCCACACACATGGCCTCATCAGTACAAATAATTATTCATTGCAAAATAAACATTGGATAAAATCAAGACAGTTATAGTTAGTTATTACTTTTTTAGAAAAATGTAATTTTCAATCAGGACAGCATGGGCAACATTCAGAGTTGGCGATCGTAAACATGGGAACCAACTTTCGAGGAGTTTTCTGCCGTTTATTTTATTTATTTTTAAAAAATTTATTCAAGTCTGTCTTAGTTTATAGTATTTAATATTTTAATAGTTTTTTAAATTCAGACGTTAAATGTATGTGCATTACAAATGCATGTAGATTCTCTGTAGTTTCATACAAATTTTTAACAGAGAGGTTTTCAACTAAAAAACACCTCCTGTCAATTTGCAACATTATTCTTCATTTGAAAAAAATAATTTTCCTTGATTAAATTCTATAATATAAATTATGCATGAATTTTAAGAACTTCGATCCCTCATAGTATGCAGGGTCACAGTGACGTCACAATGACATCACTGTGGTCACATCACATCTGTGACCAAAATGCCATCACTCAGTGATGTCACATTGTGACTGAGATGTGACTTTCTTAAAAATCTTTAGAAAATTTCAAAATTTCTTTAAAACAAGTTATTTACTTTTAAAAACCCTTTTGTTACAGCTTCGTCACGATGTTAATGTCAAAGTAGTCAGAAGTGAACCTCTTTTCACAAATTTGTCACACAGTGACTTCACAAAATCGTCACAATGTGACGTCACAAACGAGCCCTAAAATGACCATAACAACTTCACATTTTAGTCACTGTGACTTCACATCGACAATCGATGGTCACAAAGTCACGGTGTGACTTCACAACGACGTCGCATATACGTCTCCATGTCTTACGGGATAAGGAATTAATTTTACTTGTGCTCATAACAATAATAATTTTTTAATGCACTCACTGCGCAATTTCATTAATGGAATCAATCCAGATTCCACAGAAAATTTCAGAAACTAGACTTTCAAGCATTTGAACAACATCTTTATCATGCTCTCTTAAAAAGTCAGCTGAAAAACAACTCAAGTTGAGCCGAAATCCACTCATCTCACGTTTTGAAAAGCAGCTTCTCGAAAAGAGTTGAAATAACTCGAGTGAACGAGATGTTTTTAAGCAATTTAAATCAAGTTGAACCATTTAAATAACCAATTTAAATCAAGAAGATTCAATGGTTTGATAAACAACTCATTTATGATCGAAAAAATTACAGCTCTTTCCTGAGAAGCCAAATCAACTCTTTCGTTTTAAGAGTGTGGTGACAATCCCGTAGCAGTTCGAAACATCATCGGTATTATACTTTATTATTTATTTATTTATTTAGTGTATAATTTCATTTAAAATGTTGTTTTCTCAGTAATTAAAAAAATATTTTTCCACCATGACTTAAAAAGTTTAACTACGTATCGAAATATAAGCCGCGAGAGTTTTAATCATAACATAATGTTTCAAAACTGCATTATATTTTTTGAATTATATTAATTTAAACAATGATTATATTGCGGTGAAGCCTGCAGCTTAGTGAATGAGTATATCCGTTTGCGTAAATGAAAAGGTTTTAAGTTCATTTTTATGTATACAATTGAGCAAGTTTATGTGTTTTAGGGCCATTCCATGAAAAGAGGTAAATTGATAGTCATTTTTTAAAATGTGTTTAAATAAATCTTTTTGGTATTTACTGGTTGGCAACATGTCAAATTTTATGTTTTGAGTAAGAATGTAAAGCTTATTTTTTGTGGATTGGCAACACAACAGTTTAAAGATGGCGTCCATGTGCAAGCAAGTATGTTGCGTTTTGCAATACATTTTGAGGGAGTTTTTTTAATAAAGAAAATCCAGTGAAACTTTTGAAATCAACATTTTAGGTAAGTCTAATATTCATTGTTTATATTTTACTAAACTGAAATATATAAGATAATTTCAAATAATTATTACAGCACACAAAAAGAACTCTGTTTCTGTGTCCCACACGTGACACAAAACGTGAACTTTTTCACTTAGGAGGAAAAAGGAACGCGTTTATTTTGTTTAATTGGCATTCTTAAAGCAGTTTAGTGTAGCACACTTATCCTATGCTAGTTAAAAATTTGGACGAAATTTTTATTTGGAGAAAAATATCAAAACAAAATTGTCCCGCACGTGACACCTTATGAGCAGGACGATTATTTTTGTTTTCTGAATGTTAAATAGAGATTTATTCTAGCATAGTTTTAGCAGTTTAATGATTATTTTGTCCTAAGAAGTTATTCTATGTAACTAAAACGAAATTAAGATTTTTTTTGTTTTTAATTTTTATGATAATTCCATTTTTTTTCTTTTTTTTGTGATGCTAATATTTTTTATTTCCATTTTTTTATAAATTTATTTTAATAAAATTTGAACACTTTGATGGTTATTTTTATTTTAAGAACATATTGTTTGCCAGCAAGAATTGATCTACTTAATTTATAGGGATTTTTTCTATACAATAAGAAGAGTCGTGTGTTTAAGAACTTGTTATTATTCTACAGAAAAAATAATAAAACTTCTTATCTATATTCTGTTTTTCTAAGTTTAATTCTATTTTAAGTTCAATTTTTCTATGAAATTAAGTAAATTTAGACAAAAGCGTTTATAATTCATAAAGTTTATTCATTTAGTTGAAATGGAAAGATCTAAGTCTACTAGTGCTAGAAGAATGAAAAGGATGAGAGAGAAAATGTCATTAGAAAATTCTAATTTCCAAAAAGAAGAAAATAAAAGGATCAGAAACAGCAGTTTCTTTTAATGGGTGAATGGGTAGTTGTAAAATATGACGGCATTAATTATCCTGGTGAAATTACAAGCACCCATCATGATAGTGTTGAAGTGTCTGTCATGTTAAAAAGTGGTAAATTCTACAAGTGGCCACAGTATCCAGATATAATTCTATATTCATTTAAAGATGTAGTAAAAAAGATATCAACCCCCACTGTAGCTAATAAAAGAGGTTGTTTCAAATTTCTAGAAAATTTTTTAATTTTTGTTTATACATTTACTTTATTTTACGTTTAAAAATGTCAATTTGAACATTTACTTTGTACAAAAAAAAGTTAAAATAAATATTTTTGTATTGTAAAATGTATAGCATGCATTTTCTTTTTTGCATTCCTTTATTGTCTAATTTTTGAAAAGTTTACTTGAATGATATTTGCAAATGTCCCACACGTGACAACCGTGTCCCGCACGTGACACTATACGTTGTATTTTTTTTTTTAGTAATTTAAAAATTTAATTTTCAAATAAGAATGCTTATTTCATGAACATTAGACCTTTAGCCTCTAATACATAATTTTTGTTTTGAAATTGCAAAATTAATAGAGCAGAAATGTTATCTGGATCAAACAGCAAATTACAAGTGGTTGACTTCAGATGTCCTGCACGTGACGCATGCAAATTAATTAATAACTAAATCAGTAAACCATTTAGGAAAAATCTGTCCCTGCCTGAGGTATTGTTATATCAAATATAAACCTACAAAAATATGTTTATTCTTATTTCTGAAAAATCTTAAGCCCTTTAACACAATTTTGATGGAATTATGGTGTCCGATTGTCCCGCACGTGACAGCGGAATGGCCCTTTAGCGTCTAAATTTAATTTATTATATTTTATGGTACAAATGTTCTACATGTGTTAATAATTTTGATTGTTTGAATTGCGGTTATAAATTTAGACATGATTTTTAAGTTAAACTTTTAATGTAAAATAACACTTTTTCTGTGTTGTTTAGTGTTTTGGAATCCATACTAAAAGAACTTGATTTTTCATTCTTTCTAGGTGCGTTCATAATTATTTAAATACATAGCACCTATTGTCGTCGTTTAGTCTACACGTCTGCACGGATATAACAGATCAAAAACTACCAACCGAATCTTTGAACTATATAAATGTTGAATAACTTTGTTGAGACATTTAAAGTTTCATCAAAATCTGATACTTAATTTAATTAAAGGGACAATCATAAATATTCCGTTACATGACGGCCAATGGGAATGCATTTTAAATGTGTCGCACTCTTTCGAACGTAATAAAACTGATATGCATCTATGAAGGATATACTAAAATAAACTTTCTGTCTAATCTGTGGTGCAAAGAATATTTACTATTAATTTACAGGGCCACACAAAAGCATTTCGTTACATAATGATATAGGGCAGGGTTGGCGAATCTTTTCACATTCGCATGCTAAGTTTTTTCAACAAAAATTTTCAAATGACCATGGCGTGCCACCAATCCCAATTCCTTCCAAAAAATAATAAATAAATAAATAAATAATAATAATAATATAATGAATCAAAATCATTTGTTTTTACTTTTATTTTGCAAGCTATTTAACATCCATTAATTCGTATATTTCTAAATTTTATGTTCTTCATAAAATAATGCCAGATTTTTTCCAAACAGGCAACAAATTTTTATAGCACTTTGCCGGGACTTAACTAAGGAACATGGTTATACATCATTTATTTACTGTACACAGTTTTCACAAACTTTTGTTTATTTAAAGCTTGTGACGATATGAGATTAACTGTTTTTGTAACTAGGGCCATAATATTATCAAGAGATTCAGAACCAGTCTTTGCACACAGGACTTGCGGATGTATGATGTAGTGAAATCCAACAATAATGTGCCCAATGTGGGTTTGAAATAAAACTGAGAAAAACCATTCATTTTACCCACCATACGGGGGCCCTAATACTAGCGATACTAACGGTAATAATTCCTCCTTAATATCCCTTTCAACAAAATATCGTATAAAAACACCTAAACGAGCAAATATAGTTATATCTGCATTTTAGTCAAGACACAGTGAAATGAAAGGAGAAGACTCTAAATCAGATTTTTGTTGCTATCATGCATTTTTGGTCATTTTTAGGATTCTATCTTTGACTGTATTTCTTGATAAAGAAATATCTTTAATTCGCTGAATTATTTTATCTTTATTTTCAAAATCGTCAAAAAGTAAAGGAGCGCATGTTAACCAGACTTCCTTCAAAAATTCTCCATCGCAGAAAAGTTTACCATAGCGAACAATGATATTCACAGACAAGAAACTTGCGACACTAGCTTGAGAATCCTTGCTGACATATTTAATCATAGATGTGGAACAGTTTATATTTCTGTTTAATTGCATTCGCAATGAATTCTTTTTGCTCTTCGTAACATTCTTGGGAAAGAGATTTGTGATTAGTTTCATAATGCTGTTTTACAGATGTCGTTCTACAGACCACTATCCCGGAACATAAAAAGCCAAGAGCCTTATCATCTTTATTAATCATACCATCTTTCTTTCCACCATGCTTGAAATTTTCTACTATCTTATACTTTCTATATTTTAGACAAATTGGTTATGTTTAGTAAATACTTTTTTAGCGTTTCAATCTAATCAGTCTTATATTACCAGACTTAACAGTGAAGAAACTTAAATAACAAAAAATCACTTAAGGAAAGCAAATCAGTATAATAATGAAATGACTAGCAACTAGAGCTCCCGATTATACGTTTATACGAGTATACGTATAATACGTATTATACGAAATACGTATTTGCTATACGTATAATTCGGCATCGGCAGTTATGCGTATTACACGAAACAGCATACACGGTACATCGTATATACGGATTTTACCCAAGCTGTTAAACGTATAAACGTTTAAACGTTTTTCATTCAATATATGAGATTTGACGTTTCAATATTTTTTTGCGGATTAGAAACATTGAGAAATATCCGGTAGAGTATCCCCATCGCGATTCTTTGTTCAAAGAACTACGATGTGTTTACTTAACTACTACTTGTTATGCAGGTACTTTAAAAAAATCTGAATATTTCCTCAATTTAGATTTTGGTTTTTTTTTTCAAAAAACTCAGTTATTTATTATAAAATGTCTTACATTAGTTGTGGGTAGGATCAAACTAATCTTTGGAAAATCTGCGACGCAGTACTTAGTTTTTTATATTTTCTTGTACCTTTGGAAGAAGAAAGTATTGAATTCGGGAATACTTTCGACGGGTTTACACGTTTTAAAGGTAAGAGAGTCCGAAAAACATGTTGTTACAAAATATCTGCCTGTCAGTTTATGAGTCTGTAACTTTGTCTGTCTGTATGTGACACGGATTTTGTGGGTTTTCTATCTCAAGACCTAATACACAAAATTAAGTAACATATATGGGGGAGACTAGGGCACATGTGAAAATGGGGTATATGAGAACATTGCCATTTTTCACTGGTTATATGTTTTTTTATTTCAAAAAATTATCAAAGATGGGAGCACCTATAGACATATGGAAAATTTTTTTGAAACTCTTCGACATTTTGTTTGTACCCAGGAGCCAAAATACTGCTTACTGTACTTAAAAGTAAAATCTCCAGCTTGATAAAAGAACAATTTTATTTATTTATTCTTTTTTTTCTTTATTTAACATATACTATGGATACTAATAAATATTTATGATATTTTTTATTTTTGAAATTGAGAAATGCTAATGATTTGTCATTTTAACTCTTGTGGGAATGTGGGACACTTATGAAGTGTCTGGCTGGAGCAGATCTGAATATGTCATTAAATTGCCCAATAATCATTCAGTGATTCTATTCCTTTTAGTTAACTTCGTGAAAATAATGCCAGCTCCATTATCTGTATTTTTATAGAAATAGGAGACATTTCTAACATATAAAGTTAATTTTGTGTAATAGAAACTTCTACAAACACAACTGTCAGTAAATACATAAAAGGCAACAAGCTCTTTACGTCCAATTGTAATTTAAATAAATTTCATGTTTTCTAAATTGCAATAAATGCTATACATTATTTTATTTAACAGTTTTCAATAATATTTTTTATTCATCATTAATGCAAAAAATATTACGTTTAACAACTTTGCAAATTTTTCTGTTTCATTTGTTGCAAGCTTGTAGTATTATTTTACTTCCATTTCTAAAACAGCTATTTTATTTGGTGTTTTGAAAATAGATATATATATATTAAGAAAATGAGATTTTTAAACTTATAACTACCGTGAAATCTCCATTATTGACTCCCCCCTTTCCTTAAAAGCAAAAGAAATTAAATTTGGAGGAAGCTTATAAATGTAGAACAAATTTTTACCCTTAATTTACAGGCAAATATAGGAATGAGAATCTTTCGCCTTTTGGTAGTTTTCCTATAAATATTATCCAAATGCCCCCTCCCTAAAATCTCCCTAAAACAAAAAGCCCTAAGCCAAATTTAAATTCTTTAATTATTTTCTCAAGTTTACTTCTTCTTTTTTTTTTTTTTTTTTTTTTTTTTTTTTTTTTTTGTTATATTGCAACAATATTTTATCAAATATCTATGCGCCCCCCCTAAATCTCCTTATTTTTATTTTATAATATTTTGCTTAAACATGTAACTCAGAAACTAAATAAATATACATATATTTTTCTTTATGGTGAATTTAATAAATAATACAGCTAATGATTAAGGTAACATATGAAAAAGATAATAAAAACATGTCAAAATTTTTTTTCCTTGTGTTCACATGTTTTCCTTATGTGTTTACAACTGCTCTTTCGTTGGGTCACATATGAACATTTTTTTTTTTTTATTCAATAAACTATTAAGAAAAGTAAGAAGAACTGTAAAGTTAATTTTTAAAAAATACCATGGTTAAAAAAAGTTCTGTTTACTATATAAAATAGAGTAGCTTTGCTTATAGAAATTAACCCAGTTATGGCAAAAAGCTATGTTTATGTGAACTGTTCACATGCATCCCACTCTCCCCTATATATTCAAGTAGTGCCTGGTGGAAATTGTTGCTGACTAGTTTTGTATGTAAATCGTTCAACAGGTGGCTCTACTTTGCTGTATTTTATTTGCGATTTCTGCAATAGCTCTATCTCTAGAATTAATGCACGGGTTTTCAACAAACTACAGATTCAGTCAATGCTGGATATGAAGTGATTCTATGTATGTTTTGGTGAGAATGTCAAGGTTAAAAAATGAAATTTCATTATACATTAGCAGAGTTAGAAAATATTAGCTCCATGAAAAGAATAGCATTTACGCTCGGGTGCAATCTTGAGTATAAAACAATAAGTGAATAAAGAATTTTTAAATAATTAAAAAGAAAAAACTAAATTTAACAAGAATTCACAATATATCTAAAACCTTTATACTCTCATTCTTTCCTCAAAAAATGTTTAATTTTAGTGGTTATTTACAATGGATACAATTTGTATACTTTACCTACACAAAATGTAAAATAACGCGATATCTGAGCTCATTACCTTGAGATGAACAAAAAAAATCTAAATAAATTCAAAGTACAATGCTGCAAAATACTTTTGCAATTCACGGTAATAATTCGCTACTTTGAAAATAGATATTTCACTGTTAGTGAAACGAGATTGGCAAATCAGGAGTCAGATATTTAGTGAAATTTTTGCAAACTGTTTTAAAAAATATACGCTTTTCATTGCTTGATTTTGTATATATAAGACATACTATACGGATTCCTGTCGTAACGCCACCGATTTCCAAATTATTCTTCATTCAGTGACATAAGACTGATGAAGTCCAATATTTAAATTAGATACAATACGTGAAATATACGTATACATTAAATATACGTATTCTAAAATATACGTTTAACTGATACGCCTTATACGTATCCGGATACGTTTAAACGTATATTTTAAAGTATCCGTATAGCAGAAAAACGTATTATACGTATATACGTATATCGTTTAAACGTATAGCTGCTATACGTATCCTATCGCGAGCACTACTAGCAACATAGTTTTCTGAGTTTCATACATAAATAACAGAATTGTATCGACAATCAGTCGTCTGCCAGATAAATTACCCCTACTCTTTCATGAAGCTGACACACAAAAGGATAAAAAATGTCGAAAGCGTGATTGAGAAATAATAATTTTTTTTACATTTTAAAATTTTTTAGCAATCGAATTATTATTTTTTCTTGTCAGAAAAATCACATTTTATTAGTTTTCTTCATATTTTTATTAATTTAACTAATTAATTAAAAAATTACAGCAACAAAGAAATAAAGCCTCTTGTGATCAAAATGCGTTAAATGATACAAAAGTTTCAGAACTATTAAAATAAGAAAAAATATATATTTATTAGATTTCTCTCTTTTTCTCTGCGCGAATTACAGGCGCCAGGAGAAAGAAATCGAGAAAATGTGTTCGTGTGTGTGTGGGAGGGGGGCATTTCTCTGTGAGTAGTTCAGCGGTAAGACAAGTGCACTAGTATTTATGAAAAAATAAAACTACTAGGGGTGATCCAAAAAAAAGTTAAGGCAAAGGAAAAAGTATTTATTAACAATAGAAACAAGATACAAATGGCAATCAAGAGACATATCTGACCTTTAGTTTTCCACATAGTCGCCAAACCTATTTAGGTATTTGTCAGAATGTTCGACCAACTTATTTATCCTGTCTTGGTAGTAATCAGGGCCCTGCTCATTGAGCCAATTCCCGGCAGCTGTTTTCAGTGCATCGTCTGAGGTGAACCGTGTTCCGGATAAGTTTCGCTTCAACGCCGGAAAAAGGAAATAGTCACTTGGAGCCAAATCGGGGCTGTATGGAGGGTGATTCCAGACCTCCCACTTGAACCTTTTCAGCATTTTTCTGCATTCACAGAGTCTGGCGAGCTGTATGGGGCCTAGCATTGTCATGCAGAAGAATGACTGTGAATTTGTCGGTGAATTTCGGATGCGGCCACATTCTTGGCCCATAAGAATTGAATTATGGCTCACACCTCTATGCGAGACCACTTTTCTAGATGTTATGCCATTACTGTTACTCTTAAGTGTCTGTGTACTGACATTATTTACTCATAGAATTGCTGTAGGACAACTAGCGCCATCTGTCAACCACCCTGGATTGAAATATTCGCTCTACAATTATTACGTTTCAAATGCTTCTGCTTGTAAACTTTTTTTGGATCAACCTACGTATTTTCAGCTAAACACGTGTATTATTAAAAAGTAATGATAATGTGGTACAGAGTTTTGGGGAACGTGAGTGAATTTTGATTTGAAACTACGATTAACGGAATGCCAAAAAAATTCTATCGCGTGCCAACTGCGGCATGCGTGCCATAGGTTCGCCGACCCTGGTATAAGGGGAACATTTTTTGGAGCGCATCTTAATAATATTAAACAACTTCACATTTTATGAAATTGATATACGTTGCTGATGATTATTACAAAATATTTCCTGTATAATATAAAGCAGATAGTATTTATAAGGATATACAAAATATTTCCATACTGTATACAAAATACTGCATCTAAAGTACTGTAAAATATTATACCTAGATCTGAATATTCTTAAATCTTCCTTACAGTGAGAACGCATCTCATTTGCTGGAGTTGATGTGCTATTTTTAACTTGCTATATACTGGAAAGTATATAAATTGTATATGATACTTAATTTAATTTCTCTAAAATTATACATATATTTTTGCATAAAATTGCACTTTCATTTAGCTTACATTTTTATTTTGTATGTGTATGTATGTACGTGTGGCGTTAGTTGAAGAATAACTTATCACTTCATGAACCAAATAAAAATATACAATGAAAGTGCTAAAAATTAAATAAATTCTAAGACAACATTTCTTTCCTTTTAAAAATATTTTTCTGAACAAGGATTTTTTAAAAGTTTTAATGAAGAATAAACGCAATTTTTAATTAAGATTCATTTCTTTTTAATCTCAAAAGTTTTTTATGCTTAAAAGAGTTCCAATTAAATATACACTCTGATTAACGTCATCACTAAAGAAAAAAATGAGCAGATTAGAATGGAACAATAAAGTCCTGAGTTATGAAATTAAGAAAATTATCATTAGCTTTATGAGTTTTTTTTTATTTATTATAGATAAAATCAGCTATTTCTATAGAAAAAAATATTGTTTATTTTAAAATTAGACTAGTAACTATGAAACTCTTTTCATTATTGCTGCATAAATATGATTTTTTTTAATATGGTAAAACTTTTTATGTGTGCGATAATCAGACTTTTACAAGGAAAAGAAATAAATGCAAATATTAAATTTTAAAACCTTTTATTAAATCCAGCTCGTGTTTTTTTCATTATATTTAGAGGTATAACCCTAGAGATACGGTTTTCAAAAACACTAAAATTTCCTGTCATTGACACTACTGTGTTAACAATTCATATGCATTATGAATTTAAAAAACTGTCTCCCGTAACTTTTTTCTTTGCGTTACTGTGATACATTAGAAGATATTTCATTTAAATAAAATATACTTTTTTGTTAATTACGGCTAATTAATTGATGTGGTACTTCAAAGTACCGCTGGGTCATAACTCTAGGACAAAAACGAGACTTAGAAAAACAATTATATCTAGTGTTTTCTAATTATAATAATTTTACTTGTTATTCGTACACTGTAAAAAAAAAATTCCGTCAATTTATGGAAAAGACCTTGCAGCAGAGTCGCTGAATATTTCAGTTTTTTTTTAGGAAAGCGCGAAACTAAACGGTCTTTGTAGTTTACGTTTTTTTTTTTTTTTTTTTTCAATATTATTTTGTAGAGCTTGAAAAGCATACGTTGCGATAAAAATAAAACAGCAATCTCATTGAATGATAGATTTTTACAGCAATAATTCCGTATTTGAAACTCTTAAAATGACAACAGATATACGGCGATACACATTTAAAAATATTAATTTCCCGATTAGATATTTTAAATATAAAAATGCATTAAACGTCCATAGACTTAACATTAACGAGGAGAAATTAGCTGCTGAGTAACTAGCATCTTTACGAGTTATATTTATAAGTTTTAAACTTCATGTTCAGTCACATTGTATCAAGTTGGACAATCGTACCAGCTTCGAAATCATTGTAGCTCTCGTTGGATCTACAAGACTCATTGTATATTTTTCATATTTCAATGATCAAATTTGTTTTTCTTTAATTTAACTACTGCGAATATTAAATTGCTTTTTTACGTTACTCGCTGCACCATAATATTCTGTTAATGTATATGGTCTTTGTAAATATGCTTAGAGAGTAGAAATTTTTTTTATAAGGTACCCTGGGGTAATAACGCCACGTTAAGGTTCTACCAATTTTCACGGCTTAGTTTTAGATTGTATTTTTCAAACAAATATAGGATATGATAGCAACTCATTGACTATCTATATAAAATAAAATAATTTAACAGATATGTATTCATAAAATGTAATGGCGTTTTTTCTTGACCAATGCTATTTGGTGTTATTATCCACTTATATGGGTAATAACGCCATGCAAACAAAACTATGAAATAAGATGGAATAATTGCATGTAGATTGCCCAATTCTAAAAATACAAACTCTACAAACTTAGAAATTGACAAATTGCATTCTAAGCTATTGAAAATGTTCAATTTTTTGTGAAAGTGTGAGAAAAATAAAGGTGTGGTGTGGGAGGGGGGGGATGAGGCAAAAGAATATCAGACCGTGAGCTTCTTTTTGCTTAAAAAGGACCGCTTAAAAAGAAATATGAGAAACATTGCACAGTTTTAACTGTGTTTATTTGAATCAGTATTTAGGATGTAGCTCGGCCACTGTAGGGAATCAACCGGGGTATTAATGTCAAGGATTGGCGTTGTTACCCCGGTATAGTTATTGCGCAGTACATTTTAAATTACAAATTATCTCGAGAAGATATCCAAAATCTTCAACAACATTTTAAAAGTACATGAAATGCACTACAAATTTATGTAATTAACAAAGTATTTCCGGATAAAAAGATAGTATTCACATCACAAAACGTATCTCGCAAATTTTAGATCAAGCGTTAATATTAGTTGTTTGTAAAAACAATAAGGCCTAAAAATGAAACAAATTAACTTGAAGCTGTTTTTTGCGATTTATATGACTCAAAACCCTTCTGCGCAGAGCACATGGGTGTCATTTACCTGATTATTTCATAATTATGCAAAATATAAGCACTTGGCGTTATTACCCCGCCTGGCGTTATTACCCCGCCTGGCGTTATTACCCCAGGGTACCTTAGTATTAATTACTGAAATATATCAATAAAAAAGCATACAACGTCGTATTACTAGTGAAACATAATGTATTTATTATTTACTTCTGTTGTATTTGGTCCTATCTATTCCTATATTCTGAAGCTGTAGAAAACAAAGATTTTTAAAACTTATTGACTTGCATTTGCTACATAGATTTTATACAATACCTTCTACTTACTTCTAAGAAGAATATAAAAATTTTAATGGTTTCACTTGCTTGTATTTTCCATAAACTTAAACGCAATATTAATATTTTGGAGGAAACTGCGTAAAACTCTATACTGCAAAATAAAAAGTATTGCACCTAACAAAGTATAAAAATGTAAAAAAAAAATTACATTTTCTTATTTCCATTAAAGGAAAATGTGCATTTCTTTTGCACACATTATTATGAAGTCTGTAATAGCAGAACTTTATATGTGGTTTAATATGTGTTACCTATGTACTATCTCGTTATATCCCGTTCAAAATTAACTTTGCGGTTTTGTCATTTCCGTGTATTTTTGTGCCTTTACAGATCTTTGGCTCATGTAAAATGGAACCTTTTTTAGCCTAGCATGCTAGAAAAATGTTTATATGAAATATTTTCATATCTTTCGTATGTGGGTAAAAAAAACTCAGATTTTCTATTCCTATATACTATGACATAAAAATGTGAAAAAGTTTCTCTGTGGGCATAAACGTTTAGTAGTAATAGAAAGCAGAAAATATTTTTAAATAAATCTTTTGAGATTATGTAAGTTCTACCAATATTCTTCTGTTTTAATCGTCAAGAAAAATTATCATTATTTAGAAGAGGCAAAATTAAAATATACATAAATTACAGAGGAGTAATATATATATATATTACTCCTCTTATCATGTCTGGATTATTTATATGGTTTTTATTTATTCATTGTAGATGGTAAATACTATTATATATTTTTTATTTATATATATACACACACACACATATATATACAGGGTGATTCTAAATTTTTTTACAATAAAAGAGCAGTGATAGTACACATCAAGACAAACAATATTAAATAGGAGACCAAGGTCCGAAACGTTTTCCAAAGGAGATAGCCGCCATTAAAATTTAGGGACCAAAATTTCAAATAAACATAAAAAACGGAAAAATCGGTCGATTAATTTGCGGTTTTCACTAAAATTATTCTTTATGTCGGCATTTTCTTGAAATTAAATAATAAAGATAAATTTCAAAAAATGCTGATAGAGGGCGCTTTAAACTTTGGAGTAACGAACAACTCTTTTTTGGCGTTATTTTTTGCATCTTATTAAATGCTTTCGTACGCTTAGACTTAAATTTAAAATTTTGAGGTCAAAATCTGAATAGTTGGGAGTGTTTAAGTAGACAAACTGAACTGTGTTCAGAGGATTCAAATTTCAAATGATTATAAAAAACGGAAAAATTGGTCGATTCGTTTGCGGTTTTAGCTAAAACTAATTTTTAAATGAGCATTTTCTTGAAAATAAATTTTAAAGATAAATTTCACAAAATGCCGATAGAGGGCGCCTTAGACTTTGGAGTAGCGTACAACTATTTTTAACTGTTATTTTTTTGATCTCATTAAATGCTTTCAAATGAATAGACTTAAATTTTAGGCTCAAATTCTGAATCATTGGGAGTGTTTAAGTAGCAAAAAATTGAATTGTGTTCGAGGAGGGGGAAGGGTTAATTTTTTGAAATTTATCTTTAAAATTTATTTTCAAGAAGATACTGACTTAAAGAATAGTTTTATTTTCAACCGCAAACGAATCGACAATTTTTTCCATTTTCTATAATTATTTTAAATTTGAACACCCCCACCCACCTTAAACACAGTTCAGTTTGTGCTACTTAACTACTCCCGACTATTCAGATTTTGAGCTCAAAATTTGAGTTCAAAATTTGAAGCTCAAAGTCTAAGCTTCCGAAAACATTTAATGAGATGCCAAAAGTAATTTCAAAAAATAGTTGTTCGTTACTCCAAAATCTAAAGCGCCTTCTATCGACATTTTTTGAAATTTATCTTTAAAATTTATTTTTAAGAAAATATCGACATAAAGAATAGTTTTAGTCAAAACAGCAAATCAATGGACCATTATTTCCGTTTTTTTATGATAATTTGAAATTTGAATCCTCTGAACACAATTCAGTTTGTACTACTTAACCACTCCCCCTTTCAGATTTTGAGCTCAAAATTTGTTTGACTCTAAGCTTACGAAAACATTTAATGAGATGCAAAAAATACCGGCTAAGAATAGTTGTTCGTTACTCCAAAGTCTAAAGCGCCCTCTATCGGCATTTTCTGAAATTTATCTTTATAATTTAATTTCAAGAAAGTGCCGGCATAAAGAATAATTTTAGTGAAAACCACAAATCAATCGACTGGTTTTTCCGTTTTTTATGTTTATTTGAAATTTTGGTCCATAAACTTTAATGGCGGCTATCTCCTTTGGAAAACGTTTGGGTCTCCTATTTAATATTGTTTGTCTTGATGTGTACTGTTACTCCTCTTTTATTGTAAAAAAAATTTGGAATCACCCTGTATATATATATATATATATATATATATATATATATATATATATATATATATATATATATGTATAGATATATATATATAACGATCAATTTTAAAACATTATATAAACAATTGAATTTAATACTAAAGCTATCATATTGAAAAAGTTTGGTATGTTTCTTTCTTTTTCTATCAATTTTAATAATGTATTATGATTTATTTTTAATGTTTTTTCTTCATTTTACTTTGAATTTATGCGTGTTGGTAACTCCAAATTCGCATTATTTTGCTTTTTCATAGTTAAGATGACGATGAAACCACACACTTTTTTTTGTAACTCCAAAGTATTTGTGGGCCTGAAAATTGGGCTTTGTTTCTGCAAGTTTCAATCGTATTCATTTTGATTTATTTATTTTTTTCATGTTTAAATGTGGTAAATTCGTATTAACTACATTGGTTTATATATTGTTTTACAATTAAAGGTTTTCTATTAGCAATCAAAGTAATATGTTGCGTTGCATATATAATTATGTATGTAATTCCATTTTCATATTTTATATTTGTTTCTTTTTATTTTGAATGAAATATTCATTATAAATTATTTTCCTGTTACTGGTATTTTATGTATATATATTTATTTTTTTAATATATAGAGGTAGCTAAATGTTTTAGCAATTTTATACATATACTTAACAAAATCCGAATTTTTAAGAAACTTTACACAGCTTAACTGTTTTATCTTGATGTAATTTATCATTCTCTTATTAACTTTTCGTAAACGACGTGTTGATATATGGAGCGGCTAGAATTTTGACGTTTACTCGAGTGAAATAACTACTTACTTTCATAATTTAGAAGAATGCGATAATATTTTTCAGAAATTCTTTGTAGATAAAATCAATGTATCTCTGAAAGAAATCGAGTGCTATTTTCAGTGAACTGGTACCTAAGCTTTAAATTCTTTTAAATATCTTTCGCACATTAGTTTAGGGAAATGTTTAAAAGCATTAACATTTTTTAAAAAATTTATAAAATGATTGAAGATATACTGCCAAAAAGGATTTTTGGAAAAAAACTTAATCTTTTTTGTGAGTAAAATATTAATTCTACGTTAATTTTTCAACATGCACTCTAATAAAGTGGCTATATAATAAATTTGCATACATTTTTTAATGTATGTGCACGCATAATTATTACGCGAAAAGTAATCTACAAGTTCCACTTTCGACTACTTTATGAAGCGACTGGTCCCCTATGCAGTGACGCAGCCAAAGGGGTTAAAACCCCGCACAGAACTAAGAAAGATTGCTATAACTGTCACTTATATGAATCAAAACCAAACTTAATACTTAAACGTCTTGTCGTACATCTGAGGCCGGCGCTTTATTGAAGCAGATTTCGTTTAATAAAGTGATTCAGTTAAATGTCAAAAATTCTATTTAAAACTGTGAATGTGCATACTACATGGATTAGTTAATTAATCCATGAATTAGTAAAGTTAGTTAAGTAATAAAGATTTGAACTAAATCACTTTTCTGAGACGTATTATGCGAAAGAATGATGATTTCCTACCACACAGATGCTCTTTTAGTTTAAGTACTTTACAATGAGTATTCTAATCAGGGCTGTAACTAAGGGGGCGCTATGGGCGGCTCAGCCCCCCCCTAAAATATTTTGAGCCCCCCCTGGAAAAGAGTCCAAGGTCACTCAATGAATTTCTGTTCCGAAAATCCAAATTGAATTCTGTTCAAAAATCTAATTTAGTTTTGAATACCTTTCACAGTTTTGCAGAGATACTAAATTCTATCTAAAATAAGTGTTTCAACACTCCCTCAACCTATTTATAACATAGGGAGCTAACAGGATGTTTAATTTTGCACCAGTTATACACCCAAAATTTTCATCATCCTCTACTTTTCTTAGCATGAAATGAAGTTATTACAAGTTATTACAGTTTATAAGAAACATTGTACTTACAATGTGAATATGCACTAATTTTTCTTTCTGCGTCAGAGACAGAGAAAAAAGTTATGAGCCCCCCCCCCCCCCCTATACTTCACTTTTAGCTACGACCCTGATTCTAATTAGTACTGATTTTATTAACCGATGATTCAAATAACCGGCAAGCACCCAAACACCTTTATCTGAAACTGACCCCCCCACCCCCCGTAGAACCAGCTGCGTTACTGCCCATATCTCATTAATAAGGCGGTAAATGCTTCCAAGTGGTTCAACGTCCGTTGTTATCGGCGTAGATCAGCAACTTCACATATTCCCAGAGAAGCTAATCCACTGGTGTAGTGTTGCCAGTGATTTACTTTTTTCAAATTCAGATTTTTTGATAGACACCCCTTTTTTTGAAAAGGAAAAATTCACCTTACTTAATGCGAGATTCATTAAGGCGAAAGCAAACAGAATTTTACCATTTTTAAAAACTAGCGCTGATTAATGATTCTGATTTTTTTTTAATCCTCGGGGACGTTTTTAGATTGCAGGGTAAAAAAACATACCTTACGGAAAAATGGGTCTTTCTGTCAGTACATATTTCCCAAATCTGTCTCTCCTTGTTCTTTTGAATGTTAAATTGCGAAAAGATAATTTTAGTTGGAAAAGTGAATTTCCGGTTCTCGGAGACCCCTGAGCGCGCTTGTATGCAACCCTTTGCAACCCACAAATTACAAAATGAGTTAAATACCAGTAATGCTAAATGACTTAATAAATCCCCCCCCCCAAAAAAAAAAACACTTTACTAGCAAGAGATGTCATATATGTCCAGAGGCAAAGGACAAATAATGGAAAATAACATGCAAAATATGTGAAAAAAAAGTATTCGGCGAACACGGTTCCGTTATATGCAATAAGTATAAATAACCTTTGTATAAAAATATTTCTAAACGTCATATGTACGTTTTAAAAGATATAATAATATAATATTTAAAATCTAATTAAGGTGACGATTTTATAGTATTATTCAACTAATCTGAAATTTTTTTATCTTAATAAATACATTAGTTATTTTTTCAAGACAAATTTTAAATTTTTTACGTATTTTTTCCATGTGTCTTTTCTCTATATACTTACTTAGACTATGTAAAATGTGGCAGCAAACACTTCTTTTTAATCAAGAGTAATTAAATGTTTTTTAAAAAGAAAACGTTTACGTGTCTCCGAGACCCACCGCCCGCGCTCGTGTCGCTAATAGGGATGTGTGCTTTGGCGCCAACTTGTATGGGCCCGAGCCTACCCAATAAATTTGAATCACAGCTTACCCAATTTTCATTGTTCTAGTAATTTATTTCACTTATATTATATAATTCATTTTTCTCCTTAGAATAAAATTTATTTTTCTAATATCATGTGTTTTATATCTCCAACTGACACCCATAAATCCCAAATGACTGAAATGTTTTGCTTCCATGTTTAACTTTCAGTTTGTAGTGATGTTCATGATATCTTGACATTACAATAAATATAAGAAAATTTTCATGGGAATATAATTTAATAAAATTGAAACTTTATTAAAACATAATAGTTGACTTAAAATTCTCATCTTTCACCATCTGTTAAACCTTCAACGAAAAACAAAGTTCTCGCACCATTTAAAAAAATATTTTTGAACCCACCCAATACTTTTGAGCCAATCCAATATTGTTCATAAGTTGGCACCACTGGATATGTGTTCTCCCGGGTTAATTACTTCACTCGTATCACTGCACTGGTATGAGATCATTTGACCATGGAATCCACTTCACAGGTCCACGGGAAAAAATTATGCGATCACTGAATGTCTTCCGCAATAAACTGACAGTGTGGTTTGCAACATTTAAAGCGCTGTTTTAGCGTAAGTCTGTTCATGCTGAAATGTCAAACATATATTAAGCACAAATTACCTGTCATCTGTCAAACTGAGTTCGAATAGAAACAAAGGTGCCGTTTCAAAACCACACTTCGAAAAAAATACCCTTTATGAAATGCGTTCGCAATTATGTAAATGCGTAACACAAATACTAGTCGTTCAATCCATTCTCCGTCTGTTTGTCCTCATATAATAGAGCAAAAACTACTAAACCGAATCATTTTAAATTTAAAATATATAATTGTAGCATAATTTTCTCGTGTAATTTCAAATTTTATAAAAATCAGCAGCATAATTTAGTTTCAGAGAAAATAAAAAGTATTCCGTTACATTACGGCCTAGAGGGAAAAACAGTTTCAAGTACATTATAATAGGGCTGTACGCTTTTGCACATAATAAAATTGATATGCATATATGAAGTATATACTAAAATATGTATTCTGTATAGTCTGTAATTCAAAAAATATTTGTTATTTATTTACAGGGCTACACAAAAGTATTCCATTACATAATGGCGTAAGGGAGAACATTATTTGGGGCGCGTTTTAATAATATTAAACTTTTTCACATTATATAACGTTGATATACGTTGCTGAGGGTTACTACAAATTACTTCCTGTATAATCAGGGGTGGCGAAATTTTCAAAAATCTTAACAGACAAGGATTTACTTCACCAGCTCACAAGATGCAACACAAACGCAGTTGAAAATACTTATAACGAAATCGCACGCGATCACAGACAAAATTTCTATTACTAAAATGCATTTTCGTAATTATTTTTTCTATTATGTATTAAGAAATATATACATGAGAGGTAAGTTTAATATTACATAGAACATACTATATTTGCACTGTAATAATTTAGAAAATTAAAATATCTAGATCAAACAAGTGTCTCTAATAATATGTTTATTGCCTACAAGTTTTTTAAAAACTAAAAATGCATTGGCCTTGCAAGGATGTCCACTCGCCTCTGACGAGCAAAATGACGTATTTCCCAATCCCTGTGAATAGAAAGCAGATAGCATTTTCAGGGATACACAGAAGATTTCGGTTATAATACTGTATTGTATATTATTATACCAAGATCTGAATTTTTTTAAAACTTCCTTGTAGTATGAACGCACAGTCGTTCAATCATTTTATAAACATACTAGCACTCTCGAAGTGTTTGAGACGAGAAAGGTACACAGAAAAGAGAAATAAAAAATATTCATTTCCCAAAGAGATATTTAACCCTTTTAGTCGGGGTGTTCCTGAATAAGGCACCTAATTTTTAATTTTTCCGGTAGCAGGTATATTTAATTAAAATTTTCATTTTATAACTTACCTCAAAATAAGCATCTTCATATTTTCTAATAAATTCGTTTATTAATTCTGGTGTAAGTTAATTATTTCAAATGGATTTACCTCTCACCGAAAAGGGTTAAAGAAGTAAAGGCATCACAACATGCATTTCACATAACTAAATAGTCTTTTAGTAATCCCACAAACAAAGCCATTTGTTCTATATATATGTTACGGCCAAGGTCCTGGGCCTGGCCAATTCTAGAACTGGCCGTACTGAAAAAAAAATGGGTTCACAAAATTGAGTAAAAAGTATGCAATTTTAAGCCCTTTACGTACTCAAAATAGCTCCGATCCAAAAGTTCTCAAAACTGAGAAACACATGTACTCATTTTTTATTCCATGATAATGTTCAAATATAAAACGCTATTATCGTCCCCGCATATGCTGGCATTTATTTCTTGCTTAAAATTATGAGCAATAAACATTTAATTGATATTTTAAGAGGATTAAGAGAAATAGCAAAATTATAAGTAAAATATCCGAATCGAATATTTTTATGACAAGAGCATTATTTGCAAGTATACAAATTATTTTAAAATATTGTGCATATTTTAATATTTAGATTAATAAGGAATGTTTATGCCACCATGAATGAGATAAACCAATACTGAGTACATAATTATAATTTGTTTGAATTTGATAACATATGCTGTTTCAAAATTGTGAAAGCGGTGTGTTCATTTTTTGATCCAAACATATTCAATTCTATATGCGTATATCGACTTACTCCTTTTTTTCAGTGCGGGAAGCCTTGGGCAACATCCGAACTGGCGATTTAAGGCTACCTTTTAGACGCGGGACCATCATGAAACTTCTGTTACTTTTCAGTGTTTCTTTAAAAAATCTGGAATTGCTATATTTCATACACTGTAATAGATAACTGTTTGTCGTCCATCTTCATGATACATGGGTACCAATTTTATTCCCCCCAGGGGAATACCTTCTTTAGGTATTTACATGCTTCGCGACACCGGGATCCTGAGCGATCATTCTCCTTTCCTTTTTTCTTCTCTATTTTATTTGTCTATCCTTTTCCCTTTGTTTCACACTTTTTAATCTTCTCTTTTCAGTTTGTTATCCCTCTCTGTTCTTCTTTATTTTTTTTTACTAACTCTTTGTTCTTGTTTGTTTTCTTACTAACTCTTTGTTCTTGTTTGGGGTTTTTAGACTAACTTTTTGTTCACATAATTCTTTGTTCTACTAACTTTGTTGGTGTTCTCTTGTTTAAGAAAAAAAAAAGAAAAAGAAAATAAAAATAAAAATGACAAAAGACAAAAAAGACACCATTTTTTTTAAGCTCCCTCTCGAATAACTCTTTTACAATAGTGGTTTTTTTTATTCACGTGAGACACCCTGGGTGTTGAGGTTTCTTTTAACCTCATCGACTCGTCCCTTCCTTTTTAGGTTGATATCGAGTCCCGGGGTGCAGGGCATCTCTGAACTCTGGTTCCGAGTACGGGGGGCGCCATGCTTGCATGGTGGTTGTTAGGAGGGGCTATTGCCACCAGGCGACTGGATCCTTTCGACGTAAGGGCCGGCTGTAGGTTGGACAGAGCTGTAAAGGCTTACCTACGGCTACCCATTTTCCTTGGAAAAGAACCGGAGCTTTGGAGATGCTATCGAGTTTAACCCAATGTTCGAAAAACGTGGGGGTCTGTTGAAAATAGTTTTCGCCCTTTTGAGACCTACACCAGACATAACGGTAAGAAGAAGGGTCGGTGACCAGGCCCGATGCCTGGCGTTTTATAAATTCTCTCTCTAAATATGGTTACAACTAAAGGAAATGAAATATGCGATGTGGAGGCCCCACAACCACTAACTGAGGTGAGCTGTGTATTTAATAAAAGTGATAATCAGGACCCTAAAAAATCTTGGGCTGAGAGGGTTGAAGATTGTACTTCCAATATGGAATGTGACAATCTCAACTCTGTAGCCAGTAAAGCTGAAGGCAGATTCTTTGTGGTCAAACGTGATGAGGGAAGTTTTGACAAAACTTCTCCCTTTTTGATCCACAAAGCTATCCAGGGATTCGTTGGAGAACCTAAGACTATAAAAAAATTACGATCTGGGGAGCTTCTAGTAGAAGTAAAAAATAGCCAACAAGCGGAAAATATAATAAAATGCAAACAGTTCGCAAACATTCCTGTCTCTGTTAGCCCTCATAGAACATTGAATACATCTCGTGGAGTAATTTCTGAACCTGACCTCTTACATGTTACTGAAGATGAAATAGCAGACAATTTAAAAGATCAAAATGTAATACAAGTTAGAAGAATAAAAATATATCGTCGGGATGATCAAATACCCACAAATCAAGTACAGATTCCTACCAAACACATTATACTCACGTTTAACTCACCCAATCTACCAAAATATATTAAAGCTGGATACTTGTCATGCTCTGTCAGACCATACATTCCTAACCCACTGCGTTGCTTCAAATGTCAACGCTTTGGGCATTCAAAAATAGGATGCAGAGGTAAACTCACCTGTGGCCGATGTAGTGCCATTGGCAACGAAAGTGTCCAATGCAACGCACAACCTTACTGCGTAAACTGTAAAAGAGACCACCCATCCTATGCTAAATCTTGCGAACAGTTTAAAAAGGAGAAAGAAATTCAGACATTACGCACTAAAGAAAATATCCCATATCCTGAAGCAAGAAAAATAGTAGAAGCCAGAACACCCAAAGTTGGTGTATCTTATTCCGCTGCCCTATCCAAAACAACACAAAAAATTTATCATACCATTGCCACTCAAACTGAATTCTTTATTGAAACCGACTGCCAAACAAAGCAAAAAGATAATAGCTTATTGAACCATTCTGGCAAAACTACAAGATCAACACAGTCTCTTTCAAATAAATCTATAAATTCTATTCCTCCTAACTTGCAGCAAAATGCTTCGTCAAAGTCATCGCAATCATTATTTCCTAAAACCCCACTCCA
The DNA here is from genome assembly GCA_964019185.1 of Maratus speculifer. Classification (NCBI taxonomy): domain Eukaryota; kingdom Metazoa; phylum Arthropoda; class Arachnida; order Araneae; family Salticidae; genus Maratus; species Maratus speculifer. The sequence goes on along the minus strand of OZ025292.1, from coordinate 43,907,109 downwards.
TAGAAGAAGCTCCCAGAATACACCTCTAAAACAAACCCGTAGATCTAAAGCCGAGAAACATAAAATACCAATAATTAAATCCACAATACCACATGAAAATAATATCAAAAAGAAAAAGAATAATAAAATAACCAAAATTGAAACCAATCTAAAACAGTTTAAAGAAAAATCATGTATGCAGGATGACGACGCGGTCGCTCTTCATCCAGAACCGGATGTAGAATTAGACGAGGGAGATAGTATGTCTACTATCTCTGAAGAAAATGACATAGATACCTTTATCTAACCCATTCATGAATAATATAATCTCTTGGAACTGCCGTGGCTATCATAATAATTATGACGAAATCCGGAACCTTCTCTCTGATCATCAGCCTTTATGTTTAGCTTTACAGGAAACTCATTTAAAACCCAATAACAAAGCCAAATTACGCAGCTATTCAACTTACAGAAAAGATTTTATAGGTAGTAACAGAGCCACTGGAGGCGTGGCTCTTTTCATCTCTCACATTTTGCCCCATTCTCATATTACTTTAAACACTGGCCTACAAGCTGTTGCAGTCCGTGTGCATATTGACCATCTCATTACAATATCTACTATCTACTTACCTCCAAACCAAACTATCCAGTTAACAAATCTAGATAATCTTCTTCTCCAACTCCCCACTCCATACATCATTATTGGAGATTTTAATGCCCACAGCCAACTATGGGGGAACAGTGATTCTAATCATCGTGGTGACATCGTAGAAAAACGTATCTCTGACAATGGCTTATACCTGCTCAATAAGGGCAATCATACTTATTTTCACGAACCTACCCGTACTTTTCATGCTATAGATCTGGCAATTTGCTCCCCATCTATCTATCCTTTTTGGAATTTTTGGATTTTCTTTCTCCTCAAGTTCTAATGATTTGCACGGCAGTGACCATTTTCCAACATTTCTCACAAAGACTACGCCTAACAGGGACTCTAGTAATTATTTTAAGCGTTACATTTATGACAGAGCTAACTGGCCAACTTTCACGAGTCATGCTATAATTACAAATAATATGATTGACTGTGATATTGATGATGCACTTAATAATATTACCAGGTGTGTCATTAATGCTGCAGATTTAAGCATTCCTAAATCCCGTACCACAAACAAACACAAAAAGCCTTGGTGGAACAGTAACTGTCAGAATGCAAAAAAGAATCAACAAAAGGCTTTGGGCATCTTCAGGAGATACCCCACTAACAGTAATTATATTGCTTTTAAAAAAGCAAAGGGAAGCTAGGAGAGTGCGTCGCAATAGCCAACGTGAATTCTGGATGCAATACATGTCTAACATTAACTCTAGTACCTCCAGTAAAATCCTGTGGAAAAAGGTCAGAAACTGTATGGGTCTTTATCCTGAAAACCATATCTCTATTCTAAACCACAATGGCCACACAATTGCTTCACCCAAAAATATTGCTGAAACCATAGCACCAACCACTTGCATCAAATTCCAGCTCTGACTCTTACCCTGAACCTTTCTTGTCCTATAAAAGGCAAATGGAAACTACCACCATCAATTTTAACACTCGCCAAACTTATGACTACAATATTCCTTTCACCATCTCAGAACTACATAGCTGTTTACATAATAGCCATCCCTCTGCTCCAGGCCACGACGGCATTACTTATACCATGCTGAAACATCTCTGCACAAGTTCTCTCAATAATCTCCTCAAGTTTTATAACCGTATTTGGATGGAACACATCTTTCCTGACGCATGGCGTAAAGCCATTATTATTCCCTTTCCTAAACCAGGAAAAGATTCCAGTGACCCAAATAATTATAGACCTATTGCACTCACTAGCAGCCTTTGCAAGCTCCTAGAAAAAATGATTAATTCCCGTCTTGTACATGTTTTAGAATCTAACAATTCCATTGCTGCTTTTCAGAGTAGTTTTCGTCGAGGTAGGTCTACTATTGATAACCTCATTCACCTTGAAAATTACATACGGACTGCCTTTCTAAAACGCAACCATTTGGTGTCAGTATTCTTTGACATGGCGAAAGCCTATGATAGAACTTGGCGTTATGGGATCCTTCATGATCTTTTTAACTTGGACTTTCGTGGCAATCTGCCAATCTTTATCAAAAATTTCCTTGCTGTTCGACCTTTTCAAGTTCGAATAGGTGGAACTCTTTCTAATTTTTATGTAAAAGAAGAGGGTGTACCTCAGGGCAGTGTCCTGAGTGTTACCTTCTTTGCTATCAAAATAAATGGGGTACTTACTCAACTTCCCCCTTCTGTGAAGGGAGATTTATATGTTGACGACTTTCGCATCATGTGTATGGGACAGGATATTCGTTTTATTGAGAGACAGCTGCAAATTGCTATCACCCGCACTCTTAACTGGACAAATAAAAATGGTTTTACTATTTCTCAAGACAAAACTTCTTGTGTGCATTTCTGTAGACATAGGGATCTACATCCAGATCCCGAAATTTTCATTGGTTCTACCCAAATTCCTGTTGTGGACACTGTTCGTTACCTCGGCGTATACTTTGACAAGAAACTGACATTTTTACCACATGTTTTACAATTACGGACAAAATGTGAAAAATTGCTAAATTTAATAAAAGTTCTATCAAATACTTCTTGGGGAGCAGACCGCAGTTCGCTTCTTAAAATTTATCGTGCTGTTATTCGTTCTAAAATTGACTATGCTTGCCAGATCTATGGTTCTGCTCGTAATCATGTTCTTAAAAAACTTGACACTGTGCACCATAGTGCACTTCGTGTTTGCTCTGGTGCATTTCGTACTTCCCCTGTTCTAAGCTTGTATGTTGAATTTAATGAGCCCTCTTTACATCATATTCGTGAAAACTTGTTATTAAATCTCTTTTATCGTCTTCTTTCACATCACGGTCATCCACTTCATTCATACATTTTAAATACAGACAATGACATTCTACATCAGCATCGTCCATCATGCATTCCATCTTTTGGTGTCAGGATCAGAAATGCAATTGACAATAGCATTCTCAGCAATACTGAGGTGAGTCCATGTTCCTCACATGTGTTCCCTCCGTGGAAGCCTCCTAATATTACTACTCTCCATCCATTCAAAGGATTTGATAAAAGGAATTTGCCTCCTGCTGTTTTCCAACAATTACTTGCTGTTCATCGAGCAAAATACAGTTCTTACACTGATATATACACAGATGGATCCAAAAGAGGAGATACTGTTGGATGTGGGGTTTTTTGTGATAACACTTCTTCAAGTTATCGTGTTCATCCTTCCACTTCTATATTTGCTGCTGAATTGATTGCAATACACAGAGCAATGTTGCACATATCTCATCATCGTAATAGATCTTTCATTATATATACTGATTCTAGTAGTTCTATTCAGGCCATTAAATCATTTAATAAGCATCCATTTGTCACTTACATCCTTGAGCTTTATAATAATTTGACAACACGTGCCTATAATATTTTATTCTGCTGGGTACCGGGGCATATGGGTATTCCTGGAAATGAAAAAGCTGATGAAGCAGCAAAACATGCTCTTATTCCATTAAACTATAAAATTCCATTCTCAGACATCAAACTACTCATAAAATACTTCATTTATGATAAGTGGCAAGATAGTTGGAATCTGGAATACAATAATAAACTGCACCATGTTAAACCTATCATAACGACCTGTCCTCTGAGCTATCTAAGGAAAACAGACGTCATTCTAACTCGTCTGAGAATTGGACATTCCAGGATCACTCATAAACATCTTTTACTTCGAGAGGACGCACCTATGTGCTCACATTGTCATTTTGTTCAGTTAACAATTCATCACATTTTGACTGACTGTGCTGGTTTGCGACACTTATATAGAATTTATTTTAAGACTTCTTCACCTAATTTGACTAACCTCATTGGGGAAACACCTCATGGGGCACTCTTTACCTTTTTAAAACATGCCGGATTTTATTTTCAAATATAGTTTCTTTCTTTTGTTTACAAATTTCATTTATACATTCTTTGACATTTGGATGCGATTCCTACCTGGACATTGTTTTTTTACGGATTTAGTACTTAAACTTTACCTTTCATGACTTTGACTACATCTGGATGGGGTACCCCATCCAGATTGCTTTTTTCATTGTTTATTTTCACTCTATTATTTTTCTAGTTAACTTGTTTTTGGCGCAGCATTTCCTTTAAGGGTTTTTGTGCCATAAAACCCTATTTAACCAACCAACCAACCAATTTTATTGTAACTAAGATAATATAACAACATTAAAATGCACACTAAAAACTATTCCCATTGATTATATTGAAACGAAATATTTTTGTGTATCCCAGTAGGTTAAACAAAAATAGTACCTTTTCAATACAGAAATTAATTGACAAACCAAATACGATAACAATAACAAGTTAATCCGAGCCTTTACTCGAGTTAGAGTACGGGCATTCAGGCGGCTACACTATTTGAATTCATAGACACTTTCAACTATGTTAGAAAGGATTAAGCCTAGTGTCTATATCTATTTCATGAATTGGCCAGTCACATCTGACCAGTTCACGAATTGGCGAATCGCTTTTGGCCTGTTCGCGAATTAACCAAGCACATCTGACCAGTTCGCGAATTAGCCAGCCAATTCTAGAATTAGCCAGTCATTTTTAAACTTTGCTGGACAGTTCGGGAATTAGCCGATTTCGGGTTCTGGCCGTAACATATATAAAATAAGAGATTCCTGCCTGCCTGACTGTTGATAACACCAAAATTATAACACACATGTCTCTGAAATTCTTGTATGTGTGGATGCTAACACCGGAATGCGCACTTCGCAGCCGGATTTTTAAATTTCAATTTAGATTTTTTAAAAATTAAAACTTGTTGGGTAGGAGGATATTTGCCATTTTCCATCAAGCAGCTGCAACGAAGCAGCCAGCCAATGAGAACATGTGTTAAATATGAAATTTAACGACAGCATTTCACGTCCGAATGATAGCAACAAATTGCACAAGCATTTCTTAAGTTTTCCTGCTTTGATGATTTTGTTTTCCTGATTGATTTACAATCGATCTTTAACATCCATCCCGACAACATTCAAAAAAGTAGTAAATTAGGTATATACTCCTTTTATGTTTTTATAGGATTTGTTCAGATATGCAATGCACATCGCACGCGTGTTCAGGAGATTTTGCATGGAATAGGTCTTATCGAAGAAAGAAATTTTAAAATAATTCAATTATGGTATTATTCTTGTGGTTCAAAACAGTTAAAATCAATGACTATATTTCTCCAACTTTTCAAAACATGGTTTTCGTGACAGATATACATAACTGCGTTCACTCAGATAAAATTAAAAATATTCTAAAATATAAAATATTCTTCAAATGAAATTTAAATATTTTCTTATCTTTTAGAATGAATGGAGATTTTAAATATTCGCAATTTGTCTGAAAAGCTCTATGGTCCCCGGCGATGCCGGGCAGATCAGCTAGTGTTTTATAGAAATGAAATTAAACTAATATATACAAAATATATTTCTTGTTCAATTATCGTTTAAAAAACAATTTTTTATTTACAGACAACTAATTTCAAAGAAACTTTACACTTTAGGGGAATTTTTACAGTTTTATCATGATGTAATTTATCACTGTCGTATTAACTTTTCTTAAATGCCATTCTGAAATATGCAACATGAAGATTTTTGACGTTTACTCGAATTACACTTTTTTTTTATCTATCATACTTCTAAAAAAATGATCAAATTTTTGAAAGACTACTTTTAGATAATATCAGTTTATCTAATAAAGAAACTGGGTTTTGCTTTAGGGAAAAAAGAAACGGATTTCTATTTTCTGTAAATCGTTTTAAATAAGCCTTGATATCTTTTTTTATATATCTACCGATCGCAATCTCATATGGAATAATATTTTTTATGCTTAAAAAATAAATTAAGGCTATCTACCAATCAAGAGAAAATCTTTCTTTGTTAAAACTTACATATAGAACAAAGAACATAAAGCTGATATTATGTATTACAGAAAAACAATAGGCTGAATCAAGATTATATCATGAAGAAACCATCCAGAAACATTTCAATACAAATTTCCCTTCCAGTCAATACGGTATATCCATTATAAAAGAAACCTATCACAAAAATTTTTAAATGTAACTATGCAGCATTCATTCAACTTACCAAAATTATGGCTCGAGTTACTTAATGGTTACGAAAATAAATATAAACATATAAGTAAAAAAAAATAATGTACATAATACGAAAAAAATTCATGAAAATTTCAATGAAGGAGTTTCACAAAATGTACAACTTTAGATTATTTTTATTTATTTGTTTTGAAATGGCTTAGACAGAGCGGAAATAAAGTTAGTTTCCGCAATTTTCGAAGTACAATTTTCGAAATCCGCAATTTTAACGAAAATGAAGACGTCAGTGATTTCACAAGTTGAAAATTTTGCGACAATTGCTTTGTGCGCATATTTAGTGGTGTTGAAGCCAAACATAAAATAATTTTGAATGGCTTCCAAGAAGCTGGTATAAAAATTGCAAGTGAGCGAGCTACATTCTATTAGTCGTATTGTTTTTATTCAAGAAATAGTTGTATAATATTCAAGAAATATCTGTATAGTATTCAAGAAGTTTTTGTACTTATTTCTTATTTAAGTAACTGCAATCGATAAATTTTGGGAAAGTGAAAATTTTCTGGGGTTTTCATTATTATTATTATTTGAGACAAATATATATAAGGTACCCTGGGGTAATAACGCCAGACGTGGTAATAACGCCAAGTGCTAATATTTTGCAGAATTATGAAATAATCTGGTAAATGACACCCACGTGCTCAGCGCAGAAGGGTTTTGAGTCATATAAATCGCAAAAAACAGCTTCAAGTTAATTTGTTTCATTTTTAGGTGTTATTGTTTTTACAAGCAGCTAAAAATAACGCTTGATCTAAAATTTACGAGATACGTTTTGCGATGTGAAGACTATCTTTTTTATCCGGAAATACTTTGTTAATTACATAAATTTGTAGTACATTTCATGGACTTTCAAAATGTTGTTGAAGATTTTGGATATCTTCTCGAGATAATTTGTAATTTAAAATGTACAGGGCAATAACTATAACGGGGTAATAGCGCCAACCCTTGCAATTTTTACCCCGGTTGGTTCCCTAGAGTGGCAGAGCTACATCCTTAATACTGATTCAAATAAACACAGTTAAAACTGTGCACTATTTCTAATAATTCTATTTAAGCGGTCCTTTTTAAGCAACAAGAAGCTCACGGTCTGATATTCTTTTGCCTCACCCCCCCCCCCCCACACACACACACCACACCTTTATTTTTCTTACACTTTCACAAAAAATTGAACATTTTCAATAGTTTAGGATGCAATTTGTCAATTTCTAGAGCTGAGAGTTTGTATTTTTAGAATTGGGCAATCTACATGCAATTATTCCAACTTATTTCATAGTTTTGTTTACATGGCGTTATTACCCATATAGGTGGGTAATAACGCCAAATACCATTGGTCAAGAAATCACGCCATTACATTTTATGTATTCATATCTGTTAAATTATTTTTTTTATATAGATAGTCAATGAGTTGCTGTATCAAATCATATATTTGTTTGAAAAAAACAAACTAAAACTGAGCCGTGAAAATTGGTAGAACCTTAACGTGGCGTTATTACCCCAGGGTACCTTATATATATTTGTATTTCGTGAGGATTAAATTTTAGCAATTACGATGGGCTCATGATAATCGCAAAAGTAAGTCCTTTTACAGTAGTAAATTAGCTAAAATTTTTCAAAAAGTAAAAAAAAAAAAAAAAAAAAAAAAAAAATATTGTTTTTAAAGTTTTGATTTATGTTCATTAGCAATAAAAATTAACATTCGATTAAAAACAATTTTTTCTAAATTGAATAAAATATATTCTAGAACAGCTTTTCCGATAATTGAATAGTAAATGTTTCACATCTGAAAAGCATATTAAAGGCTTAAATTAAAAAAGACAACTTATTACATATTATTGACATAATTTTGAATTTATTTTTGTTCAGTAATGAATGAAACTAGTAGGTGCTGTTTTTTCAGTAACAATAAGTTCGCATTTAAATTTTCCGTTTTTTTTTTTTTTTTTTTTTTTTTTTACAAACACAATAGATTTTTTTTTTTTAAATAGTGTCAAAATGGGTGCTTTGAACTGACTTTATTCGCGAGAGGAGAAAAACCAGTCCAAAATGGGGTAAAAATCATCATCACACTTGATAAAAAAAAACTTATAACTCAGTAGATAATTTACTGATAAAAAATAGAAAACTGAGTTAGTTTCCAGATCGTTGATATTATATACTTTTCCTTTAAACAATGAATATGAATACGTTTCAAAACGGTTTTTGCTTGATGAGCAGAGCAGATGCGAAGAACCTTATTTACATGATTTAATTCTAACTAAGAGGAAGAAACCCTTAAAATGGCCTAAAAATATAAAAGGTCTTTTAATTAAATCATGAGACACTGAATTGTAAGACCGTGGGAGAAATTAAACATATCGACTGTTGACATTAGAATGCGAAAAGAAAAATTGAAAAAACTTAGTAAAATTGATCCTTGGTTACGCATACGCTTTGGCCTACTTATTGAGCCTCCTTGGGGTACGTGAGAATAATATCGGCAATGGCGGAAATAGCAAAAATAGTTTAACTAAAAAGACAAGAAAGTTGATAGTTTTAGATTGCAATGTTAGTCTTATGGGAAAATATAATATAATGCAATCAAAAGGACGGAAAAGCCCACTATAACTTTTTATTCCATAGCCTCGCCTACATCTAAGCATAATGGCTGGAAATTTATGAATTTTCCGCCATCTTCGAGCCACTTCGCCAAGCCATACATCATTATGCAATATCCTTTTCACACTTTTTAGATGCGTTCGTAATTACGTAAGCACGTAGTACCTATAGTCGTCTGTCCGTCTTTCCATTCGTCTATTTATCCGTCCGTATATAACAGAGCAAAAACTATCCAACCGTATCGTTTAAAATTTTTAACCGTTTGCGAATTTCATGCACCATTCGCAGACTTGGCGTTCTGACAGAGAGACGTCCTCATACGTCATTTGCATTCTCCTATGAATGTCAACCAGTTTCAAGCCTTTACTTCATAATAATCGAAAAACTGCACTCTGTTCGTCTTTGGTGCAAATTCGTAATGGTTTCACCATCTTTAATCAGCTGTTCCCTACCCCTAAGTTACGCACCGGCACTCGTCGCACTTTGCTTTCCGTGTCTGCCGATTTCCATTCTTCCAGAACGAAGAACAATTTTATTGGCAATTTTGGGTGTTCCACTTGATCTCTCCACGTGCTACAAGGACAATCTTAAGAAATTAGCATGGGGAAACGAAACTTTTAACATTCATTTACGAAGACAAGATTATTACGCTTAAAAGCATATAGCATCATCGAAAAAAAAATCTAATGCAAGAAAATTTTTATGTAGTATTAATTATAATATTAGAGAAAAATTTTATCGGCTAAAAAAATTATTCCTTATAAAAAAAAGAACAAAAAATTATGTGTACCTCATAAATTAAGAAACGTTTTGCAATACATTCAGAATAATGTTATAAAATTTCACAGTTCTTAAAATAAAAAATTATGTTTAAGTAAAAAATTCTCAAAAACATAACACATTTGAAATTCAGCTATTAGCTCCAACAGTCGGAAAACATGTGGGTTTTCCTGCAGTTTTGTATATGATCTATAGCACTATATGCTCGAAAATCCGGCTTCTTCATGAACGTGCATAAGCCGGATTTCTGAAAGAACAGCAGATGCGCTTCGGTTATCCTTAATGGTGCCTTTAATTAAGTGGTGGTTTTAATTCATATCAATAAATAAATAAATATGTGACAAAAAAGAGTAAATTAAACATTATAAAAACTTAATTTATCTGAAATTTTTTATGTTACAAAGAACGTCAAATAAACATTAAACTCTTTTCTTTTGATGTAATTTATTAAACATTGAAATCAATTTTATTTGTTCGATTTTTTCAACGGATGTATAATAAGTTTTTCTTGGATTTAATGCAAGTAAGTAATATCAATTTTGAAAAAAAAGTTCTTGTTCCTCTCAAGTCGATATTAGTAATCAAGTAAAATTTACGCTTTTATCATAAGACACATTTTCTCCAGCCCTCTCATTGTCCTTGATCCTCTGGAATTCTGCTAGCGTTCGCAGCACTTCTATTTATCACAGCAACACGATCTATTTCTGTTATCCATCTTATCCACTTTTGATCTCAAAGTTTTTAATTTGTAAACAGTTTCTACTTTTCTTTCTGCTGTAAGTTGGAAGTGTAAGTAATAGATGACATTTATGTCAGATTTCTGAAGTGTTGCTTCTATTCTGGAACTCAAATGTTTCAATTCACACTATATATACTTATACTATTATGAAATTCAGTTCATTTAGGATACGCATAACGCAGTTAAAAACTTCTTTCTAGCAAATTTCTTCTGTAAACGGAAATTTATTGGAGATCTTTTGTGTAGACTTGTAAATGATCTCCAGAATTAATACATATTATGAAACACATAAACTTCAATATGCGTTTTACAACTAATAACACACATCCAGTAATTTTAGCTTATAGGCAGTACTATGGCCGAATTATTTTTAATTGTACCTCTAAATTAATCGGGAGTGTTATGCACATAATGTCCTATAGTAAACATCTAATAGTTTACTTATGAAGTATAATAATTTAAAGACATAAAGAAGAAATAATTATTTCTTATGGGTAAGAAAATCTTTCTTATGAGTAATCTACCATGATAACTGTAACAACCCAATATTTAAGTACTGGCGGTCGCAAACTGCGGGATGTGTTTCATTTTCAAGACAATCTGGACAATTTTGGAATTTAAATTATCAATTTTCAGATCGCCGGCATGTTACTCCAAGCAATTTACAAAAGATCTACCTGTTTCATCAATGAAAACAATGTCACAATCTTCAATGGAAAAAACATAGACAACACCGTGTAATTTAGACTGATGGCATTGAAATTTATGCTTAACACATTCGCTGCCGATCACGCGCCAGCGCGTGATATGGTGCCAGCGTTAAGGGCTCACTCACGCACCAGCGCGTAATGCTGGGTAATGTCCAATAACCAGTCATGCGCTGGCGCGGGAAAATCTTTCACTGATGCTTTGCCAGTAGTTTGGTGAAACATTTACTTTTTGTATTTGTAAATGTTTTTTAGTATTTTTTGTATACAAATTTCAATTTTTTTAATATATTCAAGTCTGTCTTAGTTTATTTTATTAAACTTTTAAATAGTTTTTTTAATTCAGACGTTAAAGTATATACTTTCAAATTATAATCACTTACTATAAATTACATATCTTTTTTCTGTGTTATTTCTTTAAATCTTTCAAATAATGCAGTCATTTAAAATCGCATTAACCGTTTCATTATAAATTTTTTAACTGGAAAAAACGTTTATCTATCATTTGCTGAAATTAAATTTCCCCTCAAATAAAAGGAATTGTGCAATCTTTCTATAAATCAAAACGCAAAATACTTTTTGTAATTTTGTGTTTTATGCATTAAAAAGTACGTATTGAGCAAGTAATTAATGATAACTTAAAACAAAAACAAATTAAAATAAAATGAATATTTACATTACAAAAATGTATTCCAGTATTTGGAAGCTTTTTTGTTTCCCTTTAACCAATTTTATCAATGAATTCAGCCAAACTTTTTCGCAAAAATTAAAGATAAGATAAAACTTTTATTGTTTTTGCTTTGTTTACTAATGATGAATAAATGCAATATTTTTTTTTACAAACTAAATAAAACGGTTTTTCCATTACCTTATTATCTTGAGTAAAATATTCTAGTAACTACAAATATCATTTTCATTTTATATTTAAATGCATATAAAAATATATGTGTGTTTCTAAAAATTGTCTGCAAAAAAACATTATTCAAATTGCATATTTCGATATAATTGTAGTTTAACTATTGTTATCTTCCGAATTGCTGGAGGATATTACTCACTGGAAATTTTATCAGTTCGACTGTAAAAAGAATAACTATTCTTTACTATGTATATTTATATATTTTTTAGATAAAAGATTAGTTTTAAAAAATAACAATAATAAAAGTTAATATGTTGTTTCCATGGTTAAATATTTTATTATTACTTGCAATCGTCTGATTTTCAAATACATAGAATACATTAGATGTTTACAATGTTCATAATATAAAACTTATTACACGATAAAACATATAATCTATATATTTAAAACACCTGGCTGTTTTTTTAGTCATCAGCCCTGAGCTTTCTACTGGCCCGATTTTGATGATTATTTTTTTAAATGAAAGCTGTTTATGTGTAGATTTGCCCATTCTGGCTAATTTTTAGTTTATTTCCATCTATATATTTTATTTTTAATTTTATAAGCTTTTTCGTGACATTTCTTCAAAATAGTGGCAACAGATTAAACTTTTCTCGCTAAAATAAAAATTTATTTTACTTTATTATTTTTCACCAATCAGGAGCTTGATCTCATCGGTAAATGTGTCATCGCATTAAAAAAAAAAAAAAAAAAAAAAAAAACTAATGGTTTTTGTAAAATTTAATCCTAATAAAATGATTGCGCATAATTATTCACTAATCGCGGTACAATACACAGATTATTTACTGAATAATATTATTAAGTATTATGTAAATAAACTTTAATAAAATAAAATATCTAAAGCAAAATTTCTTTGGTGGAGAAAATGTCGTCATTCAGGAACCAGATAAATTTGTTCCATGAATCTAATATAGATTGTTATAGCTGTATCAGTGATGATGTCATATTCAGTGACTTTTATTCCTTCTTCTAAATAAACGGAACTTATTTTATTTATTTAAATGTCCTTGGTATGCACAAATGAAAATATTTCTATAAATTGCGCCATAACTGCATAAATCACGCTTTTATTTCGGAAAAGTCTTTCTGAAGGTGTATAAATGATGTCATATTAGAAAAAAAAGAATAAAATATGTGATATGCGGGTATTGCGATAATTCTATTTTACATGATATCAAAAATTATTAAAAATCATTCCGTAGTATTAAGTTGTTATCTATATATTTAAAACACCTGGCTGTTTTTTTAGTCATCAGCCTTGAGCTTTCTACTGGCCCGATTTTGATGATTATTTTTTTAAATGAAAGCTGCTTATGTGTAGATTTGCCCATTCTGGCTAATTTTTAGTTTATTTCCATCTTTATATTTTATTTTTAATTTTATAAGCTTTTTCGTGACATTTCTTCAAAATAGTGGCAACAGATTAAACTTTTCTCGCTAAAATAAAAATTTATTTTACTTTATTATTTTTCACCAATCAGGAGCTTGATCTCATCGGTAAATGTGTCATCGCATTAAAAAAAAAAACTAATGGTTTTTGTAAAATTTAATCCTAATAAAATGATTGCGCATAATTATTCACTAATCGCGGTACAATACACAGATTATTTACTGAATAATATTATTAAGTATTATGTAAATAAACTTTAATAAAATAAAATATCTAAAGCAAAATTTCTTTGGTGGAGAAAATGTCGTCATTCAGGAACCAGATAAATTTGTTCCATGAATCTAATATAGATTGTTATAGCTGTATCAGTGATGATGTCATATTCAGTGACTTTTATTCCTTCTTCTAAATAAACGGAACTTATTTTATTTATTTAAATGTCCTTGGTATGCACAAATGAAAATATTTCTATAAATTGCGCCATAACTGCATAAATCACGCTTTTATTTCGGAAAAGTCTTTCTGAAGGTGTATAAATGATGTCATATTAGAAAAAAAAGAATAAAATATGTGATATGCGGGTATTGCGATAATTCTATTTTACATGATATCAAAAATTATTAAAAATCATTCCGTAGTATTAAGTTGTTATCTATATATTTAAAACACCTGGCTGTTTTTTTAGTCATCAGCCTTGAGCTTTCTACTGGCCCGATTTTGATGATTATTTTTTTAAATGAAAGCTGCTTATGTGTAGATTTGCCCATTCTGGCTAATTTTTAGTTTATTTCCATCTTTATATTTTATTTTTAATTTTATAAGCTTTTTCGTGACATTTCTTCAAAATAGTGGCAACAGATTAAACTTTTCTCGCTAAAATAAAAATTTATTTTACTTTATTATTTTTCACCAATCAGGAGCTTGATCTCATCGGTAAATGTGTCATCGCATTAAAAAAAAAAAAAAAAAAAAAAACTAATGGTTTTTGTAAAATTTAATCCTAATAAAATGATTGCGCATAATTATTCACTAATCGCGGTACAATACACAGATTATTTACTGAATAATATTATTAAGTATTATGTAAATAAACTTTAATAAAATAAAATATCTAAAGCAAAATTTCTTTGGTGGAGAAAATGTCGTCATTCAGGAACCAGATAAATTTGTTCCATGAATCTAATATAGATTGTTATAGCTGTATCAGTGATGATGTCATATTCAGTGACTTTTATTCCTTCTTCTAAATAAACGGAACTTATTTTATTTATTTAAATGTCCTTGGTATGCACAAATGAAAATATTTCTATAAATTGCGCCATTTTCATTTAAATTTAATAAATATTTTATGAGACTAAAGAATTTTTTAATAACTGCATAAATCACGCTTTTATTTCGGAAAAGTATTTCTGAAGGTGTATAAATGATGTCATATAAGAAAAAAAAGAATAAAATATGTGATATGCGGGTATTACGATAATTCTATTTTACATGATATCAAAAATTATTAAAAATCATTCCGTAGTATTAAGTTGTTATATAAAATAAAAATAAATAAAGCGTTTTCTATAGATCAATAACAAACACAAATTTTTTATTCTTTTTTAATAACAAAGATATCATTTTTCTTTTCGTTGTCATGACAATAAGATTAATTTGGACAAATTCATGGAGGCTACAAACCAATAAATAAATTAAATTTATTGCAAGTGCCGTAAATGTGTAGCGGGTCAGTAATGCAGTTTATTAACTCCCTGTTACTATTATAATTAAAATGTTTTGTTGATAGTATAATTATGGTACATTTACCAAGCGATATTTAAACAGAGAAAAAATAATCTATGCAGAAATTTTGAATTCGTCGTCTCAGGTATTATAATTTCCTGAATAATTTCGCATTCAAATAATGAGATTTGTAGCTAAATTTAAGCCACCATAATACTTTATAATTTATTTCCTTATTTTTTTCTGAAGTTTGTGTATCTTTATCATGGAACGTTATGTTATCCCTATTTTAAGAGATGGAAATTGTTTATTTCGGTCAGTATCATATTGTGTATATAAGACTGATATATATCACCGTGAACTTCGATTGCAAGTAGTGAAAATAGTCAAGGATAATTGGGAACAGTATGAAAATTTTATAGAATCCCGGTAAGTATTTCTGTTGATAATGAAAATTTGATGTCATTAGATAGCGAATATGCAGGTCATGTAGAATTAGTTTGCTTAAGCCAGTTGTTTCTGAATTATACCTTTAGAATATATAGAAATTATACTAGCAATAATACTTTCAATTATGGGTCTGGAAATATAATATGTAATTTACTCTTTACTGGAAATGTTGATTCAGGTCATTATGATGTTTTGGAATTTCGTCCTAAATCTAATTTTGCTCAACAAATTGTTTCAAAAAATGTCAAAAAAAGAAAAAAAAAGTTTAACAGGGCGTAAAGAGATCATAAACAAACGTATGAAAAAAAAGAACAAAAACACTTTTCTATTCAATATAGATGTGCTGTTTCTATAGTAGTTTGTAATATACAACCATTTAGGTTAGGTGAATTAAACAATAAATGTAATTACTGCTCTGCTAATTATTTTAAAGATGAAAAAAATTCATCAGGCTATTTTAATTTAT
Organism: Maratus speculifer; assembly: GCA_964019185.1. NCBI lineage: Eukaryota > Metazoa > Arthropoda > Arachnida > Araneae > Salticidae > Maratus > Maratus speculifer. Next base: position 43,891,129 of record OZ025292.1, on the reverse strand, counting down.
GATGTTGTAACAAAAAAATCAAATTACCTGAATGTCGTATTTCTAAAGATATCGAAGAATTATTCTGCGGAAATAATGAGTTATCTAAAAACTTTGGAGAAAACATTCGCCAATATAACAACGCTTTATCATTCGTATCATTCGGAGCTAATGTAACATTGCCACCTGGACAGGGTCCTTATTGTTTTAAAATTTTTGGTGTAATACATCATTGAATTTCTCCATTGTACCCTCAAAGTAAAACTACAGCTTCTTATGGGCAATTATATATTCTAGATTTTTCTGAGGCTAATGAAATCAGACTGCATCATTCCGCTAACAATTTTGGAAAGATTAACCTCTATATTACACAAATGCAACCCATATATACGATTATATAAAACAATGCATCAGAAAATGAGTGAAGAAAAAGAAATAGCATTGAAAGAAAATCGCGTACCTGTAAATTTTGTAATGCGACTTTATCATGAGCCCCAAGAGGATTCTCGCTAGAATGACCCTGCATGTTCTGAAGTCGCAGCGGTATTTGAGTCGGCTGATGGTGCTCCACCTTCTCATAGACATATTACAGTTTATGCTAAGAGCGGAGAATTGAAAACCATAGATTTTGACAGTATGCACTGTGACCCAATGTCTTACATTCTAATATGGCCATATGGAGAACCAGGATGGCATATTTCAATGCCGTCTAGCGGTGAGCGTCAGATTAAAGTTCGCCAAAACTTATCTATGCGGGAATATGTATCATACAGACTTATGATTCGAGGTTGTGTCCCTAAAGGAAATTTTAACCCAACAATCAATTCTGGAAAATTAACTCAACAGCTGATTGTGGATTATTATTGTCGAATTGAAGGCAAACGATTAAAATTCCTTCGAAGTCAGCAGTCAAAGTTGAGAGTGGAAACATTTGCCGGCCTAGCAGATGCTTTACATGTAAAGGATAAATATGAGAAGTTAAGGACTGGGCGTGTTGTTATTTTACCATCGACTTTCATTTTAAGCCCTCGAAATATGATACAAAATTATCAGGATGCAATGGCCATGGTGAGGAAGTTTTGTAAACCCGATATTTTTCTGACGTTTACATGCAACCCTTTGCAACCCCCTGCAAATTGAGTTTACAATGGCCTGAGATTACAAATAGTATACATTCTTATGAAACAGCTTACAATAGACCAGACATTACAGTTAGAGTTTTTCATGCAAAAGTTAAAGAACTCTTACGATTAATAAATCAAAAGAATATATTTGGGGCTGTACAAACATATCTTTACACTGTAGAATTTCAAAAAAGAGAATTACCTCACATTCACTTATTATTATGCCTCCAAGATGATTGTAACTTTAGAGAAGTCTCAGATATTGATAATGTTATTTCAGCAGAAATTCCAGATATTAAAGATGAAACATTATACAATTTTGTTAAATGTCATATGCTCCAAGGCCCGTGTGGCAATCATAACAAGAATTCAGTTTGTATGAACGACGGTAAGTGTAAAAAAGGATTTCCTAAAGAATTTACTTCTGAAACAAATAATAATGTCAATGGTTACCCTCTATATAGAAGAAGAAATAATGGTAGGGCAATTACAAAACATGTTAAAGGAACTGCCATAGAAGTTGACAATCGTTTTGTCGTTCCTTACAATCCATTTCTTCTACTTTACTTTCAAACACACATTAATGTGGAAATGTGTGCAACAGTACACAGTATAAAATATATCCATAAGTACGTTTATAAAGGACATGACTGCGCTAATTTGCAAGTTGTTTCTGAAAAAGATGGTTTAATTCACCACGATGAAGTTTCTTCGTTTCTAAACACCCGATATGTGAGTCCATCTGAAGCTGCTTATAGCATTTTCGCCTATCCTATGCACCAACAATCTCATTCAGTAATGCGACTACCGGTACATTTACCCGACGAAAAACAAGTATATTTTCATAACGATAATGCCACTGAAGCTTTACTTCGAGCGGAACTGAAAAACACAAAGTTAATAGCTTGGTTTAAATTGAATAGTGATCCGGCAATAAGAAGTCCTCATATATATCCAGAAACGCCATTTTATTATTCATTTGACAGAAAGAAACGAATTTGGAAAAAACTCGTCAAGTTGATTATAATTATAGGTAGAATGTATAATGTTTCACCAAAAGAATCTGAAAGATATCATCTTCGGCTGTTGCTGCTTCATGTAGTGGGTGCTACGAGTTTTGAAGATATCAGAACACATAAGAACATTACTTATTCAACTTTCAAAGAAGCTGCAATGCAACTAGGATTGCTTCAAGGTGATAATGAATGGTATCATTGTTTAAAGGAAGCATCATCCGTTCAAATGCCGCAACAATTGAGACAATTATTTTCTTTCATTTGCATATTTCAGCACCCTACTAATGTGCTTCAATTATGGAATGCATTTAAAGACTTTCTTAGTGAGGATTACCTACAACATCATAGTCAAGCAAGTGCATATGAGTTAACTCTCAAAAATATTGAAAAAATATTCAAATTCCATGGATTTTCTCTTTCTACTTTTAAATTACCGGCTACTAAATATAATATTAATAGACGAACTGCTGCTATTGAACCTTCTACAAACCCGAATCTAAATTATGATTTAATGATACAACAAGCTAACGAAGAACAACTCATTTTCATTAACGAAATTATTTATGTGATGCAACAGAACAATACGAATAAAAGTAATGCATACTTCATAGATGGGCCAGGAGGAACTGGTAAAACATTTGTATATCAATGTTTAATACAAAAATGTTTTGATCTAGGATTAGAAGTTATACCAGTTGCATGGACTGGTATCGCCGCTTTGCAGTTACCAAACGGTCGAACAGTGCATAGCAGATTTAAACTACCTTTAAGTCTACATGAGAATTCCATATCATCTCTAAACATCAATAGTAAGGCTGCATCTGACATTAAGTCTGCTCGACTAATTATATGGGATGATGCACCCATGGCCAATGTATATGCATTAATGTGCGTGAACAGACTTCTGCGAGACATTATGAACAATAATGTTCCTTTTGGAGAAAAAATAATTGTCCTTGGAAGTGATTTCAGGCAAGTTTTACCAGTGATTCCACATGCTTCAAGACATAACATAGTTCAAAACTGCATCAAGTTTTAGACTCCTTGGTCAGAATTTAAAATATTTAAATTGAAAAAATATATGTGATTAAGACCAGAAGAATCGGAATTTTTGCTTAAAATAGGTAATGGAGAAAATTTTTGCATGTATGAAGAATTCCCTGGAGACTCAAATAAAGTATGTTTACCACCGTCTATTATAGCAGAAAATGACATCTTATCCGAAATTTTTGGAAAAGGATTTTCATCTTCAGATAGTATCACTAAATTTGCTAAAGTTTCAATTCTAGCTCCAAAAAACGAACATTGCAATGAAATTAACCATAAAGTTATAAACCTTATACCTTGCACATCCAGAACATAAATGAGCATAAATAATTTAATAACTGAAAATGAAAATGAAATCCTCCAATTTCCAACGGAATTTTTAAATAGCTTAGAATTAAGTGGATTGCCTCCACACATTCTCACCTTAAAAATCGGAGCAATAGTAATATTACTAAGAAATTTAAGTCCTTACGAAGGTCTTTTAAAAGGGACTAGGTTGATTGTACGAAATATGTACATAATTGTTTGGATCTAGTAGCTATTACTGGCGACAGAGCTGGAGAAAAAGTTTTGATTCCTAGAATCGATTTAATGCCATGAGATAAAACTCTTCCTTTTTCATTTAGAAGACGCCAATTTCCAATACGTGTTGCGTTTTATATGACAATTAATAAAGCACAAGGACAGACAATGGATTCTGTTGGTATTTATTTACCTGAGCCAGTATTTAGCCACGTTCAGTTATATGTCGCGATGTCTAGAGTACGTTCATTTAAAAATTTCAAAGTGCAAATTGTTCCAAAAAGCAACAAAACAATTAATGTGGTATATAAGAAAATACTTTAACTCGAAAAGAAAATTAAAATCTTAACTCCAAAAGAAAAGAAAAACCTATCATTGAACCATTATGAAAACTGATTTCATACTTATTATAGGTAAAACTGAATAAAATTTATATTTTCTTCTAAGTAGACTTTTTTTTAAATTTCATTCATTTTTATTATTTATAAGCTTTAAATGTAACATACTCATCTTATACATATTCCTTTTCGTCGAATCTCGACAGGTGCAGCTAGTAATTCAATTAAAAATATTTATTTATTTTTTGCAGAGCAAAATAAATATATCTTTAAATTACTTTTTATATCTTGTTTTTTTTTTTTTTTTGTTTTTTTTGTTTTTTTTTTTTCAGCATTTTTTTCTTTCAGCATTGTTAAAAAGTGTTTATAAATTTGATTTTTTTGTCTGTCTGTCTATTCTTCTGCACTTGAACTCGAGTAAATATAATCGAATAACCATACCATTGCTATATATTATTGAAGTTTATTGTGGAATTTTATGCATTGAAAATTATGTATGTAGCGTTTCTGGTTCGTTTACAGAACTATTAACAAAAACAATTCCGTTATATTACGGTCTATAAAGAAATATCGCTTATGGTGTATTTTTCTGATGTTACAAAATTTCACACTTATCGAAATTGATATACCTCCTGACGTGTACTACAAGATGCTTAATATTTGGTACGCAGAGCAATTACCGTACATTTACAGGAAGGCACAAAATAATTGATCACAATATTATACAGTCTGTAAATATCCTTTGAGTTTAAGATTAACTAATTTGTTTGCATACTATTTGATGTGCATAAATTTTATAGATCATATATAGAGCTGGAATTGATGAAGAAGGATTTTGAATTTTTGTATGGGTTTCCTAATTAAACTAAGTTTTAAGCTACTTTGTAGTATATTTACAAAAATATTAATCTTATACAAGACTGCACGAAAATGTGGCCTATTTTTCGAAACATCTGTGATAGGTTCTGAAATTGTATTTACTAATGAGTTATTTGTTTTCGTTATTCTGTAATTAAACATGCCTCATTTTATTAATCGGTGAAGTGTTGTTACTATATTCATAATGTGTCTGAAAGAGTTTCGTAATCTATGCTTGACACATGATTACTCATTCATGTTTTATTTTTTTAAGCCAGATGCATAAGCATTTCAAATAAATAACCTCCTCTATTCAACTTAAATAGCTTCTTGAAAACAAAATCTTGTCCTGATACTCATTTAATTAAAAGAAGTAAAAAGGTCTTTGGTGCATGCATTTATTTTCAAGAAACTATTTTAGCTGCTTTATCCTGAAATTTAATTTGAAAACAAATATTTAGTATTTTGGGAATACAAATTTGTTTTAACCAATACAGAAAGCAGTTTAACAAACTTTTATTTTTATCTTTGAAATTTTAAAAATCTCTACGGATATAATTGGCTTCTTGTGTAAGAGCCTTAATTTTGTTTCTGATTAGAAAGTTTATAAAAAAAGATTACACGAAAGGATTCTCATTTCCTGGTTCTCATTTATTCTTTTACACTTAAAAGATGTATAAATTAATTGAATTTCTCCAAATCATCTTGATATTCAAACGTAATTTGTTAATAGATAAGAATATGCATTAAATAGATTACTTAAAATGATCAACGATTAAGTTAGTTAAATCAAGTTTTAGTAGCAGAAAACAGTTAATGAAATTTCCAGTTCTATAAAGTTATCATTTTTCTTTCTTTTTCAACAGGAAAATGGAGGATCGGCAAAATAAAACTATCTGAAGAAAAAAAAAAAAAAAAAAAAAAAAAAAAAAAAAAAAATCACATTTTTATTTGACTTCATTTTACTTGATTCTTTAAATTAGTATGTTATTTCTGTGTTAAAACATCCAATACATAGTTACATCTGTTGTAGTATTCCTTTCAAACATTTTGTTTGCATTTCAATATTTTTTTAAATGATTTTGTTTCATGGGATAGGCAGGAGACCATACTTAAACGGATTTTTAAAAAATTATCTTTTTAACACTATCATAGAAGAAAGTGTTTTGTACTTCGCATTGGTCATCTTACACCTACCTTGAGATAAGATGTCGAACATTGTTTTTAATGCTTTCTGTAATACTTGTGAAATGAAATATGTTTTAAATCATATATGTTAGTGCAAAATTCAACAAGATATCTAATAATAACAATTAAAATCAACAAGCTATTTTTAAAACAATTCAATAAAAAACTACAGCAAATTTACCAATTTAAAGTAAATACTTTGAAAACATGAACTGTGGTGCTATGTATTTTGCTATAAAAGAAACAATTTTTTTGTACGTATATTATTTCAGAATACCGAATCGATAATTTTTCACGCATTTATTTAAATTCATGTGTCTTTTGAGTTTAGTGAGAAGAATAAAAATTGCCAATGAACATCCATTACAATGTTGAAAATAGTTCGTTTTAAAGAGCTGATAATAATAATAAAAAAAACTGTTCACAATATCGATCTTTTGAAATGAAATAGTGTCATGTTAAAAATTTATATTAATAAAATGTTTAATTTTTTTCTTAAATGATGCACGTTAAATCTTTTATTTTGGAATTTGCAATTTTATGGCAATTTTACTACACATTTTAAATAATGTAGAATATACATACCTGTCATAAGTCTGAAATATTTTCTAGATGAACGAGTAACATACAAGTTAATGCTTTAGCACTAATTCAGATGCCTTTGAATACTTTGAATATGATTACAGTGTATAAGTTTTATGACATATAGCATTATAAAATCAAACCAAGTTTTTATCAGAAATATTACAGTTGTGAATTATTTAGCAAAAAATGGCTTTTTATGAAATTGTGTTGTAAAGAGATAAGTGATTTAAATTTCAAAAACCTTTAAATTTATCTTGAAATTAGATATTTTGTATTCTTTAATAATATAAAAAACTTTCCTTAACTGTATTTTACAACTTTTAGAATTTTAGAGTACGTGTTCTGTTCAAAAAAGCATTGTACTAGAAGATTAAATATTTAATATTGTATTTTCATACAAACTTACGAAATGTGAAGGTTTTATTTCGAACAGCAAAAATTATATAATTTTATATCTGATTATTATTGAATAACACATTGAGGGAAAAAATAAACGGGGATCTTTAAATAGGTACTTTTTGATAACTCTATTAAATAAACTTAACTATATTAAAACTTCGAAAAATTGAATTTTTAAAAAATATATACAAACCAGAGTGTACTGAGTGACAAGGGTTATGGCCAGGGTTCGAGTTATGACCAGGGTTATGAGTTATGACCAGGGTTCGTACAAGTAATGGAATAATACATGGGGACTCAAAAAGTACATTTTTTGTCGCTTTCTTAGAATTATTTATTTATTTATTTTGCATTGCAAAACCATTTGAAAACATAAATGACATACATATTTAGTAATTTTATTACTAATGGATCCTACAAATTGGTAGCCTAACGCACAGTAAAATTATTTACGTTGTCATTTTTGTACATTTTGTTTATTTCTGTTGCATTCTATTTTTACGTATCACGTAGCTCGAGAAAAAAGCACTATGAGAAATGAATTGCTATTTTGTTTAATTCTTCTATCCGTTAGGTTCCATTCACACGGATTTCTATTTTTTAACATTATTTATACACTTGAAAAAAAATGTAAAGATGTCTATCCTACAGGATACACCAAGTCTGAAGAGGTTAATTAAAGCGAAGTTTCATGCGTTTGAACTTCATTCTTTTTTTATAAAAAAAATTGTTTCAACTGGAAAAAAAATAATACCCGCAGAAAACATGCTTATAAATTTTAGATTTGAGGAAAATCTGACCATGCTGGAGCTCGAACCTAGATATTATGGTTCAAACTGTCCAGTGACATTGATAGAGGGAGATGGGGGGGGGCGGATCGCCCCGGGTGTCACCCTGTAAGCGGTGACACCCAATCTTTATTATCAAATAAAAAATATAATCTTAGAAGATTTTGGAAGAGAATTCTGAAATAAAATTAAATTTTTAGCGTACGACGCAATAGAATTAGTTTTCTTTTCTTTGAGAATGTGAAATTTTATACAGAATGGTGTATCTAAATAAGACCTTCACCAGGGAACAAAAACCTACCTATCCGTCGAGTGGGCAGCAAAAGCAAATTTTCAAAGAAAGAATATTCTTCCACATATAGACAGCACATTGACGTATGCGGAGTATGGTGTGAGGGATAACTCGCTCTTATAGTTTTTTTTTTTATGCAGGAGGACAAAAGTAAATAAGGAATGGTATGGCCATTTGCTATATATGCGTAGAATATTGATTGAAAAAATATGGCGGATCAGAAGGGGGGGGGGTCACACCATGATGGCTGGGGGTGATACCATTTACATCCACCACGGATGTCACCCATCCTAGCTACGCTACTGCAAATGTTCATTCTCTACAGTTTGAACTATCTGAAAAATACAAAAGCAGATACAACATTAACTCAGTACAACCATTTTGGTAGTGAGATAACCTATGGTCCATTATTTGGAACAAAACGAAAGAATAAACCACACATAAAAGAACTCCAAGAAATTATGAATGAGTAATTACACATTATTAGGTAGATTTTGTATGAAATACTACCTATTGGCTTCGTTTCCATGTTGGAATTTCTAAAAAATCGAATCACCGAATCTACACTGAATATGACACCTAGACCCCAAAACTACTATCAGTAAAAATCTCTATTTATCTATCTATCTATATCACTTTCTTATGGACTATAACTTCAATAGTTCTGCTCAAATCTCTTCCCTACTGATATATACAATAAAGGGGCATAAAATATTAGTTCAAGTTCGTTAATGTGCAAAATCGGACCAAGGGGGTGGAAATAAAAACAGTTTTTGTGAAAACAGGAAAAAAACTCATAACTTCTTAGTTAAAATAGATAACGAATTGGTTTAAAGTTTAAAATACTTTCAAGAAAAGGGCGAAAAGTTTATGCATGACAGATTTTTGTTAAAGTTAAAAATGGGGTCAAGGGGCGACAAAAAATATGGTTTTTGGCAGAAAAAAATTCATAACTTCATCAATTCTCAAGATATAAATTTCAATTGATTTTTTTAAATGTTCTTAATATTACCTAAAACTGTATTTACAAGTTTTTGATAGGCCCAACTCTTACTGAGAAAAAGGGGGAGGAAGAAGAAAAAAATCCATAATATAGTTCATTCTTAAGATGTCAAATCCAATTAAATTTCTTTTACATCTTCTCAAAAACATGTACAACTTTTATACTGAAAAGTTTATTATGGGACAAATCCTTATACCAAAAATAAATTTAAATATAATGTGAGTTGAAAAAAAATCTGAAATCCAAACTGCTTATATTCTGTCTCATTTTTAAATTCACTTTTGATTTTGAACGCATACAAATGGTAGATTCTTTTATTCTGAAACTACATAATGTGACGCATTAGCCAGTTTTTTGATAAACGCAGGATGTACTTAAAAATATCATATCAAAGTAGATATTTTGAACAGAATTTATCGAAGCGATCGTGATTGGAAATTTGAGGAAGTATTTAAATAACAAATTGCTGATTTTCTGACTCATTTGTAAATTAACTTTTGATTTTAAACGCATCCTAATGACAGGTTCTCTTATTTGGAAACTATATATTATGACGTATTGGCCAGTTTTTTATAAAGGCAAGATATGTTTAAAAATAAGATATCAAAATAGGCATTTTGAACAGAATTTACTGAAACAATCGTGATTGAAAAATTGAGGAAGTATTTAAATAACAAATTGCTTATTTTTTTACTTATTTTTAAATCCACTTTTGCTGCCAAACGCATCCGATTGTCATGTTCTTTTATTTAGGAACAGCATAAAATGCCGTATTGTTCAGTTTTTTTTCTTATAAAAGCAGAATATATTTCAAAAAATGCTGTCAAAATGAGTATTTCGAAAACTATTTCCCACAGCGATCGTGATTGAAGAACGGAGGATGTATAAAAATAAAAAAATGGTTATTTTATGACTCATTTTTAAATTTAATTTTGCTCTCAAACGCATTCAATTGGCAGCTTCTCTTATTTAGGAACTATATAATGTGCCGTTTCGGTAAATGTTTTCATAAAGTCAGATTATATTTTAAAAAATTCTGTCAAAATGGGCATTTTAGCTGAATTTCACTTTTGATGATTTTAATAAAACCAGTTCTTACAGAAAAGGAAATTAAAAATTGTTCAATAGCGGCCAAATAAAGTTGCTAATCTAGGTTATCTGTAAATTGAAACGAGTAATTAATTGCGAAATCTATCTTCGCCTGTAGAGGTAGTGTGCAGGTCATTTCAACAGGGATTTTTTTCCATTGTTGTCCATATAAATAGAAAGATAGAGCAATCGACGATTAGAATCAAAGATTCTGAGTTCAAGTCTCACCCAGGACTGATAGTCCAAGATCAAACTGCACAAAACCCTAAGTAATATAGGATAAGAAAAATTCCTTTATTTTATGGAAGAGTAGGAATAAGGAAATTTAACCATCCATATCTGCCGGAAGCAAAGGGGTGCATAAGGAAATAATTGATATCACTAGTGGTTGACTCGTAGACTTAGCATTATGTTTTCCTGCATCCAATTTCCTATGTTTTCATACTTTTGGTTGTACGGAAAACGTACGAGTGAAGCATTAGTGGTATCAATTTTTGGCTTATGCACCCCTTTGCTTCCGATAGACATAGATGATTAGATTCCCCTATTACTATTCTTCCATAAAATAAAGAAATTTTTCTTGATTTCGATGATTTAGGGTTCTGTGTGGTTCACTCTTGGACTATCATAGTCTAATTTAGTCTCAAGATATCACTTCTCTACGGTTTGAACGCTATTTGGACAACACAATATTCATTAACAACCAATGGTCAGCAGATAACACGTGGACTATTATTTGTAACAGCTTGACAGAAGTGACAGTAGATAAAAGAACTCCGTTAAGTCTTAACGGAGTTAACTTTAACGGCACCTTAAACTATAGGTGAATAATTACAGGTAATATATTTTTTCCGGATACATGAAATGGTAGAACAATCAAGAATTATAGAACCCTCTGAAAGTCTTGCAAAAGGGCAAATTTGTGGTGTTGTTTTCTCTGTATTTCATTTTAAATGCTAATAAAATAGGATTTTTTCAAGATTAAGTAAAAATACTTACTTACAAATATTCATGTGAAGCTTTAGAGCATTACTCGTTGTACAATGCATTAAAAAACATTAAATTATTAGTATTATATAATTTTTAAATATGGCTCATAATGCAGGAAAACATGAAGATCGGTGAATCTATTAACATGGACTTGTCAGTGAGAGGGTAAAAGGTTCTGAGTTCTGTACTCTTATCCACTCAGATTACGAAATCGTTTGATTTTTTTCCATGTTCATATATTTATAACTTGCTTGTTTGATAAATATAAAGGCTTTTTTGCTAATTTAGACAGAGGTTTATTTTTTTTTTACTTGTTCTTCTTGGTGTATTTAATATTTTTGTGCATGGATTTAACATTCAAGTTTATAGTTATTTTTTAAAAAATATTTAAATTGAGAGTTTCTTTAATGTCCCACTCTTTTTTTACATACACGAAAGAAACACAATTATATTAATTTCAAAAATCCCATGCACCTGAAAATCCATCCACAGTTTTATGTATTATATTCTAATGAATGTGGGAAAACAACGAAGTAAAAATATTCTAATATATAAAAGTAACAAAGATTTTTAAAAACTTATGTTTTTTATAAAAATTTAAATTTAAGTAAAATAGTTTATTCTATAATATAAAAAAAAAATCAATTTTTGGTATTAAGTGTTGTGCCACCTTATATATTGCAGTTTTATTCACAATTGAAAAAAAAAAGTATACTTATAAGATATATAGTTATAGTTTCCTTATAAGAACAAGCGCAAATTTTAAATATTAGGATTAATTTAAAAAAACTACAGGGAATGTCTCATAAAATTGCAAAATATTTTTACCATATACAATTTCTATTAAAAGCCTGAAAAAAATCAATCTAACTAGATAAAAGAATATTATTAAGAAATAATACATTATTAAAAGAATTTTTCTTAACTTAATTATTGGAAAATTTATTAACATTTATGTCTCAAGTCTTTTAGATACAAATTTTAAAATATATGCTTAAAGCTGAAGTAAATGATCGAAAAAAGACCTTTCTTTTCAAATGTTAATGACACCGGTTACAAACATTGATAAAATAGATTAAAAAAAGAAATAGATATCTTTTTCTTTAAACTAGAAAAATGTTGATACTTAATTTTCTAAGGGAAATCTCTTGAGTACAGAAAAAAATAAGGAAACAAAGAAAGATTTTTTTTTCTTTATCAGTAAATGATATAACGTGGTAAATCTCAGTCTCAGAGGAGTATAGAACAGTTTCTTTACGATAGACTTACATCTTTCAAAATGATAAAATAACTATTTTATTTTTTGAAAATATTTAAGTATATTTTAAGAGTCTTTGACTATTTCAATAAAATTTAAATCGGCATTTAATATCATTTCTTTCAACGAATTTTATTTTTCGAATGTCTATGTTTACTTATGGACATTCAATTTTTTTCTTTATTTTAAAATTATTCATTACTATGCGTCGCAAGAAGACTTATTTGAATGTGAAACGGTTACCACAACTTATGATTTATAGCCTTAGTTCTTACAGGGCTTTTTTTTATTCAGTTGAAATAATAAGTAAAATACAATTAACCCTTCCTAACTCCTTGAACTAACTCCATTTTTGTTGTAGTATCAGAATGCATTATCATGGATCGGGAGTGACACTACGTTTTAAGGACATGGTTATATTGTCTAAGTGGTCTCTCAAAGCAAACAAATCACAGATTACTGCTTTGTTATTAGTAAATTTCGCCCAAGCGAACCTAGAATTAAACGAATTTCGAGACGGAGTGGACACTGCATTCAGCAATATATGTTTGTATCGGATAAATCCACTTCAATTTGAACAAATCGAAGCATGAATTTTTCTCTTTTTTTATTTCGAGGCAGATTAAATTTAAAAATCTTCACCTTAATCCTTTTTCGTTTATATAGAAATCGATTTGTAGTTTCGCAAAAATTGTAACAAAATTTACTTATTTTAATCAGGTTTTAGTTTATAAAACTCGCAAGGAAACTCAAAAAAGAAAATAAAACTCTATAAGTGGCTTAAAAAATTTGCGAAATTTTCCTACATAACTGTAAGAATTTTTAATAAACATTACTGAAAAGGTGGCAAAATTTAATAATTTAGGCTAAAATATTGAAGCGTGGAAAATTTTCCACAAAATGCAGAAAACGGTAAAAATTGTATAAAAAATGATAATTATACAAATTATTATTATTAAATTATACAAATAACTATAGATTGATTAAGATATACATAACATCAAGTTTACATGACTTTTTTAGTAAATCTTTGTAGCTCTGCACATTAGGTTTCGTTAGAGATCGATTGACACGTATGTACATACACAAACACAGTTTCATTATAACAAAATAGAGATATGATCTAAATTCACTTAACTTTTCTTTAGAAACGGTTATCTTGGTGTATTTAATTAGGCATAAATATAGCCCTATTAACTTTAACGGGTAACTAAATTGACTTTCTAGACATCATATGAAATATGCTGTAATGCAAGAGCTGTTCTAAAAATGTTTGATTTTGACTATTATATTTTAGAAATTTTCTGGTTATTAATTTTCAGAAATTATGTCCAAAAATATAAAATGCTTGTCAAAGCTGTTGCTTATCTTTATAAATCTCAGTATAAAAGATATAATCTAATCATTCCCTAAAAAAAATCCGAAAAAAGACTATGAAGGATTCAGGGTGGCAGAACCCCTTGAATAAATGCATATTATTATCTAAAAAATGACCATAATATGTAGTTCTTCAGAAATTTTGAAGATAATTGCATAACAACGTGAATATATAGGCTGTAATGGGCAATGAGTGCTTATTTAAAAAGCGGAGAATTCTATTTGACGATGTGAATTTTTTGTGGGAGATGTTTTATAGAATTCTATTCACTAGTTCTTTTGCGAAATAGCTTTCCTGATTAAATAGCTCTGCAAACGCCCAAAAGTTATTTCTGATCTCTGATGAGTACTTTTTCTCAATTTGAGGAAATAATTTTTCAAAATTTCTCTTTATAGATTAAATTTTTAACATTAAAGGAATAACAAGTGGACAAAGATCTTCCAATTGGTCCCTTGGTTTTAGACTTTTTCTGATCAATCTTGTCTAATAAATGACGCAGAGGAAATACTCTGGATTGGAAGTAGTATATGAGCCATTATTATAGTCAATTCTAAATTTGTCCTACTCAAAACGGTTCAGAAAGGCAAATAGAATTCAACGACTTTTAAGTGGAGATTCATTGCCTATTGGAGTATGTACAGTCACTCACAAGCTACTATATATTTTAAGTTTGTGCCCCAGGATAGTTTACTATCAAATTTAATCCAATTCTAACGAAGAGATATACAAGTTAATTGGAAATTAACTTTCAGCTCCTCACTTGGCTGCTAAACGACACAGAAAAGGACATAAAATAAATAATAAAAAACTTATTTAGGACAATGCTTGCTACGCACATGTAGAAAAATTCTAATTGCAATGCTTTCTGATGATTTTCATCCATTTAAACAGCTGGATTCTCAACATATAATAAATTCAAAAGGTAGAATAAATGATATCACTCAAAGTTGAGATACTTAAAATTATCTTTGAAGAAGATTATTATGTAAAAATTGTAATTAACTGTAAAAATACTATGGTAACAGAACTTTCAATCACTGTGCATTAATTGGATGTTGTTTTGGTAAAGATCGTTTAATAGATTCCTTTAATTACATCCCCGTGCATTACTCCACTTGTCTTATTTTACACAACTATAAAAATATACGTGAAGAAAGTCATATCAGCACCATCTAAAGTCTGTAGATACAAATAAGGATGAACTAGGTTGATACATAGATTTTGTCGTTTAATATGATACGATGCAGCATCATTTAACTTACCACAGTAATGGTTCGAGCTACTCAATGGTTAAGAAAATAAAAATAAACATTCATGTAAACTATATAAAATTACGTCCTTATGGAAATGTACGTGAAAAATTGGATCATGGCGTTTCATAGATATCGTGCGAATTTTGACTAGGCTCATTTATTTACTTTGAAAATGACTTTGAATTTACACCTTCTAGGAATTAAAGTTGGTCTACTTTTTTAAGGTGTTAATTTATTTTCTACGAAATTAACGCCGTTAAACTTATTAAAAAATTGGAATTTTTTTTCGTACAAAACAATGTACATATACGTTGCACAAACAATAAAAAAAACTCTATAATAAACAGCACTATAAAAAAAATCTTGAATCTACAACAAAATATTACTTGCTCAAGTTGCCTACAAAGCATTTTCATTTTATTGCCGAAAAAAATAATATTTTATGAGGCTTTTTCTATTTATTTCTAATCTCTCTCTGTTTTTTTTTTTTTATGAATTTACTCATAATTTAATCATTAACGTACAAAACAAAAATACGGCTATTAATTCATAAACATATTTAATACATTAAATCCTAAATAAACGAAACTAAAATCTAATATATATAAAAAAAATGTTTTCAAAACTATATCGTCCCCTTATGGATTTACTCATAATTCAATCATTAACGGGAAAAACAAAAATACGGCTATTCATTCTTAAATATATTTAATACATAAATCCTAAATAAACCAAACTAAAATCTAATTTATAAAAAATGTTTTCAAAAATATATCATCCCCTTCGGGGAATTTTATTATTTTTTTTTTTTTTAGGACGAAAAAAATATGTTTTCTTAAATCGAAATTAATCTTACCTAAATCTTATTTTTAATATCATGATTTAATAGTCAGTTTATCTTTTTAAAATATCCCTATCTGCAAAAACATAAAAAAATACACTTAATTTTTTTACTACTGCTTATACGGTGTATAAATATATGTGTTGCCTTTAAGCTTTATATTCTATACCCCAAATTCTTTTGCTTATCAAAGCAGAAAAAAATATATCATGCCACAATTATTTTAAGAATTTATTTACGAAGGTTTAATAATCGATACTTGCTTTTCTGGAAATTGCTATTCTTTATTTACTTTTCCTTCAGTTTTTTCCAAATTAACTGTTTTTTTTTCATTTTGACAATTGATTTTTCGTAACTTTAATTTTACAGTTTAGGTAAGTTTTAGTTCTACATATAAAAATACTTTACTTTCTCATTTTCCAGATTTATTTCAAAAAGTTCAAACAGTTTAACTCTTTTTAACAGAAAATTATTCCTTTCAGAAGAGTTTTTCTTTGAATATTTTTGAAAGTTTAAGTATAAAGAAGGGAGATAACTCCTCTTAAATTATATAAATGGGTTTTCATGAAGAATTATCCGATTTGCTTTGAATTTTGGAAATAGTATTTTTATATGATAAAGCATATCACTGATTAGTTTGTCGGGGTTCATTGATTAAGTAATAAAAAGGAAAATGGAGGAGCTATTTCCCCCCTGAATTTCTTTTTGAAATGGCATGAGACCGTAAAAATATAAAGCTATAATATACAATTAGTATGCATAGCCTGTGAACTCAATGCCATCAGTTTATCTGGGGAATATTCTTTTTTCTTGTATCTATTTCGAATCTCTCTCCTCTCTCTCTATTCCAGCTTTTTTAAAACTGATTTGCTGTTAAGTCATTCATTATTATGAAAAAAATCCAACTATTCAGTCACAAATATATTTAATATATTAAATCCTAAATAAACCAAACTAAAACTTAATATATAAAAAATATTTTCAAAAAATATCTTTCTTTTTGAGGATTTATTCTTTTTTCCCCTTAAAGAGAAAGAAACATACATCCTGAATCTAAATTATTGCTTAATCTTATTTCTGATATCGTTATTTAATAGTCAGTTTATCATTTCAATAAAAAAAAATTCCTATCTGTAAAAAAAAACGCTTAATTTTCTACTATTGCTTATAAGGTGAACAAATAAATACGTTGCCTGTAAGGTATATATTCTATTCACCAAATTCTTTTGTTTATCGAAGCAGAACCAAAATATTTCATGCCATAATTATTTTAAGAATTTATCTACGAAAGTTTAACGATCGATGCTTGCTTATCTCGTAGATTATTATTTTTTATTTCCTTTTTTTTTCAGTTTTTTTCAAATTAATTGTTTAATTTTTTTTAGTAGTTGATTTTTCTTAAATTTAATTTAACCGTTTAAGTACGTTTTAGTTGCATACGTAAAAATGCTTTACTTTTTTTTCCAGGTTTATTTCTAAAAGGTTTCACGCAGTTTTTAATAGTACCTTTTTTTTAATAGAAAATTATTCATGCCATTCAATGTTGTTAATGTTGTTAATCTACAATAAGTATTTTCAAATTAATGCATCAATAATACTGTAAATGTATAGTTTAATTTCCCACGATTAAAAAAATCATATTTTTTAAGATTGTATCATACAAGAAAAAAAACTTTTCATCATATTGAAAAGAAAAAATTATTTGCGGTCACGACAAGATATTGTTATGCTTTATTTATTTCCACTGCGGTTGGTTGGGTTTATGATAGCCAATTATCAACATATTATCAACATATGACACATTTATCAACATATGACAGCCAATTATCATCACATTATCGACATATGACATATTTATCAACATATGACAGCCAATTATCAACATATTATCAACATATGACATATTTATCAACATATGACAGCCAATTATTAACATATTATGAACATATGACATATTTATCAACATATGACAGCCAATTATCAACATATTATCAACATATGACATATTTATCAACATATGACAGCCAATTATCAAAACGTTAGATATGGGCCCCAAGGGGCCAGTTGTGGTCTTTCTAAGGGAACTTAATCCAAATTTTCTCAAATGTAATCCAAGGTTTGAAGAAATTCACTGAAAACTCCGAACGATTAGGTCGACGGTCACGATTAGATTCAAACTCAGCAGAGGCTGTCAACCAGTTTCGATGGCAGAACCTTCCGGCCACTGTTTATTTCCAGTGTGACTCTTCCATTTTATTTTAACACAGCCGCTCCCATTCAATGAGTTGCATACTAAATATTTTCCGAGTTTATGTACTCGCTTCAACAATTTTTCTTCGAAACACTTAAACATGTAATAAAAGTTATTATCCAATCAAAAAAAAAAAAAAAAAAACTAAAAAAGTTTAAATAAAGATATACAATTGGTGTGTTTATTTATAGGGATAATTTCTGAAACTACAGAAGCAATTTCAAAATTAATGGTGCCAAATTGATGGTGATATTCCCTGTTCGAACACAGATTATATTTTATGTCAGTGCGACAACTCTAAAAAGAGGTGCATAACAAAAAAAAAACATTTTAAAATACGAATTTTACATTACTGAAGTGCCTAGAAACAAGAAATTAATCAGGGTAGTTATTTATAAGATGTTAATTAACTCTAAAAAACATTTGATTAAAAAATCAAAATCTGAAAGCTGCCCAATCATCCCGACATCTATTTTTTGTCTGAATTTTTTTTAGACCTGAACTTGAAATCGAAAACGTTTTCTGTATCGGTGAGAGAAAATCTAATCTCTGCAACTTTTTACTCAATTTCTTTCACTGTGGCTTGAAAAAGACTGACGTTTTCAAGCAAAGAATTTCCCGAATTTTCGAAAAAATGAGACCGAAAATGTTACGAAAATGATCCAGATCCATCACATAAAGATGTACTGTACTCGACTTGGCAAAATTAAGACTGTTTTGTCAACGGGCCTAGGCAGACCGATAAACAAAACAAACGAGCCCAGCTGACAAAAAAATTGAACGGGCGAGCCAACCTAAACCTTCCTGAAAAAAAAAAAAAAGGGCATATATCATTTTTTTTTTTTTTTTTTTTTTTTTTTATTGTAGCAAAACAGTGGATTTAGATTCTTAGAAAAGGGTTTTAATTTATTAAATCTTCGTGAATCTTTTCGTGAATAAGTCTTTTTTAGACATTTTAGCCATTTTGATTTAAAATGCTTATTTAAAATACTCATCTTGATTTAAATTGCTTAAAAACAACCCATTGAGTTTAAATTTTAAATGTTTCACTCATGTTGATTTAAAATGCTTATTTAAAATGCTCATTTTGATTTAAATTGTTTAAAAATAACCCATTCAGTCGAGGTCTTTTAATTCTTTATGAGAAGCTCACTTTCAAATCGAGAGATATGTGGATTTCGGCTCAACATGAGTAATTTTGTGGCTGAGGTTTTAAGAAAGTACCGGTCCGACATAATTTAACAATGGCGGTAAAATATTAGCTATTTCCAATGAATGTGTATTTCGCGGTAATAAGTATAAATGTGTATCATTAGTTGATGCTTGCTTGACAACATCAATAATGAAATTTAACATGTTCACCGTTGAGATCGACATCGGTCATTGTATTTGTTAATTTTTTTTCAGCAAATTTGTCCCATGTTGATATCAGACTTGCATTTTTTCCCTACATAATAGCAACGGGTCGAAACTGAACATAGTTATTCTCAGGATGTGTACGACGAGCAATACGTTTTGTAAAGATAACCAAAAACCAGTGATAATAAACTTCTGTTAACGGAATGCTAAAGAATGTACGTTAAGATACTTCTCAAATTCACTGTTCAACAACGCCAACCTTTTTCACACATTTTCAGACATTTTTTTTTTCTGAACTGTAAAGGCATAAAACTGACAGGTCTGGATGTTGAAAGGTTTTGAATTCTATTAGCTTTTTCCATTTCTCATAAATAAATAATTTATCAAGCTAAACACATTTTTGTCACGCAACTGCAGTTTTTTCTCTTTTCCCGTGCTAACGCTTTGTTTGAAAACACTAATTTTGACAGCATTTTGTCAAAAATATATTGTTCTTATAAAACAACGGCTGGCGACATTTGATTACACAGTTTCTGAATAAAAAAAATTTACCGATCTTGTAATTTTCTGAAAAAAAAAAGAATTTAGAAATATGTTTGAAAGCAAGTCCTTTGGGTTTCAGAAAAGCTTTCACAAATGACGACATCTTTTCACAAACATATTTTTCATTAAACAGATTCGATAGTTATAATTTTTTAACCCTCCATTTTTTTTCTTTATCTTAAAATACATAATTTTTTAAATAAATTCTTATTTAAATGTTGAAACATCTAAAAAACTAAGTAATTATGAGTTTTTTTATTGGATATTATCAGTCTCACTAACACAACGTAATTTTAAAATATACCGAAAATTTATCCCATAAATATGTATGTAGTATTCGTTAAGGGAATTTTATTTGTATTCTAAGTATTTTTTATTTAAAAAAATATGTTGGGTCAGATTTGGCCGGAGTTTTTTTTTCTGTACGAGCTGGGCTGGCCTTGAACTGTGAAAATATGAATGAGATGTACCGGCATCGCGCCACCCGGGCCAACATAACATTTTTCGGGTCGACGCGGGCTTGGGCCTTGAAATATCGTCTCATGCAGACCTTTACCATCACATTAGGGAACCCTTGAACGTTTGAAAACAGTAATTAAATTATTGAAATAACAGGAGAATGCTGATCTTATTCAATTTAAGTATTTAAGAAGAAATTGTGGTAAAATGGAGAAGAACAACTTTTTTCAAAAAAGAAAACAGTCCAAAGATTTTTTGCTTAAATTTCAAATTTTGTAATACAGAAATAGATCCCCATCAGTGCCTAAAAAGAAATAAATAAATTAAAAGTCCGAAAAGGAATAAATATTTAATATTTAAAACTACCAGCTTTAAAGTTTCGATCCCTAAACCATATTGAAATGTGAAGGAATTGTCTACATAAAAATTATTTTTAAGTAGTAAGCTATTCAGAATGGATAGTCCCGATTATTTACATAAAATTACTTACAAAAATAACAAAAATATTCTAAATATCCCATCTTATTTATTTTTATAGCTAACATTTAAGTAATGATTTTTTTCTTTTTTGATTTCATACACAGAAAAGAATTGTTAGTAACTTTATTAAGGTTTGTTCAATGAATAAAACTATTTATCTCTTTGTGTAGTACTTTATTTGATATTTTTTTTTCCCTTT
This sequence comes from Maratus speculifer, assembly GCA_964019185.1. Classification (NCBI taxonomy): domain Eukaryota; kingdom Metazoa; phylum Arthropoda; class Arachnida; order Araneae; family Salticidae; genus Maratus; species Maratus speculifer. The sequence goes on along the minus strand of OZ025292.1, from coordinate 43,869,890 downwards.
TGCGTGTAAATTCTTTCTACGTAAAAGTCACGTCTTACAATCTCTCATGTTCTCGTTAAAGATTTTCTTGCATAATCAAATAATTTTATTAGTTCTGCAATACTTGTATTAAGGTTATATCTAAAATTAAGAATTTACAATAACTAAATTCATACACTGTAAAAAATTTCCAAAACCTTTTTTAATTAAACGGAAACCTTTCCGAAAATTCAAAAAACCTCTTGTTAAAATCATGTTTCCGAATAATTCAAAAAAGTTTCCTTTATTTTCAAATTCAAGAAGAGGAATTACGTTGACGCATGCGCAAATAATGATATCCTCGTTCTAGCGTCTTTTGCGTTGGCAACACACAAACACAACACACGGAAAGCGGGAAAGAAAAACGAAATTCATTCGCTGTCGCCATTATTGAAGCATTTATGGAATCAACATTAGTTTATAATCGGTAAGTGACTTCTAGTTTTTGTTATTCTTATTACTATATTGTCCAAATTTATAATGATTATATTAAAATCGTCCATTCTGTTTGTTTAAATGTAGTTATTTGATTTTGCTAAAATGAAATTGTCTTGCATTTTTTGCATTAAAAAATTTATAAACAAAACTAAATAACTTTTCTTTTGCATATCGAATTACTCCATAAAAATGAACCGCGTTTCACACTAAACTGCGATATTCAGAATTGTAAAAGAACGTTCAAAACTATCAGATCTTACACATGGCACAGTTTTCTACTTTATTTGGAACTGGGGTATAATTAATATATTACCCTTTATATTAGTGATTTGCAATCATTTTATTAAAAAGAAGGAATTTGACTTGTGTCATTCTTCCCTTTGCTGGCTTGACTCATTCGTCCTCACTACTTTCTTGTACATTAAACTTCTTGTATACACAAAAATACTGCGTTTTGGCTTAGTTTAAATTCAATAGTATTATGTTCCATAAATAGGGAAACTTTTACATCTAAGCTTAAATAAATCATTAGTATACAGAACGCATAAAAAATATACAAAGCAAATTTACTTTTGATTCCTAATATAATCTTTTTCTTTATACAATTGCAAGCTTATGCAGATCAACAACTTTTTTCAACTGAAGATTGCACTATCATCGCTTCATCCAGTGTGCCAATGATTAAATGTTTAGAATGATAAAGAGAAAAATATACTGTTCCATTCCCCCCCCCCCCACACACACACACACTCCCCTATTATTGAAAAGTAAATAAAAATAATATAAGCTTTTATTTATTTGTTTTTTTATGAGCTAAAATATTTCATTAATAAATAAATAAAAACGCCTCGTAATTTACAAAATTTAAGCAACAATATTGCAGATTTAAAACAAAATTTAATTGTATTGTACATTCTATCGTTCATCTACGCAACCATTCTTTTTACTTATACAAACGCTTATAACTTGGAAAAGAAAATTATTGTAATTAGCAATATATTTTTCTGTTTAAAAAATTGATTTTATTGTATTATTTATTTTTTTTGTAATGTAATGTTACTGTTTGTAAAAAAGATAATATGTAGTTTGTTCTCTTCTAATATGTAGTTTAGTCTCCACCCTAGAACAATGTAATGTCCCTCCTGGAAAATTCAGTTTTTAAATTTTCGATGTTCAAAACATACAATCCCCCCCCCCCGCCAAGTTTGGATGCAAAAATTCAGATATTTTCCACAATCTTTTACCAAAATTCAAGTGTTTTCCACAATCATTTGACAAAAGGCACATTTTTTTTATTTTTTTTTTTTTTGACAAAACTTTCCACGATCTTTTGCCAAAATTTGCATATTTTACAGGATATTTTGATGAAATTTAAGTAATTTTCCATGATCATTTGTCAAAAATTGCATTATATTCCACGAATATTGCATCATATTGCACAATATTCGAATTTTTTTCACTTTTCTTCAACAGAATTTGCATATTTTTGCTTTCTTTGACAAAATTCACCTTTTTTCAATTATTTTTCAATAAAATTTGCATATTTTAAATGATCTTTCGCCAAAAATTGCACATTTATTCACAATTTTTCAATTCAAATTGTATATTTTTACATGATCCTCTGTAGAAATTCACATTTTTTTTTCACGATCCTTTAACAAAAATTGCATCTTTTTCATAATTCTTCTCAAAAATCATATCCTTTGATGGAAATGCCTTTTTTTTTTTTTTTTTTTTTGCTGCAATCCTTTGACAGAAATGGCATTTTTGTCTCAGTTGTTTGATGTAAAATTCATTTTTCCTTGCAATCCTTTGACGAAAATTACAATTTTTTGTGATTCTTCGACAAAAATTGCATTTTTAATTATGGTATATTCAGGAATATTTCTATTCAGTAAGATTAAAGTTTTAATTTCTTCTATGAATACATTTCTTAGGTATATCGTCCTAATAATTAGGTATCGAATTTCCTTGCAATCCTTTGACGGAAATTACAATTTTTTGTGATTCTTCGACAAAAATTGCATTTTTAGTTATGGTATATTCAGGAATATTTCTATTCAGTAAGATTAAAGTTTTAATTTCTTCTATGAATACATTTCTTAGGTATATCGTGTGATTATATAAAACAGTAAAAAAATATTCTGTGTATAACATGCACCCAGAGTTTTTGTCTTACATTTGGGGGGGGGGGGGAGAGTGCGTTATACACGAGTAAATACGGTATTCGTTGATGAAAATCCCTTGTATTTTTCCATTCAAGCTGAAATGATATTAAATGATAGTAACACATCGACACATTCTTTATGTATAAATGTTAAAATTGCCAAACTTCTGCTGGTATTTTACATAAAATATCAATATTAATTCATATCTTTTAAAGATTAAATATAATATTTCATGAAATAGTTTAATATTGATACTTATTTATGTATAATACTTCTCAAATATTTTCTACTGCATCCGTAAACTAGTTTCTTCCTTATAAGGACTCATCAGTATGGAATAGCCACTAACAATACTGAACTGCCAGAAACATTTAGAGTAGGGATGCACAACCGGTGGCCCGCGATGTGTTAACGAGTGGCCCGCGAACTTTGTCAATTTACAACTAGAAAAAAAAAATGCAATTTTTGTGCAAAAGTCAAAGAAAAAAATTGTAAATTTCGTCAATTTACCGAGGGAAAATATAAAATTTCATCAATCGCTTAAGAATCGAAAATTTCGTAGATTGTGCCCGGAAAAATCGCGAATTTCTGTGCACGGAAAAATCGCGAATTTCATTGATCAAGTGCAGAAAATTCGCACTTTTCGTTCATCAGGTATGAAAAAATTGTGAATTTTGCCTATGAGGCTCGGAAAAAATAGCAAATTTTGCCGATCGGATACGGAAAAATTGCAAGTTTTGTCAATCAGAAAGAAATCAAGAAAAAAATCGTCAATCGTCAAAATCAAAGGAAGAAACAAAATCGTCATATTTGTTGACGATGCACAAAAAATAACAAATTAAATGCATCAGTCGCAAAATCGCATGTTTTCTCGGTTTATTGTGTGAAAAAAAAAAAAAACGCGAATTTTGTTTATCAGGCACGAAAGAAATTGCGAATTTTGTCGATCAGGGAGGAAAAAATCTCAAAGTTCGTTGATAAGGCACGGGAAAATTACGAATTTTGTGATGATGCGCGGAAAAATTGAAAATTTCGTTGATTGGCTGCAAAACAATCGTGAAATTTAAGTTTATCAAGAGAAAAAAATCCCGAATTTCATCTTGCCGCGTAAAAAAATGAAGATTTCGTCAAAATTAGTTAAAAATCGCGAATTTTGTTGATATGGCACGGAAAAACCGCAATTTTCGTCAGTTAAAAGTGAAAAAGCGCACATTTCGTCAGTCGGACTCGAAAAAATCGCGAGTTTTATTGATTGTCGTTGGTCGGACACGAGAATATTGCGAATTTCGTCGATCTCACGCGGAAAGATTGTAAATTTCGTCGATCGGGCTCAAATAAAATCGCGAATTTCCTCTATCTGGTGCCGAAAAATCAGGAATTTTGTCTATCAGGTGAAGAAAAATCGTGAATTTCGTCAATCAGTTTATAAAAATTGCGAATTTGGTCGAGAAGGTTTGTAAAAATCACGAAATTCGTTGATCTGGTATGGAGGAATCGTGAATTTTATCAGTCATGCAAGAAATATTCCAAATTTCGTTGATCAGCTTCGTAAAAATCGCGAATTTCGGCGATCGGCTACATAAAACTTCAAATTTTGCTGGTAAAGCGAGGAAAGAGAATGAATTTTCTTTATTGGCTTCGAAAAAAATCGTGAATGTTGTCGATAGGCTAAAAAAAAAATCGAGAATTTCGTCGATCAGCTTTGTAAAAATCGTGAATTTTATCGATCGGCTTTGAAAAATCATGAATTTGCCGATTGGCTTCGTTAAAATTGCTAATTTTGTTGATCAGGCACAGAAAATTTTTGGATTTTCTCGATTGGCTTAGTAAAAATCGCAAATTTCGTCAATCATGCAAAAAAGTCGCAAATTTTGCCGATCAGCTTTGTAAAAAACGCGAAATTTGTCGATCGGCTTCGTAAAAATCGAAAATTTCGTCAATAAGCCGCAGAAAAATCACAAATTTATCGTTCATGTAAGGGAAAAGTGCAAATTTTGTCGATCGGTCGCAAAAAATCGTGAATTTTTTCGATCATGTGAAGGAAATTCGTGAATTTCGCCATTCAGCTTAGTAAAAATCGCGAGTTTCGCCATTCAGCTTAGTAAAAATTGCGAATTTCGCCGATCAGCTTTATAAAAATTGCTATTTTCGTCGATCGGATTCGTGAAAATCACGAATTTTGTCGATCTTCTTCATAAAAGTAAAGAATTTCGTCGATCGGTTTCGTAAAAATCGCAAATTTTCTCAATTGATTTTGTAAGAATTGCAAATTTTGTTGATCAGGCACGGAAAGATAAAATTTTCTCGATCAGTTTCATAAAAATTGCTAAATTTGTCGATCACTTTGTAAAAAGCCCAAATTTGGTCGATCAGGTATGGAAAATTACAAATTTTGTTGATCAGGAGTTGAAAAATCGGGAATCTCAGTGATGAGGCATGGAAAGATCTTGTTGAGGGGCTCATTTCCTCTCCTTCATTCATAAATTTTGCATTTTTTTCGGCATTAACCACTTATCTTTGTTTTTTCGCACTTTTAATAAAACAAAATTTACTCTCTTGAATAAAGTCAAGGAATATTATTACATCTTGAGAATAAACCTTGGTATATCTCTTATTTATATATAAACGTGAAAACTGCTGATTTATTCTCACCAACTGAATTGGATATTTTGACTGGTTAAGGGAACCTAAAGGGGTATCCCCGCCACTTCCCTCTGAAAACATATTTTTTATCTGATTATAGGTCACAGATCACCTTCAAATTCGAATTCTCTCTATGTTATTGATGTGGCCCTCGACCACTCAGATATTTTTGTAAATGGCCCTTCTCTTGAAAAGGTTGTGCACTCCTACTTTAGAGTAACAAATTTCTTTCTGGTATAGATGTAATTAAGCATATCCAGATCTGTTAGAGATCATAATGGGTTCCCTCAAAACGGTGAAAAATAATGTTTGATGAGTCGTAAAGAACAATAGTAGTTTATGTAGTAGTCGGCAATACTTGAATCGGATAATATATGTGTATGCACTGCCCATTTTGGCATGCTTTTGCAATGCTTGTGTAAAATTTAACAAAACTAATTTATTTCCTTACATATTGGTCTTTTAACAATATATTTTATATTTCAGTTTGATTAAACCTTAAAACTATGGAGAAATTGTAAAAAAATAAATCGATACATGACTGGCCAATACATGACTTCCGCCACTAAACAAATTACCAACAGGTAAGTAAAAAAAAAAAAAAAAAAGTAAATATTAAAACATATTTTCTCTTTCTATTTTTTATGTACATGACAAGAGACATGGTGTGCATTTTTTTTCCAGAGCAATTTAATGTTAAAATGCAATTTTTTGTATATTTTCTGTTTCATTTGAACTAATTTTATATAACTTTCAGCATATATAGTACTGCTTATGCACAAAATGTTGATTATTTTCATAATAAAATGTTAATAAGTTTTAGAGATGTAGCAATACATATTTTTAACCGCTATTGACTCCAATGTTACAAAAAATTAAAATCTAAATAATTTCCAAACTTTTCCATTAAATGTCATGAAGATCAATAGGGAACTAGCGGCTAATGATGACAATGTTGTCATGTTTCATTGAAATAAATTTATAGCATCAAAAACTCCAAAGCAGAATTTGCTTACAACTGCGGCGTACATTTCAGAACAAAAGACTTCTGTAGGACATTTTAGATTCTCGTTTTCAAGAAAACTCATCATTCAATTGAAGGAAAAATTGCGAAGTTCGCCACTCATTAGCTGGGGGGGGGGGGGACATCACAAAATTCTTTAATCACTCATTTAAATATATTATTGCAAAATTCTTCAATTGGTTGCAAGAAAATCTCTTGCAATTCATCAATCATGTAGAACAAATCATGAAATTCTTCAGCCTGTTGAGGAAAAGCATAACAAATTCAATGAACAGTCGTGGGGATGGGGGAAATCTATTTTTACCAATCAGTCGCAGTGTAAATAAACATGCTAAATTGATTATTTGTTATAGGATGCTGCCGGGTAAAATTAATCCAGATTATTAACTGTACAAAATCATTTTCTTCTGTTTGAACATTCTAAAAAACAAAAATGTTTTATTGCAATTAAAATAATTACTGTAATTTAATAATTACAAAATAAGTTAACTTAATGTTAAATAAAAAATTACTTAAATCATTAAGACTTGTTCAATGTTTCTCTCCTGTTCTTAAAATGTTTTAAAGCACATTACATGTTTTTGACGGTTTAAACCAGTTTTTGATGCTTGTCATGTCAAAAACCAGTTTCTGACGTCCGAAACCCAGCCCTGTTGTGAACTTACCATAATATGAAACATATGGTAAAATTCTTCCATAAATATATAATTCTTAGGAAGCTTATTGCGTATTATAAACCTCTTTTTTTTTTTTTTTTTTTAATTGAGTCTGACTGTTCTGGAAAAAATTGATTTTGACATGTGCCGTGCTTGTTTTCACTGACTTTTGCCCAGACTCAGGCATGAACTGCGACAATATAAATGGCAAAGCCAAACTGTTAAAGGTGCTGGCTGGGAGGTCTGTTGGAGTAAAAAAAAACGCTAAAATTGTAACCCCCCCCCCTCTCTCTCTTAATTCCATTTGTGCATGACACTTCTGAATAGATAGTACCCAAAATAACGATAAAATAGTGATTTTGCTATTATGAAGTTGCTAAAGCCAAAATTGTAAAATTTATGCTGAAAATTAAAAAATTTCGCTGTTTTTTTTCCGCATTTGCAGAACCAGAATTATTTCCAAAATACAGTCAACTCCCTTAAATCCGTAAACCAGAAATCTGCAACTCTCTAAAATCCGCACATATTTTATGGATGTAAACAATGAAACTTTCAGATTGGATATTGGGAGAAAATTTGATTTTTTTTTAGTTTTGTATCAATTCCATATAATTTTTAATTTGTAATTTTCTCAATAATACTCTATTCATGTTTTTTTTCATAAAGGAAGAATAATTTTTTGGGGGAAAAATTCAAGATATTGCTGATATCACTGATAATCACAATCTTCTTACCAAATATATTTATGCATTAATCAAGATTTTTTAGTTATAAGGCTGGCTAAACTTAAAAAAAAAAAAAAAATATTTTATGATTTTGATGTGAATTAGTAATGTACTTTTATGAGGCAAGTTTTGTTGAATAATTTTGGAAAAATACATTTAATCTTTGTAATGAATATTTAATCATATACTATTGATTATTAACTTGACCTTTGCTATTACTTTAATTATTTTGAAAATTATCTAAATTTTTATCATTTTAGTTTATTACTTATTTTAATATTTTATTACATTGTAAGTATACACTATAGTCCTGAATGCACAATTAATTGCACTCAAATTACTGTTTAAAAATGTAAACAAAGCAATGACCAGAAATCCACAAAATTCTAAAATCCGCACAACCTCTGGTCCCAAGCTGTGCGGATTTGAGGGAGTCTACTGTAATAAAATTTTCTTCTTTATTTTTCATTCTTTCCATCAAAGTTTTTCGGGTTTGGAGAATCGCAAAAACAACATTGTAACAACTTCGCCTCTTCTTTTCAGAGTCTGCTTATCCAAAATAGTAAACTTTCCATTTTGTTTCAGATTTTGATAGTTGAATTTTTCGGGTTTGCAGGAAATAAAATTTTAAAATTAATAAAATGGACAAATTATTTTTTTCTCTTTTTTCTTTTGAACAGAAGTAATGCCGGAATGATAAACATTTTTGCTTTATTTTTCTTACATTCCCTCGTAATTTTAACCAATAGGCAACACTAGTATAAGTAAGTATACAGGCGAACTTTGTTAACATGAACCTCAAGGGGGATCAAAATTTTGCTCATGTTAAGGGTAATTCATGTTATCAGTATAAAATTTTTGTATTTGTTTCTGCAGGGGTCTGTGAAAAGAAATTGATGTTAAAAGTAACTTTAGGCGTGTTCATGTTAATGAGGTTTGACTGTATAGAGCAGTTCACATCACGTGACTTTTACCGGAGAACAATGAAGAAAGCTGTAGGACACACAAACACAAAAAGCATTGATAAAGGCAGCGATGGTTGTCCTACAGCAGCAGCAAAAACCTGTTCGTGGCGTCACCTTGCACAGCTCTATTAACCAGCCTAGAGTCGAAATCGTTAAAATTTCCAGAGTCAGCCATTTTTCCCTTTCCCCCGACTCTGCCGCCCTGGTTTTCAGTTACTGTGAGAATGCTATTCTCTTCATTCCCTGGTTTTAAAAAAAAACAAGTATGCTTTAGCAGTTAAATTGCCATTTAATATTTTTTGCTACATTAATCATATTTCTTTTTCTAGGTTTAAAATGTTTTGCTGCATGGCCTGTAGACTTTTCAATTCTCACTTCGAAGTTTTCTGAATCTTTGAAAAAGGAAGCTGTTTCTGGAAGTCTGTCTTGGTCAAGCAAGAGTGAGCCTTTGAAAACTATGGCTGTTGAAATTTTAAAGAATACTTCTAATCAATCTCCATCTCAGCGAGACATTGTTGCTAGAGAACTTACTAAAATTAATCTAAGTAACCTAGAAGTGAAAAAGAAAATGTTATTGGAGATAAGGAAAATGCCTGGCAGTAGATGTGCCAAATCATTCAAGGACTGAAAATTTCTTATAAAGAGCTTAGAAGTGCCATTAATTTAAACACCCTTAAGTGTAATTTAAAAATATGTTCCCAGCCTTATTCACTTTTTTTGGAATTCAGTATGATTTTAATGTTCTTTATAATATAAATTTGGAGAAAGCAATGTTTATTTCATTACAGGCATGTAGTTCTGCTGTAAAAGCATATGTCAAAAAGAAAAGTAAAGGTGAAAGTTTAATGGATGTGTCCGTTTCTGAAAATATTAAAAATAAAGTAATTCGTACTATATTATTGATATTGAATGTAATTATTTTATTGAAGGGATTGCTACATTAATAGGATTGTATTTCGTTATAAATATAGAATATCCAAAAGAGGCCATGGGAACTTATAAATTTTTCCAGCCTTATATTTTGCAGTTACATTGTAAAAAATTGCCAGGTTAATTAATTACATTTTGTAAAACTTTATCATAAAAAATACATTTGAAAACCAGGAATAATTAATTATAGTTATGAAAATATGAAGCTTTTGAGTTTAACCTCATGTAAGAACAGCTACAAATGTAGGGGAAAAAAAAAAAGAACTCATGTAGTAAATTTGCAGACTTTTTTCTACCTTTATATATGTATATATATACATATATATATGTTAATATAGGATGTTTCCTTTTATTCATATGATAGTTCTTAAACTATTCACATTAGCATTTTACTTTGAAGTGTATTTATATTTAAATTAGGTAAATTATATATGGAATTTTGAAATAAAAAATTTGATTGTGTGAGTACAAAATTTAAATTTTGTACTAATGATTTCTTTATTTTCCAGGTCTTTTAAGAAATGATCACAATAATACAAAAAATTACAAAAATCTGCCCATCTGCAAGGAATGTTCTTATGGAGATTCATGAAAAGTCAGAGACGATTTTGTATGTGAATTCAAGAAGCCACATCAGAAGGCAAGCAATTTGAAATATTGTATATAGGCTGTTTTGTGTCATTGATGGCTTCTCAAAGAATTCCCTCTGCGATATCTCTACTTTTGCGTAATTTATTCACAAGATCATGAATTGCATTCCTGCTATGACATGGTTTCTTGAATTACCATTCAAAATCTTCTGTAAACTGTTCATAGGACATTCTTTGCAGATGGCAGATACAACTGCAGTTCTTTCTATTATTGTAAACAATCTATAAATAATCTAGAAAATGTTTGTAAATTATTAGTCCAAAAACAGTATGAATATGAATGCATTATTCTTATAATAGAGGAATGTGTTCATATTATTATGTTATTTTTTGAATAGACTATTATATTAAATATGGAAAGAGATTGTTTTTATTAAATTATTTTCAAATCAGCCATTCAGAAAATTTTAAGTACCACTCTCAGTATTCATAATTTAAAATTATGATTCACCGCTAACTTTTTCTTAAAATATCCTAGAATAAATTTTTATTTTATTTTTATGTGCAAATTCATATGACAGTTTTCATTCCTTAAGTTTAACCGAGTCTGTTTTTTAATCAAATTTACTGTTTATGTATTAATTTATAAAGCATAAAAGATAGTTCTGGGATTTTCTTTTCATTTGATGTTATGTTTATTGATATGTAAAATGCAATAAAATTCATTTTATCTCTCATTGTATATATTTTTTTAATTTTAATTTTGGTTTCCCTTTCACTTTTAACTTCACCTTTATAAATTAAATTTTTTTTGCAATTTTTGTGTATTTGTATATTATTTTTCAATTTGTTTTGTGAAATATATTAAACTTAAAATGGTATTTTTTATACAATTAGTAAATTTTTATCTTTTTAAGATATTCAGTTGAGCATTAAAAGAATTTGTTTAATAGTCAAATTGACAGATTAAGAGTTTCATTTAGCTATATTTTCATTCTCTTGTAAACATAAAAGGAAAAAGAAAAAAAAACTTTGAACAGAATATGGCAGTTTTAAAAACAAATTACTCACCTTTAGAAAGTTTATTTTCATTAAAAAGCATCTACTTTTTTTATGATGCATTATTATTTCATAAATTTGAAATAATTTAGACTTATATCATGCTGATTTGTATGGTATGTTTAAATTTGTTTAAACTGCCAATATATCTTAAAATATTAACATTAGCATCAAACTTCAGGTAAATTGCAGTATATATGGAGGTCGCTAATTGTCAGGAATTTCAAAGTAATAATCATTGAGATGTAGTGCAGTTTTTCACCTTACTCCTAGTCTACTCTGTATTATGCTTACATTTTTTTCTTTTCTGATTTCCTAATACATAATTAAAACTGAAATGCTCTCATCCCCCTACTTGCCCAAATTCAGATCACTGAATTTTACTTTATTTCTGATTTTGACATTATTGATTCTTAAACATTAAAATGTATTTTTTTCCAGCTTTTGAGTGAATTGTACTTATTAAAATTGGCTAAAATGCCAATCCGTCCTCTATATTGCAAACATGATTTAAATTAGGTACATTGTTATAAAATTTCTGTATTGAAAAAAAAAAACAACGTATATTAAAGAATTAAAAACATTACATTTATTACTTTCTTGAAAGGTGAAGATAAAAAGATTAAAAACAACATTTATAAATGTTATATCTTCATATTATATCTGCTTTTAATCTTCACCTTTTAAGAAAGTAATAAATGTAATGTTTTTAATTCTTTAATTATTGGAAGGTGTAAATTCGAGCAAGATCTGTTTTTAAACAGTGATTTGTCTTTTATCAGCATATATATATGTATTTATAAGCATTATGCAGCAGCACAATATTTATTTCCAGTGTCACTTATCAATGTTAGTTTAATAGAAAAACCTATAAGGCTCTTTTTTTTTAACTTTCTATTATTTTGTATCTGATGCAATGAATTTTTTATTCTTTCCCAATTCTAATAATATTGTAAATTTAAAGTGCGAAAACGTTTGCCTAATATCAGGATCAAAAGAGATGGTAGAATGTCTTTAAATACCTAAAGTAACAGAGGCTATGTTTTATTTACATTATTCCAATATTTTTCTTAATAATTACAAATTTTGCTACTTTCATTGAAACTAAATGGACATTTTGCTATGAAATTTAACATCATTTATTGTTGAAAAAATTCAAAAGCTGTGCAAAATTTTTGCCCACAGTAATTAATTTTCAATTAAAAAATTTTCATGCAAAAATGTTTTTTAAGATTTAAAAAGTAAGCTAAATATGGCATCATAGTAGAAATAAAAATGACATTTTAAACATTTGTAAGTAATACAAAGAGTACTAATATGAGTGAATAGAAAAAGCAGATTATTCAGATAAAACAAAAAATTTAAATATGTTTTACCGATACTGGTTTACACTAATATCAGTTCAAATGAGTGCATAGTTCGATTAAATAGCTATTTGTGATTTATTTATGTTTTTATTTTATTTATTGATAAAGTTTTTATTCAGTATCGGATATTAGCTGGAAACAAATATTGAACTATTTATATTGTTTTAAGACAGTGTAAAAATTTAAATTGTTCGATGTTTAGAGGTTAATAAATTTGTATTAATCATTGGTAAATAACATCATAAATTGTGATGTGATACTGCATAAATCAAACCCTGATTACGGTAACCTATGTTAATTTTGAAATACATTTGTCTTAATGCAGTAGTTATTAAAAAACTGGACATATTAAACAAAAACAATTTGCAGAACAAATAAAAAAAATAGATTTTTTAAGCTTGAGAAGGTACAGATATTAAGATAATTCATTCAATTAGTTCTACATTTAATGATAAATTTTGTAACAAATAAGTTAAACCAATTTAACATAAAAATATAATACATAAAATACTCTAAAAACTTAAATCCTATTCAAATGGCATTGAAATAAATTTTAGATTTTTTTAAAGAAAAAGTTAGTTTTAATACTTTAAAGTTTTGTATTTTGCATGTATCTTATCATTTATGTATAATCATCATAAACATAATACAAATTCTGCAGTACAAATATATTCAAATTAAAATTGGAAAAAGTCTAAGGTTTATTTTGATGGCATTTGAATATAACTTGAGTTTTCGGGGTGTTTTAAGTATCACATTGTAATTTTTTTTTTAAATGTTAAATTGTTTTAACTTATAAAAAATTGACATTAAATGTAGAATTAATAGAATGAAATATTATAATGTCTGTCACTTCTAATGATAAAACAATCTAGCATTTTTTTATTTTCTTTTTATTTTTTTATTTGTTCTGCAAATTATGTTTTTGTTTAATATATATAGTTAAAATGAACCTCATCATTTGCTAATAACAGTAGGCTGGAAGACTGCAAAAATTTATTTTCTAATTTTTGCTAGGTAAAAATGTTATTGGTGCAGCTTATCAGCTCATTAGTATAACTTGTTAGACTTACAATATGCATACAATTTACTACTTAATAATAGCACAAGTTAGACAAAAAATTATAAATCATTCCATGTATCAGTCATACATTTTCTGTTACAAATAACTGATTTGAAATTAGAACTTTTAAAGGAGACTACATAGATTAATATTTTGTAAACTAGAAACAGAGAAATAGCCTATTCAAAGTATAAGAATAGTTTAAACAAAATAAGTTTTAAAAAAACAACAAAATATAAACAAAATATAGTTTAAATTTTCTATGTTCCTATATGCAGGTGGTGATATGCAAATTTTCTTTTTAACTCATTTAAAAATTTAATTAAAATAAATTGAAAATTGACAGTTTTCAGACTCTAAAATGCAAAACTCCAAATTGGTTTAAATTTTGAAACAAAAGGGGGGGGATTAAGAGGTGATTTTTTTTCTTTGCATATAAGAAATTACGAAGTACAGTAGTCTTCCTCTTAACCGAAACTCAGCTGCCTTTTTTCCCCAATTTCAGGCAAAATTCAAAAGTAAAATTTCGGTTCTCATATCTTTATGTTTAATTAATTCAAATTTAAATAATGGAGAATAATTTAAACTTCTTATAAAGGTATGTGACAAGATTTTTAAAAAATTAATTTGTATTAAATTTTGTTCATTATTTGTTATTAGTGATAATTTTTATTTCAATCCAGTTTAACCGGTTTTTCTCTTAACCAGCTAACATTTGGTCCCACTTAGGTCGGTTAAGCGGGAGGCTACTGTACTTTAATAAATTAGAACAATTAAGCTGAATTTAATCCGTTAATTTAATAATTTTTCTTTTTGCTATTGTTAGCATTGTATTTCTAAAAAGCCAATTTATCTATTGTGAGTCGACCACAAGAAACCCCCAGTCACTGACACCCTCATACAAGGCAATTTATATGCTATGCAAAAAGAAAACAATTTTTAGAATAGATTGCATAGATGAATCTAATGGAATGGAAGTGCTATACAAGTTAACACCTTATTAAAGTGAAAAATGTGTTTAATTCCAGTATTTTAAACTTTTATTGTAAGGGATCAAATTTTAGCCAAAGAAATCTAACCCATTTTCATTTAGTTATTTCCAATACAAAAAAAAAAAAAAAAAAAAAAAAAAAAAAAAAAAAAAAAAAATCAGTCTTGGTTTGGATGCACTTTTTGCACCCATGATGTACATATGTCAGATCATTTATCGCTTCATCCGATAGAATTTTAAGAGCTTTCTGTTATAAAATACATAAGAGATTTTTGAATAAAGATAATTTTTTTGCTTTTTCCTATACTACTTGAACTACTTGTTTTAGATTTAACTAAGCTATGGTTTTTGTTAAATTATTGTTTTTTAAATCATTATGTGTTTGGGGTTTTTTCCTCCCTTTTGAAAGGTTTTTTTTTTTTTTTTTTTTTGTTACATTTTGTATGATTTTGATTTGTAAAAGTTAAAATTATTTCATTAAAAAAAAAAAAAAAACCTTAAAGGAAAAAAGAACACATTGATTTAAAAAGCAGAAACTGAAGAATAGTCCAATTCTTTTTAAATATGACACAACCAATTGAAGTCACTATTAAAAGCACTAAAATGCTCCTCTTATTCAGAAATCATTATATAGTTGCAACGCGAAGCTCATAAAATTCTAACTACAGATACATAAAATGTGGCTAAAACTTCTTGTTGGAGACCAAACAAAGTGCAAGAACACTGACTCAAGATGGTGTATGGCGTTTGAAACTTTTTCTATCAAATGGCTTTTTATGTATTTTATTGGATACTTTAATATAATGAAGCATTTTCTGAAAAACTCAAAAGCCTTTTTGAATGTAATAGAAAGTTTCAAAAGAACTTTTGAAACACTAAAATGCTGCCGAAATTATTGGAAACATTTCAAAAAGATTTATGAAATACTTTAAAATGTTTCTGAATATATCGGAAACCTTTCAAAAAGATTTATGAAATACTCTAAAATGTTTCTGAATATATCAGAAACCTTTCAAAAAGATTTATGAAATACTCTTAAATGTTCCTGAATATATCGGAAACCTTTCAAAAAGATTTATGAAATACTCTAAAATGTTTCTGAATATATCGGAAACCTTTCAAAAAGATTTATGAAATACTCTGAAATGTTTCTGAATATATCGGAAACCTTTCAAAAAGATTTGTGAAATACTCTAAAATGTTTCTGAATATATCGGAAACCTTTCAAAAAGATTTCTAAAATAGTCAAAATCGTTTCTGGCTATATCGGAAAGTGGTTTCCGAAATATTCAGAAACGTTTTTGAAAATTACATGCACCGTAGCTGCCCGAAATATTCAGAAACGTTTCTGAATTTTTTTTACAGTGTATGATTATTTGTTTTGATAAAAAGACGTACTTAATTTTATTTTCAATTTACTCTGCATACAGGTAAATTCAATAAAGATTTTAAAAATTTTAAGATGTAGTACACAGTTCAACAAACAATTTCTTAAAAACATAAATAGCTCTGTACTTCATTATTTTATATTTCCATTATCATTAGATGTAGTGTGTGTATTTTTGTTTGATTAATGGCAATTGCTTACAATCAAACCATTATGCGCAGTCAGATTTTTTTTAACGTTGAAAATAGGAAAATATTTTATATCTTTATAAAAAAAAAAGTAAATAATTCAGAACGGAAAATCTAAATTACTTGCATAAAATTACGTAGAAAAATATTCTACGGATTTCATCTTAGTTATTTTTATTGATAACATTTAAGCTCCGATTTTCTTTCTATTTCATTCACAAAAAGTAATTGTTAATGAATCTATTAAGGTTTTCTCTGTGAACAAAATTATTTATCTTTTTATAGGGTACTTTATTTTATATTTGCTTTTATTTTCTCTATGTATAAATTCTTTCGTTCTGAAAGTCACGTTTTCCGATTTCACATGTTCTCATTAATGATTTTCAAGTGTAATCAAAGAATTTTATTTGTATTAAGATTAATACTATTTGAAAATAAGAATTTACTTATAAATAAATATGCTTATGTGTTTTAATAGAAATGCGTATTTCATTTTCTTTTCAATTTACTGTATATACAAGGAAATTCAATAAAGATTGGATAAATTTTAGGATGTAGCATACAATTCAACAAACAATTTTGTAAAAAAAATTATCTCTACTATACTTTTTTTTTTCTTTATCATTAGGTGTAGTTTAAAAAATTGAAGCGTGTATATTTTTGCTTTATTAATGGTAATTGTTTGCAATCTAACCATTATGGGTAGTCAGATTTTTTTAACGCTAAAAAGGTAAAAATATTTCATATCATTATAAAACAAAGTAAGCAATTCAGAACAGAAAATCCAGACTATTTGCATAAAATTACTTAGAAAAATATTCTATGGATCCCATCTTAGTTATTTTTTTAGCTGATGTTTAAGGCTTGATTTTCTTTCTATCTCTTTCAAAAAAAGTAATTCAAAGTAATTCTTTCAAGGTTTGTTCTGTTACAAAAATATTTATCTTTTTATAGGCTATTTTATTTTACATTTATTTTTTCCCTCTACATAGAAGTTCATTCATTCTAGAAGGCACGTTTTACGATTTCACACGTTCTCGTTAAAGATTTTATCACGTAATCAAAGAATTTTATTAGTTCTACAATACTTATATTAAGATGCAACTATTTAAAATTAAGATTTTATTAATAAATTAATTAATATGCTTACATGTTTAAATAGAAATACGTATTTCATTTTCTTTTCAATTTACAGCCTATACAGACAAATTAGATTATCATATGAAATATATCATATAAGATATACTCTATCAGTATGACAACATTGACAACTCAACTCCGCGTATCATCTGCAAATTGGTTCCAAGCAAACCCATAGAGTTCAGAGTCTATTATAGATGCACTATACCATCAAACCGTTTGTAATACGAAACCTAAATATTGTTCAAAATGAAACAAGCAATTGGAACTAGAATTGAATTCACTGGAGTAGGAAAAGCTTTCAAACCGAGCCGCAAGTGTTTGGACTGAATTGTGATCTTTTTAAAATTGTTTCACTATTATAATTTTATTTTCACTCTAAACGCACAGATTTCCTGTCTATCTTTCTCTCAAAAGTCTGTTTTTTGTTTGAAACCAATTTGCAGTTGATATGTGGAGTTGAGTTCTCTCCGACGTCATTAATGATGGGGTTTATTGAATAAATTTTAAGATGTAACAGACAGTTCAACAAACAATTTTGTAAAAAAACTAGATTCACGAACCCATTTATTCAGTCAGAAATATATGGTTCTTATCCGATTCTTCGATAAGATTTTAGACACTTTTGTTTATTTTACTTTGGTTAATGTATGTAACGATAAAGTTTTGTAATCGGTTTTTCATTCACTTTTTGATGCTCTAGAATCTTCTTATGTTATTAAAACACCTGGACGTATCTATGCATGCTCAAAAACTTGGAAACTACAGAGCACATGCTAATGAAATTTGGTTCACAGGTTGCTGGTAGGAGATTCGTAAAAGATTGGGAACAAAAATTCAAAAATTTTAAATAGAATCTTTTTATGTTTTCGACAAATTTTTGCCTTTTTTATGTGAAATCCGTAATCGTGCGAGTTCTAAACAGTTCTAAATGTTTACTGCAATGTGAGATATAAATATAACGTACGCTACGCTGCAATATTAAGAAGCTGCTGCGGGTATCATGATATTTCTGTTACCTTGCATGCAAAAAAATTGAGATTTTTTAATTGTTCCTAGTTATTTCTTTTCTAAAAAAATAAGAAAAATCATTTTATCACAAACAATAAGAAATTATTTGTATTCTATTTCATCTTATTTACATTAGCAGAACAATAATTTTCTAAATCGAATATTTATTGAACAACTAAACACTTTAACGGGGAAACTCTTATTTTTTATTTGCATATTTTAAATTTATTTGTAGTCATTGCGTTTTATGCTAAGTTTCGTTTTATATTCGATTATTATTATGTCTATCTGATGTGAATGTTTTTATTAACTGGAGCTTTTTCTGCGGATTTTAATCTTAAAAAAAATTAGTAAAAAGGGGATTATATACTTATACATATTTTCTACTTTTTAAAACGGTGGCAAATCCTTTACGGATTGTTGATTATTTATTTATTTAATATTTAGATATTTTTAACATTTGATAACAACCTTGGGAAATGAAGTTTTCAAAATAAGATGCCTAAGTCAATGCAACACGTCTGCGAATGCATAGCCATCCGTATGAATTGGTTTATAGACAATTTGTTTTAGAAGTTTCGAATACTGAGGGTACATAGCCGCCAAAAGCAAAGCATAGCTATAAACACCATCATTAAGCCGTGACTCCGATTTAATCAATCAATCAAACAAGCAAGCAAAAAGATGATAACTGGAATTTCTTCACGAAAAAACCGACCTATAAGGCAGCATAAAAGGCAAGCTAATGAAACTGAGGAAGAAGCTGCTGAAAAAAGACTCGCCATAACAAAAAACTCCTTGATAAATTTGAATAGCGGCTAAATAGAGCAAGTTTTTAAACTTTAATTTAGATAAAAGGGCTTTTATTCAGATTAATATAATTTGCTTCCTTTTTTATGTTCATTATGATAAGATGCGTCCCTTAGATTTGAATCTTCATTAGTTAAAGATAAAGGGGGTAATGCGGGAGCTAATATTGCCCTTAATTTAGAGGAATGTGTTTTTCAAGCATAATTATATGATTTACTTCAAATTTGGGAAATAGGTTTATTCTGATGAAGTGCTTTTCCTGATTAGATTTAGAAGTTCATTGGTTAAATGCAAAGGAGGGAAATTGGAGGAGCTAATCTCCATTAATTTATATTTTGAACGGCATTATTTTTAAAAATAAAAATATCATATACAATTAGTGTAAATAGACTGTGAGTTCAATGCCATCAGTTTAAATGGATTTTTTTCTTTTCATGACATTTTGCAATAATTTGTTATTAAAACTGTGATCTGTATAAACACTTCAGATATACAGGGTGATTCAGCTCGTCGGTGACAAACTTTAAGGATCGATAGAGCACACCTAGACGAACATTTTTGAATAGGGAATGTAGGGTCCCTGACGCGATGGTAAGGCGCTAAGCGCTTTCGAAAATTTGGGTGCCGAAATTCGAAACGTCATAAAAACTAGGGAAATGGTTAGATTTTCTTGCTTGTTGCGTCGAAATGATTCTGTTTGTTTAGACTTTCTTCAGTACCAATTTGATAAGCGTATCTCTTAAAACATGGATAGGGGGCGCTGCAGACTTTGGAGAGCTAGACAACAACTTTAAGCCCGTTATTTTGATAATTTAACACATGCTCGCCAAAGTTTATACTCTAACTTAAAGTTTGAACCCAAAAGTAGAGCCCTGCAAAAAGCGTAAGAGCCGGAATAAAATGTCAAAGTGCAGGGTGGTCGAAACTCGAAGGCTCCTAAGAGATAAACAAACAGATTTCTTGACTTATGGCATGCATTTTCATGATTCTGTTTGCTGGGGCTCTCTGAAACTCAGTTGAACGGTACAAAAAGAAACATCGATAGGGGGCGCTTTGGGCAAAAAACATAATTCGTTGACATTTCGGACGCTAACTGGAAACGGGGCGCTACGATCAGTTAGTAATAATGAAAACACATTTTCTACCTCTGCTCAACACTTCTGAATAAATTTAGACCAAAAACATCAATGATACTGGAAATTTATTTACAAAAAATAACACTACAGAAGATGCTCGAAATTTCGACCTTGGGCCATGATGCAGGCTTCGCACCTCCGTCGCATTGAGGAGTGTGTGTTTCCAACAATGCCAGGAGTATCTCTGATCTGCCCTGCAGCTGCCACAATGCGCGCCACAAGTTCTTCAGCACTGCTGACAGGTGTATGGTATACCTCGGCCTTCAGGTAACCCCAAAGGAAGAAATACAAGCAGGTGAGGTCTGGTGATCGGGCAGGCCAGTGAACTGGACCCCCACGCCCGATCCACCGCTGGCCATACCTTGCGTTTAGATGGAGACGCACGTCGTTCGTGTAATGGGCCGGAGCTCCATCGTGCTGGAACCACATCTGGCGACGCGAACCTTCGGGTACGTGCGCCTCCTCCAGAAGCTGCGGCAGCACTTGATCCAGGAAAATCAGGTAATTTCCACCTGTCAGCCGTTCAGGTAACAAATAAGGGCCAATGAGGCAATCCCCCAGAATGCCGGCCCACACATTTACTGAGAAACGCTCCTGGGCTGCTCGGCTTCTGGTTTCATGTGGATTTTCATCACACCACACCACACATGACTGTTGTGGGCGTTCCACATTCCCTCCCGGCTGAAGGTGGACTCGTCCGTAAACAAAATGCTGTTTACAAAACGGGGATCCCTGGATCTCATCGCCAAGTACCATCTTGAGAATTCCACTCGAGGGCCAAAATCCTGCTCTCTGAGCAACTGCACCCGCTGGATGTGGTAGGGGTGCAGATTCCGGGAACGTAAGATGCGCCACGCAGTTGCTTGCGAAATTCCAACATGTCTGGCGATATCTCTCGTGCTAAGACCTGGGTTGTCCTCAACCAGGTTAAGCACAGCCTCTTCGTTGTCGGGGGTGCTCACTGATCGCTCCCGTTCAGGCCTGCCTCCGTCGAAAGATCCCGTTGTGGACAACCTCTGGTGTACTCGAGCGAAGAAGGCATGGCAGGGGATTTGCCTGTCGGGGTAACGCTCGGCGTACAACCGCTGAGCGGCTCGTCCATTATAACCAGCAGCGCCATACGCCAAATGCATGTCAGCCAATTCAGAGTTTGTGTACCGTTCCATCCTACTACCGATCTGCAGACAAGTAACCCGAAGCTTAAGTAGGTACCGCACGTTCAAAAGACGTGTCTGCGCATACAACTACGTCATCTCGCGTTGTCGTCTACGCATTACGTATCTTTTGCATATCGATATGGAACGATATCTTTTGCATAAATCAGCAAAAAGCACCTTATGTAAATTTTATTGCGCGCATTGTGCATGATTGAAACCAGCTATGTTTGTTAAAAAAAAACAAAGAAACTGCAGTTTTAATAGCTTCTTATGATAAGTAAATTACTCTCTTGTTTTGTTTCTAACTGATCGTAGCGCCCCGTTTCCAGTTAGCGTCCGAAATGTCAACGAATTATGTTTTTTGCCCAAAGCGCCCCCTATCGATGTTTCTTTTTGTACCGTTCAACTGAGTTTCAGAGAGCCCCAGCAAACAGAATCATGAAAATGCATGCCATAAGTCAAGAAATCTGTTTGTTTATCTCTTAGGAGCCTTCGAGTTTCGACCACCCTGTACTTTGACATTTTATTCCGGCTCTTACGCTTTTTGCAGGGCTCTACTTTTGGGTTCAAACTTTAAGTTAGAATATAAACTTTGGCGAGCATGTGTTAAATTATCAAAATAACGGGCTTAAAGTTGTTGTCTAGCTCTCCAAAGTCTGCAGCGCCCCCTATCCATGTTTTAAGAGATACGCTTATCAAATTGGTACTGAAGAAAGTCTAAACAAACAGAATCATTTCGACGCAACAAGCAAGAAAATCTAACCATTTCCCTAGTTTTTATGACGTTTCGAATTTCGGCACCCAAATTTTCGAAAGCGCCTAGCGCCTTACCATCGCGTCAGGGACCCTACATTCCCTATTCAAAAATGTTCGTCTAGGTGTGCTCTATCGATCCTTAAAGTTTGTCACCGACGAGCTGAATCACCCTGTATATGTAAATATTTCAGCAAAAATAAATAAAATGTAACCTTCATTTTGAGTTTTATTATCATTTACCAAATAATACTCTTTATGTAATTCAATTAACCAAATTGAAACATTAGTAAATTTTTTGTACAATAAAATCTAAAATAAATATTTTAAACTGAACTTTTTACATATTCATCATCTTGTATACAACATAAAAATATTTAATCATCTGATTATAATATGTAGAAATCTTTTTTTTAATAAAAGTTATTTTTGTTATATTTTTGATTAGGTTTAAAAATCTAAAAACCTTTTAAATTGCAAATACATATTGAAATAACAATAAAATTTGCTAAAACGATACCTAACCTGAACCTTTTCGTTCGGGATATTATATGAATATCTAAATCAATAAAGAAGGTCTGTGATTTATAACTAGCGATAATACTTCAAATAAATAACATTGAAGACGAAAGTGATGTCAGGAAATCGTTAGAGCTATTGCAGCAGGAAGCTATTCCGTCTTCCTTCTACTGGGTCAAAGGGTTTTTCTGCCTCGAAGGATAACTTTATTTAAAGAAGAGTTTATCAAATCTTTATTTATGCTATTTTTTCATATAAATGTTCGCATTAAATTGGATTTAAAAAATGAAAGAACGTGTAGCTTATTTTAAACATTTATACATTTAACTAATTTATCCAAACTGTACCAATTTATGTACTTAATTTTTTTTTTTTAAATTACTAAATTTCTTTTTGGAAACTAGAAATCCTAGAACTCTTTTTTTTTTCAATGGTAAGAATACAAATTCATGTAATAGCTGCACTTAGACTCTGTAAAGCAAAAAATCTTTAAAGTTACTAAGACAGTTTTAGGAAACTGGTACACCTAGAATTTTTTATGTAACTGCAACCTGCTGTACAGTGAGATTTGAGTAATAATTTTTTGTAAGATTAATGTAATTTTAGTATATTCTTTTGTAAATCTATTGATTGATATAGCTTTACAAAAACTACTTTCGCAGATTTACATCATTGTTTTTTTCTTTTTCTGTACAGTATACATGTAAAATTTTAGTGAGCATACAGATTTTTGTAATTTTGTATCTTAAGAATTGCAGTTTTATTTATTTATTTCAACACTGTAGAAGGTAAATTTGATTAGGTGGAAACGAAAGTAGATTTTATAGTTTTCTTGTTCACATGTTGTAAACAACGTTTAAGTAAACTCTAAACTCATCCCATTCAAAAATTAGACATGCTTTATTTCATCTGATATAAAACTGATTCCAAAAATTTACCTAAATATAGCATCTTCCGACTTTTTAAAGGTTACGAAAAAACACTCGTCTATAATCACAATGAAGTAAATTTACTATATTTACATTAGCATTTCGCAAATAAAAGTTCTGTTACTATCCATTTAAAAAGATAAATTTGAATAATTATAAAATGAGTAGTTTTTAGAGTATAGGGTGGTTATAATTCAAGTTATCATGCTAGAACATACATAGAGTCCGTTCTGGTAGACAATCATCGATGAAACTTGCTAAGGACATTAAATGGACCATTTGGGGAAAAGAAATTTACAATAAAATATGTGTTAATTCGCATAAAACCTTTAATTTTAACTTAACTATTAATATATTAATGAGAGAAGAGAATTCTACGATTTTTAATTAACGAAAATTCCTTAAATACAGAATGTTTAGGATGAAAGTTATGTTATTTTTGCAATTACAAATAATCCGTTAATGACTATATAAAAATTGAAACATTTAAATGATTTATAACAACAGAACTAATAATTAGCACAAAACTTTTAATTCGAACTAATATGTTAAGAAATTAAAAAAAAAAAAAACAGAAAATTCTATGATTTTAAACCAACGAAAAGTCTTTAAAGAACAGAATGTTTAAGATGCAGGTTATATTATTTATGAAATTACAAATAATCCATTAATGACTATACAAAAAATTAAACATCTAACTGATTTATAGCAAGAAAACTAACAATTAGCAGAAGACTTGTAATTTGGAGTAATCTACTAAAAAATTAATAAAAGCAGAAAACTCTATGATTTTAAAAGAACGAAAAGCCTATGAAAATAGAACGTTTAAGATGAAGGTTAAGTTATTTTTGAAATTACAAATAATCTATTAATCACTATATAAAAATTGAAACATTTAAATGATTTATAACAACAGAACTAATAATTGGCACAAAACTTTTAATTCGAACTAATATGTTAAGAAATAAAAAAAAAACATAAAATTCTATGATTTTAAACCAACGAAAAACCTTTAAAGAACAGAATGTTTAAGATGCAGGTTATTTTATTTTTGAAATTACAAATAATCCATTAATGACTACATAAAAATTTAATCATTTAAATAGCTTATAACAGCAGAACTGATAATTATAAAAAAAATATGTTGAACTAATCTCTTAAGAAATTAATAAAAGCTGAAAATTCTATAATTTAAAACTAACAAAAAGTCTTTAAATACAGAACGTTTAAGATGAAGGTTATGTTTTTTAATTTTTGAAATTACAAATAATCCATTAATGTACTATATAAAAATTGAAGAAATTATATGATTTCTAACAACAGAACTAATAATCAGCACAAAACTTTTAATTTGAACTAAGTTACTAATAGATTAATGAGAGAAGAAAGTTCTGTGATTTTTAACTAAAGAAAAGAGTTTAAGTACAGAACGATTAAGATGAAGGTTGCGCTATCATTGCAATTACAAATAATCCATTAATGACTATATAAAAATTGAAACATTTATATGATTATAACAAAAGAACTAATAATTATCACAAAACTTTTCATTTGAACTAATCTATTAATAAATTATTGAGAAAAGAAAATTCTAGGATTCTAAATAACGAAAAGTCTTTAAATTCTGAACCTTTACGATGAACATTATGTTAAAAATCAATATCACCTAGTGCTGCAGGAAGACATTCACTATTCTTTTTAATGAATCAAAAGTTTTTTTATGCCTCAAAGAGTAACTTTATTTAAGGAAAAACATGATACATCTCTCTTTTCTTTGTAACTTTTTGCCTCCGAATAAATTTGAATTAAACTAACAAGGAAGGTCTCCATACGGGCATACTCAGAAAAATCTGAAAAAATTACAGAATGTTCTTCTCATATAGTTATATATGTTTATAAAAAAATTTCGGCGGAACCTCCTTATAACGTCCGTAAAAAAATAATAAAAATTTCGTTTATTTGGCGATTTATCTCTGGTTGGCGAAAAAACGAAATTTTGAAAAATACGCTTCTACGCTTCGAATACTTTTTAAAGAAAAAACTTTCTATGTTCAATTTATTTAAATAAGTTTAGTTTAAGTAATTTTAATTTTGCATTTTTTCTTTACTTTAAGTGTAATTTTGTCATATACGTTTATATGTACTTATAACAAAATAAAATTAATATATTTTATCATTTAAAACACAATTTAAATTGATTAAAATTGTTCCAAATTGAAAAATACACTGCTAAAATCTGCTGCATTTTGTTGCAACGCACTCCCTTGCTTGTATAGAAAACAGTTACTTGGCCGTGAAATGGAGCTTTCTCATTGGTTGGAATAGAGATATTATATACAAGCGGTAGAGTGCGTTGCAGCAAAATGCAGCAGATTTTTAACAGTGTTGCACAAGCTACAACACCGCTAAAAATCTGTACCATGTTCTGCAGCTTCACTCCACCACTTTTATAGAAAACGGTCAATTCACCGTGCTATGGAGCATTCTCATTGGTCATAAGAGAAATATTCTATAAAAGTAGTGGAGTGACATTGCAGTAAATGCTGCCGATTTTTAACAGTGAAGTCAATTAAAATCAATTTTCAGATTCGTTAAAATCGTCTGCTTTTGGCGAGGAAATGCACTGCTCGCCAAATCCCGCGTCGCTTTCAGCTTTTCACGCCAATTATTCCAAACTATTTTATTTTTTTACGTATCTAATAATGTAATTCCGCCGCTAATTTTCACTGATCCTTTATTACCTACATGAGTAGTTTAATTGGTATTTTTTTCAAAAAATTCTGAGTATGCCCCCAATGGAGACCTTCCTTGTAAGTTAATAAATAAAAATCTACGCATGTACTCAATTTTCATAAATACTTATCAAAATGGTTGAAAGTTTATCAACTTATGAAAGCTAAATTTCATTTACCTTTTCAGGGGCATTTGCAGTGAGAAAATATTGAAATAAATGAACTGTAGTAGAATTTATCAATAAATTTAATAGTAAAAATGAAACAATATTATATTTTACATATATATTAAACCGAAAACATTTTATTACTTGTCTGTGCAAATAAAATGTTATCATTTTTGGAGGGAGGGCAATTTGGCATATTATATCGTAAGATATCTTTAGGGGGAGGGGATTCAAGGGATGTTAATGTATGATTACGAAACTGGCAGAGACGGTCCAAAATCACCACAAAATTTATAAAGTTATATTTGCACAGCCCCCAAAATTCTGATGCCGTTTTGGCGTTTGCAAATTAACATTAAGGGATTTCATAATGATACCACCTCTTTTGTAAGAATTAAATTGCGTCAGTCATGTATTTTATTTTTTCATTTCGTTCGAGTATAAATAAGCATTTTTTAAATAGAATTTGTCATTTGAATATTTATAATGGTTATTTGCATCATCAGATGCAGTGTTATTTAATCTTTTAATATATAATTAAGACCGTTTATTGTTTTATTTTATTGTTTATCAGTCTTATTTTATTGTTTAATGTATTTCTATCATTAGTCTACTCAGTTTCTAAGATTTTGATATTTTGATGGCAATTAAATATTAAATATCGAGTTCAATGAATTCTAATAGAAAAGTTTAAGTTAGAAATAATACCTTAGCAGTTAAATATGAGAAGAGAAGTTCTGCGATTTATTAACTAACGTACTCTTTCCTCGCATAAAAGTGTTAACTTGAAGTTACATATTAATGCTTTCGGGTCTGGTGTATTATTAATAGTACGTGTCTTTTAATCGGGCATTATTTTGTTTTAAGAAATACTTTTACTGTTATTTACACGTAGTAAATGTTAGCATATCTCTATGCATTTACTATATAACTTCATTTTTGTTTAGGCATTTTTTAATAATAATATTTATTATTATTTCCTTAATTCTTTTTTCGCCGTTTGCGATTCTTTTCATTCAAACATACGTTTCACTCTTTAAAATTAAAATAAAAGTTACTTTCCTGAAAGAGTCATGTGTAATGAAGCGCAAAAAGTGTATAATATAAGTAAATATGTAATATAAGTTAAATTTTATTGTAATACAATATTTTCTAAATATCTCCAAAAATGCATCCCCAGCCTTTTGTCAAATGCATATTAATTGAATAATACGCAGAACAACAACATTCGTTATCTTTCAGACGATGAAATATTCGTTAAATACTAATTAATCTATTTGGATAGCTAGTGTTATTAATAATGTAAAAGTAATTTTTCCAAAAACTGAAGAAAAAAATGAGACCCGGAAGGGTTAATAATAAATAAGAGCAAATTTTTCTATGATTTACTGTTAACGGCTAGTCTTCAAATAAACAAGGTCTATTTGAAGACTAGTGGTGTCAGGAAATAGTTAAAGCTGTTCTTAAAGAAAACGATTCACCCTTCCTCCAGACGATTCAAAGAGGTTTTCTGCGTAAATGAATAACTTTATTTCAAGAAGAATGCATCATGAATAGATGTATATTACATCTTTAAAATATTTATCAGCAAATATTATCAGTATTCAATTGGCTCAAAGTATATATATATATATATATATATATATATATATATATATATATATATATATATATATATATATATATATATATATATCATTATTTTTTCATTAAGCATTTTTCAATGCATTATTATTTTATCAATTTATATAAGTTAAATTTAATTAACTTGCGTCAATTGAATGTTATATTTTTTCATTTAAATCTTGTATTACACTCTAAATAAAAAGGAGTGAATAGTCACTCCAGAATAGTGAATACTCACTCTATCGCAGACTCAAAATATGCCGAACCTCTTTAGAGTGACTATTCACTTTGGGCAAAAGTGGAATCGTTGACTCTTTGAAAGAGTGAATACTCACTCCTAGGAAGTGAATATTCACTCTACACAGGGGTCAATAATCACTATTTCTGAGGAGTGACTATTCACTTTTCCTAAAGGAGTGCGTTTTTTCACTCCTAGTAGGAGTGAGTAGTCACTTTTTCATAAGAGTGACTGCTCTTTTTTTTTTTTTTTTTTTTTTTTTTTGCAATGATTTCCTTTTTCTATTGCTATTATGGGCATTTTAAAAGAATCGTGTCTTTTAGAACATACAATGAAAATAAATACAAACGTGGTAAAGATTGGAATAAAATACTTTATTGACAATATTTATTTAATTCAAAGTATGTAACATTAATTGAACTTTTTAAGGGAAAACGTAATTAAAGTTACACATGAATTAGATTATTGACAGAAATTATTTTATTCCAATCTTTCTCCTTGTGTTTGCTTTCATTGGTAGTCCCATACATATATGATAGTTTTAAAATGCCCATAAGCACAAGTTATTAAACAGATTTAAAATATTAAACATATATTTTTTTTTTCAGATATACCCATTAAGTTTTACATAATAAATCCATAATGCACGTTATCTATGTTTTTTTTTTTTTTTTTTTTTTTTTATGTATAATTAAAATCTTATTTCTGAAAAATATATATTAATACAAGCCGTATTTATAAAATGACATGGTAAGTCATATTTAATTTCAATTTTTTATTTCCGTATATAGAGTAGTTGTACATGTAGTACCTGCCGGCGAAGACACTCACGAGCTAATGCTAATCCTATGGGGAGAGATTTTTCTAATATCTCGTTTGCATTTTGACATTTTATTTATTTATTTTACATTGAATAGCTGAGGTTCGTCCTATATCGCATCTTTTTTACTTTTTCGATTTCGATCTCAGATATTTTTATAAAGTTTCTTTTACTTTCAAAACCGGTACCAAAAATGAAAGTGTTATTTAAAAAAATATCTGCAGACAAAATTGAAAAAGTAAAAATAAACAAATATTTAAGAGAAAATGTGTTTTTGACGACTTCTGTAACTTAAGTGCTTTTATTTAAATGGTGAACGATTAAGCCCTATAAGCACCTCTTTGATTGTGCCCTTAAACATTTTTTTCGGCTTCTTGAGCGGTTTGATTGCCAGATTATAAAATAGGCAAAACATCGTTAGATTCATTTTTAAAAAATAATAATAAAATGAAGAAGATATTGAAATTTTATAAGTCACATTAATATAAATTAAAAACAACTATTTATAAAAATTTTAGTTTCATTACATTTTGGTAAGTGCAATTTAAAAATTAAAATTGATTACTTAAGTTTTTAATTAAATCAAAATATTTTATGCACTATAAACATTACCGTAATAGATTTTTTAACAGTGCCTATATGAGGTGTACGTTACTGGAAAATCACTACTTAAGTATTCCAGTAATGGACACTCCTCTCAAAACCTTAAAAATTAATGAAATTTTATAAACGATATTAAATACATAAAAAATTCAAAGCTTTCTTCAACTACAAAAACAAAAAATTGGAAATTTTGCAATAAAATAAGGAATACATAAATTTATTAAATGAAGCCAGCTCTTAGTATGATTTTCAATGAAAACACGATTTTCAATGAAAAACAGTGAAACTTAAAAACATTATTTTGTGCTTCCTGATTGGTTTAATTAAGAGTGTCAACAAAAGTGCTAAATTATAAAATATGCAAGGGCGAGTTACGAAAAAAAATAAATAAAAGCTAAATTTTTATTAGTTATTATTATTATTATTTTTTATAAACCAAAAACATTCAGGTGTGTACATTACTGTTACATCTACCCTATAGTATTCTATAAATGTGAGTTAAAGTTTTATAAAAGTATACTCATGTACGAAAAAGAAAAATAAAGAAAATATAAAATACAAGAAATGAGTACATATGTATTATTCTTACTATTGGAAAAACAATTTTAATGAGTTATTTATCTCTAATAAATAAATTTCATCTAATATAAGTCATACTGCAAACTTTTAAAATTACTATAGCCGTTCATTTATAAACATCAAGGATAAAACACAAATATTTGCGTCAGCGATTTTTTTCCCTCCACGCACATAAAGATAGCAGAAGCAGACAGCTTCCTGTTAAAATAAAACTTTAACTCAACATTCTAGAAGTTACATTCGGAAAATAAAAAGTTGAAATTAAAATTGACTTACCAGTTTTTTTATCCCTTGTTTGATGAATAATAATCCTTTGTTGGATAAATAAGATATGTGCAGTACAACATCTTTGTCACTGAGTATTAATGGAGTATTATTGCTTTTTACTGAATTATTTGTTCTCTATTTTGACTCCAGATCAAGAAACTTAATCTATGTGGATTATTTTGAATCATAAGATATCGGAGTATATCATTCAAAAATCGAAATTTAAACTACTTTTCAGTATTAATAATACAAATTAAAGATCCACATTTGTAGACCGAGGAAACGAAAGTGAGACACATAACGGACACGATAAAATGGCGGAAACATTTTTATCATCACAACTGAGAAGACGATTTCTGATTGGCTGATGCGTAATACATATCTAAGTCACTTTTTAAGAGTGACCGTTGACTCTATCGAAGGAGTGACACTCATTTTTGAAAACGAGTGCGTTTTAATGGCAAATAAGCGTAATTGTATAGGTTGTATTATAAAATGTAATTTTTGAAATGTAAGAATTGACATATTTTGGTACTTTTCATTGTTTTACTCCATATATCGGTTCAAAGTTGAGCGGGGATTTTTTTCAAGCGTATAATGTCGGGCTTTCACTCTCGTTGACGGAGTGAGATTTTTCACTCTCGACCATGGAGTGAGATATTTCACTCTCGAGAACGGAGTGAGATATTTCACTTTTTTTTAGGGAGTCGGAAATTCCACTCTTTAAAGAGTGTATTTGTATAAAGTTCACTCTAAAAAGAGTGAAAATGCAAATCACTCCTACAAAAAGTGAGCTTTTCACTCCTCCCAGTTTTAGAGTGTAACTAGGTTTATATCTACTCTTTTTTTTATTTTACATCACCTGAACATAAATTCTGCATATCATTAGACGTAGTTTTAAACTATTTTTCAATTTATTTTCTATAAATTGTTTTTCTGCTTTGGAATTTTGTTTAGTTTTAACAGTTTCATAATAAATGATTGCAAAAGCTCATATCTTATCTCCAATGCATCAAAATTTGAAGTGCACTAAAGTTTCTTTAAACGGTGAAATGCAGTCAAATTTTCAATATTTATTCTGCCAGCATCTTTTTAGTAGTAATAATTGAAATATTTTTCACTAAAAAACGGATTATGTTAATATCAATATCGGAAGATGGCCCACAACAAATTTCATCATTCAGATTAAAATTCCCATATCGAAATCAACAAAACCCATTTTGAATTGCCTTAAGAGCGGGAGCGCTATCCAAATAGACGTCTGGAATATCTTTCACAGCACATCCAACATTCACTCTTTTTTAAACTTATATAACGTAACATCTAAAAAATGTAACTTTTATTTTTTTTTAAATATCAATCTTGCTCACAAATTAATTTTAAAGACGTTTATTTAAGGTTATCTTAACTTTCGATACATTGAGATAACTGGCAGTTAATGATACGGGTACAAAAGAAGCAACATACGGAACATTGAAAGTTTCTACCATCTATAAAATAGGAAGGAACTGTTGCAATTCCCAAATATAGTACAGTATTTATAAAGTGATATTAATTTGAATATTCTATTAGTAACTTGCGTAAGATAGTTTCAAAAAATTAGGAAATGTAATTTTTAAATAAAAAACATTGATTTTTTTCCAAAAATATCACAACGTACCAATTTACATTTACTAGGAATAAACGGGTTAAAACACGTGGAAACCTGAATTGTATTGCTCAATCAATAATTACAAATAATAATTTACATTTTTAGGATTAAAATACCTGTCTTTTGGGAATTAACTATTGAGTACCAATTACAGGTATTCCTAACCGTGTAACGTTATATGCATGCTGAGTGTCATTTATAACGTTTGGTTGGTCGTGGTGGGAGTTAAATGCAGACATACTCAGTACTTAAGATAAAACAACAAAGTTTATTAAAATGATGAGGGCTGAAGGGAAGTGGAGCAAGTCTTAATTTTACACAACTGAGAATACTATGAAAAAGCTAAACGCATATTCACAGGCTCCGGACGAGCTCAATCGTGGCACCTTCTAACACTTCTCACTATCTCTTGGTTGAGCTACTAGATAAAGCTTAATTAGACAGCCCGTGGCTGTGTGTAATTCTTTATTCACAAATAATCAAAATGAAACTGTTATTAATTTTCTTACCACGGCCAACTCTCAAATCAAATATCGAAACTCCTTTACACTTCACTGGAGGCTTCGCTGCTACTTTCAATCGGCTAGCACTTCGCTGAACAATAATTCACTTCGCTATCTAACGCCACAGACACTCACACATTGGCTAACGCCACAGATGCTCTCTCACTGGCTAATGCCAGAGACGCACACCACACACTCACACCCAAGCTTTTATATGCTGCAAACTGAGATACTTCACATTAACATATTACTAATAACCGCGAGCTAACTGCAGAATCCGAAAGAGCACACACACTCTAGAAAGCTAAAGTAAAGGAGAGGATAGATGTCGCTTTTACGCTTACACATGTTAAATTATTGACGTCACGATCTCAGAAATACTAGAGTGCCTTTATGACAAAGGTCACTCCCTCACAACCCCCCCTCGGATTCCGCAGAGAAAAAGGACTGGGCCAAATGCACGCCCAGGACTTTTTCTTGTTATAAATTTCGAGCCGTAAAAAAAAAACACAGTAATGGGTGAAATTTAGAACCAATTTTTAAAATATTAACTTTAACTAAAACATAATTTTTAAAATATTAACTTTAACCCATCACAACCAAAAAACCTCTATTTGCCTCAAAAATTCACATATTCAATCGAATCATTCTTCTATCTTACAAATAGCCTCCGTAAAACTTCCAAAAACTCGTAAAACTTTCAAAACTAATTACTTCTTCTTTCAAAACAGCCCACTCCACTGGGAGTGCTAAAATTTCTCAAAGCACTAAACCTCCGAAATTTTCCTCAATATTGCAATACAACTATAATTTTACCAAAAATCTCTCCATAACTTTCTTAATACTAGAATTCGCACCAAGTCCAAAAAATCCAATGCGCAAAAATTTTCCTCATCCAAATTCCGAACTCATCTAAAATTAAATTTACTTCATACTAAAATAACCCTGCTACTACGTAATACCTACATACCCATTAGCCAATGAACTAACTCCCAAAATTCTTCAGAACTTAACTCCACTTTAAGAATAATTGGGGCACATACGTACAGCGTCACATCGCTGTGCTTATGCAACAATCAAAAAATATAAAATTTACAAAATGACGTCATCATGCTCTTCATCTGTATTAACTAAAAGAAAAATAGCAGAATCAATACATAACACAGGTATACTTCCCAGCAAGAAAATCACATTAACATTCAATTTTAATACAATACAATTTCAAATTCAAACGCAGCTTAAAACTTCGCAACTTGCGGAAACCATTCCCAACTAAAGTACAAACGTAACACATAAAACACGAACGATAAGGAGAAAGTTAATTCATTAAATGTTAGTATAAGAGATAGAAACGCGTGTCAAGGACTTCTTGACCGCAAAACACGTGCGCGCCTGAACCGCGGCGCGTGTACAAAATAACCCAAATTACTATCTGTACTTTCTGAAAATTTAAACATACATTAACATACACTTTATAACACATGAACAATATAACAATATAGTAACATTTTAAACAAATAACATAACAATTTAACAATAGATCCAGAATTTTTAAAAGCAGTTAAGACCAAAATCTCAAACATACATAAAACTAACAATTTTGCAAACAAATTTTGAACATAATTAAGCACTAAACGTGAGTCCGTCAAAAAATTCCAAAAATTGGCCAAAATTACAAAACAGTCTCTCTGCTTTCCATTCCTTCACATTGCTATCACATATATGCACTCTAATAGAAATTTAATAAAGAACATTATCACCCAATCATAGAGATGATTCGCTGCCTGCCGGCTTCATACTACAGGATGGCTTTCTCCTGTTGTCCCAGAAACCTTGTTCGAAGGATCTTTCGTCATCAGAACTGTACGGTGACGCCACAGTTGACTGTCGTGCCTGCAGCCTGGTTCTGAATGGATGCCGTGGAATACTTGTAGGTTCCGCTCGACGACTCTTCTCTGGCCGGTTCGCTGGGGTCACTCCATGGCGAGATACACACTGTTGATGCCGGTAATCTGAGCGTTGTCTCCTCTTTCTAGATGCACCCGAAGTTACTGAAGATCCTAGACCACGTTTCTTTCCGGACCTATGCTGTTTCTTATTGGGCAAAAATTCCGACTTTAAAGTCCTTTTAACAGTTTGGCGAGTGTCCATCTGAAATCTTTTCCGTGGATTAAGTACCGAAGATGGTGAACTATTAGATAATTTGTGTTTCTGAGGTTGCTGTCTAATAAGAGGAGGAACGGGACAGTTTATAATCTTTTGTCTTTTATGGCACACAGAATCTGATGTATTTGACACAGTTCTCTTATTTTTATTATCATACTGTGCTCTCGGATTGATAGGCTTTCTACTTTCAATAACAGTTTTTGGAGCTGTTTGACCAAATTTTCTTCTTGAATATTGATGAAAAGAATTAGATGAAGAAGTGCTGGACTCGGGACACTCATTGGATCGGGAATTTCGCGAAACACCACTCGACACATGAGAACCTTCACTACCATTTTCTTTAAACTTATAAACTCTAACCTGATCCAGATTAACAGTCATTCTTTCACCATTGACATTAACAATCAAATTATTATTTCGAACTTCCAAAACCTCGAACGGACCTACAAACTTCGGACCAAACTTAGCTACTCTCTTTTGACGACTTGAACTTAACCAATGCTTTTCTACTAACACAAAATCTCCAACTTTCACTTCTAACTCCCTCCTACGCATATTATAATACTGAGCCTGCTTTTCTTGCGCTTTTCCCATCTGAACTTGAGCTTCCTTAACCAACCTCTCAATATCCTGACACATGTACTGACTTTCCGCATCTGATACCATAACTAGCCTTTGGAATGGAGTAATGACTTTTCTACCCAAAAACAATTCAGCTGGCGTTTTCCCCGTCGACTCGTGAACTGCTGTACGAAGTGCATACGCAAAATGCTGAAGAAACTGGTCCCAATTTGCATGATGAGAACCAACATAAGAAGAAATCATTTGAATTAATGTACGATTTACAGGTTCAGCCATATTAGACTGAGGACGATAAGGAACAGTAAAAGAATGATCGATCTCCAGCTTCTCACACAGGGCCTTAAATATATCAGAAATAAAACAAGGGCCATGATCGCTAACTACCCTAATTGGTGCACCATATTTAGAAATATAATTCTCAAAAAATGCATTGGCAACTGCAGGTGCAGAAGCCTTCCTGAGGGGGACTAATTCTACCCATTTACTAAAGTAATCAACTATAACTAGTGCAAATCTATATCTTTTAGGATTAGACAATGGATAAGGACCAATTAAATCTACACCTACACATTCATTAGGAAAATTTACTTTAATAGGAATTAATTTGCCAGCTGGACTTACATTTTTATAATTATAACGTTGGCATGTGCTACAGCTGGAGACATAAGCGCGCACTGCTTCCCGCATTTTAGGAAAGTAGCAGGATTCACAAATTCGAGCATAAGTTTTCCTGATTCCTAAGTGACCTGCTAATGGATTATCATGAAATTTTTTCAAGATGGCCTTACGAAGACTAGCCGGAATAAAAACTCTTAATTCCCCACGTGAATTTACAATTTTAGAATAAAAAAGAAGACCATCGATAAGCTTAAAAGATTGGGACCATTTTTCAAACATAGGCACATCTGCACTCGGGACATCATCAGGATTTTCCAGGTAACGATATAAACTACCAAACTCTTCATCTTGTTTCTGTTCCCTTATCAACTGCTCTCGTGACCTTAACACCAACGAAGACAATGCACAACACTTAACTTCCTCCGTGACCTCTAAACCACCATGCGGGTTTCGTGACAAAGTGTCCGCTACCGCATTCTCCTTGCCAGCCCTGTGTTCTATAACCACATTATACTCTGCTAAGTTCAAACACCATCTGACCATACGAGACGACAAACCCTTTCCATTCAAAAACTTATTAAATTCCTCCTTCTCGATTTCACTTAACCCCGACTCCTCCAAATTAACTGACACTGAAACAGGCTCTTTCTTACTCACATTCTCATCATTATTCACTATTAACGACTTTTTAAAGAAATCCAAACTAATTCCTCTATCCTTCATATAATCCACACCAACTATACAATGCACTGTTAATCCATCTAACACACAAAACTCCCAACATGTCTTAACTGAACGAATTTCAACTTCCAATTCTACTGAACCTTTATTATCGCAAGCTACTCCCTGTGCCGACTGAAAGACCAGACTTGACCTCTTCAACTTCTTATACGAAAAATATTTCCGATAACAATCAAAAGAAATGAACGACTTATCTCCCCTGTATCGAAGACAGTTTTAACGACAATACCATCTAGCACAATTAACACTTCAGGTAACTCACCGGATTAATAGTAATTTTATTCAAACTCACAGAAGGCTTTTCGATTTAATCTGTGACTGCATACCTTCCGAAACACAGTCACATACCAGTTTAACTGACCCGACCTCTGAACACATCTCTTTTGCATTGACCTATTTTCAAAATTCTCATCCGAAGTTAATCTCCTTACTTGCGAAGAAACATTCCTGTCCCGTACTCCCCCTCTCCGATCATAACCACTATTCTGTCTATTTCCATACATATTTCTCTCACCACTTCTAAAACTATTAGCACCACCACAATTCCTATTACCATTACTCGTATTCGACATATTACGACCAAATCCATCATTTCTATTACGCAAATTATTATCCGGAAATCGCGGCCGCCCCTCTCAAAAAATTACGATCCCCCTCATTTCTCAAATTACTATCCGCGACAGGTCTCTGACGAGGGCTACGCAAATCCCGTTGATCCGAGCTATGCCGAGTCTCATACTTCGATAATATCTGATGCATTTCTGCAAAATTCTTCGGTGCTCTAACTTCAATAAAGTCCTGTATATTCGGATTAAAAAGAGGAAAAACAATGTCCAACAATTCCTCAAATGTGATATCTAATTTATTTTTTAGTTTCAGCTTACGAAGATAAAATTTTGACGCCGACTCATAAATATTCTGCCTGTTGCAATTGAACTCTTTTCTCAAAATACTCTTATCTTTAACGGGAGGAAATGCCTTCTTTAACTCAATCACAGTTTGTTCAAATCTTTTCGCTTCATCAGTAATCAAAAACTTTCCTATATTTTCCAACCACAAAAGTGCTTCGCCCTTCAATGAGCATTTAAGCACTACGTATCTACTTTTCTCAGGTATATTATTGAACAAAATATAATAATCTAATTTAACTAAAAATTCACTAATATCACCCTCACCAGTGAAATACACACGTGGCACAATCTTACAATGTCCGACATTTCGTTGGGCGCCATTTGTAACGTTATATGCATGCTGAGTGTCATTTATAACGTTTGGTTGGTCGTGGTGGGAGTTAAATGCAGACATACTCAGTACTTAAGATAAAACAACAAAGTTTATTAAAATGATGAGGGCTGAAGGGAAGTGGAGCAAGTCTTAATTTTACGCAACTGAGAATAGTATGAAAAAGCTAAACGCATACTCACAGGCTCCGGACGAGCTCAATCGTGGCACCTTCTAACACTTCTCACTATCTCTTGGCTGAGCTACTAGATAAAGCTTAATTAGACAGCCCGTGGCTGTGTGTAATTCTTTATTCACAAATAATCAAAATGAAACTGCTATAAATTTTCTTACCACGGCCAACTCTCAAATCAAATATCGAAACTCCTTTACACTTCACTGGAGGCTTCGCTGCTACTTTCAATCGGCTAGCACTTCGCTGAGCAATAATTCACTTCGCTATCTAACGCCACAGATACTCACACATTGGCTAACGCCACAGATGCTCTCTCGCTGGCTAATGCCAGAGACGCACACCACACACTCACACCCAAGCTTTTATATGCTGCAAACTGAGAAACTTCACATTAACATATTACTAATAACCGGAGCTAACTGCAGAATCCGAAAGAGCACACACACTCTAGAAAGTTAAAGTAAAAGAGAGGATAGATGTCGCTTTTACGCTTACACATGTTAAATTATTGACGTCACGATCTCAGAAATACTAGAGTGCCTTTATGACAAGGGTCACTCCCTCATAACCGAATCAATTAATAATGAAATAAAAGAAAAAATTGACTTATAATAACTAGACTAATTCCAAGGCTGCTTCAGTCGATTATTTTTTAATTCAAAATCGCATTTCATTTACAAATAGAATTCCTTAACATACACTTTCAAAACATTTGAAAAGAAATTTACATTAGACAAAAACGGGTCCCAATCGTACCTTAAGATAAAAGCTTGCTGCAACCCTGTAATTATTAACCCGAAAGTTCTTATTTGGGCTAAAATAGTAATACGTAACTATGATAAGAAAAGTACGTAATTTGTAACTGAAGAAATCTTCTAAATAAACTACATTTAAAACGAAAATGATGTCAGGAAATCGTTAGATCTATTCCGGCCAGAAACTATTCACTCTTTTTTTTAAAGGGATCTTTAAAATGGTCAAAATATCGATTTTATTATTATTATTATTTTATTATTTATTAAAAGCTTCTTCAGTTGTAAATATTTTGACGCCTCATTTTTACCTAGACTACAATTATATCGCGAGGTGTTGTAAATTTTGTTAATAGATCTAGAGCAACTACCCATCCAAATGAAAACTCTAAACTGGTTTTTCTCCATATTCATATTCTTACAACTTGCGTTTTCGATAAATACTAAAGCTTTTTTTCTGATTTATATAAAAGTTTGATTTTTTTTCTTAATATAAAATCCCATGCATCTAAAAATCCATGCCTAATTTTAAGCAATATCTTCTAATAAATGGGAAAAAAATTAAAGCAAAATATTCTTATTTATAAAAGTAGTAGGGATTTTAAAGAAACTTTTTTTAATTATATTATAAAAATGAGCTACTCTACAAGATTTTTACTGTACCATCACATGTATTACAGCAATATTCAAAATTGAAGAGATTTTTCAAAGGTACTCTGTCACCTGAAATGTGTAGTTTCATTTCATATCTTTGAAATTCGTACTTCATTAATTCACTAATTATTTGTAAAATTTTAACATCATCTAATTATTTAACTATGAAATGTTACACGTAAATAACAAATGCTGAATTATTTACATTGTTTTAAGTAACCGAACTTTATAATTGGGGTGTTTCTAAAGGAACCGACCCCGTATTTACGCAAGGAAATTCAAGGTTCGATGAAAACTACGGAAAACTCCAAACGATTAGGCCGATGGGCACGATTGAGTTTGAACACAGTACTTCTTGTATACCAGCTGCAAGAGCAGAACCTCTCAGCCATTAGTGGGTTTCCCTAAATTTATAGGTTATTATATTCCCCTCTTCAAAATAATTCTTTATTAAAATAAATAAAATTTTCTTCATGTTCAAAAATCATAAAAATAAATAATAATAATAATAATAATAATAATAATAATAATAATAATAATAATAATAATAATAATAATAATAATAATAATAATTTGAATAAATTTTGCACAGTATTTTTTCAAATAATTTTTTTAATTTCAAATAAATTTAATAGTTTTTAAAATGCATATTCAATTTCTCGTTTGCTATAATTTTTTCCATATAAATTTGCCATAAAGTTAACCGTGTAAACTTTTCTTTCTGTAACAGCAGTGATATAAGTATTTTTTGAAACATTCAATTTAGTTTAAAGACGTTTTTAAGATCAATATTAAAAATTGTTCTTTAATCTATCCTCCTTTTTTGTAAGTACCCAGGTTTAATAAACAAACTTAAGGAAAATGTTATTCTTTAATGAAAATAATTCCATTTTTCAAATCTTTTTGGTAGAAAAATAATACTTTCTTCCAGTTTAAACAGCCATGTGGAAATGACATTCCAATTTCATGTTTTCATTTTAAATAAAATTGAGATGAGAATCATATCATTTTTAACACATATTTTAAAACTTAATATGCTAGCAAAAACATTTAATTAACGAACGTATTTGTCAATGTCTTGAACTTTTTAAAGATAAAAACATATTTATTTTTTAAATGAAAGTAAATTTTTTTTATGTTCTTCCGTGTAATGCTTTAAATAAATTTTTAAATGCTTCTAGGTGTGTTCGTAATGATAAAAATATGTAATGTCTGGTACATCCGCCTGTCTGTCCGTTGCATATAACAGCGCAAAAACTACCCAACAAAATATTTAGAAATTTTAAAAATAAATATGTTGTAGAGAGATTTATTAAGTCATTTCAAATTTTATGAAAATCGATTCAAACATAAAAAAAATATTATTAAAGTCGTTCTTCATTCTATTAAACTTACGTAACTAATTGAATGATATCCTATGGTAGGTAGTGGTTCTAAGTTGCTAAGGTGTTTTTGCCGTGTTTAAGATGAAGCCACAGTATTATCGTTTTACAGAATTTTATGTATAGAATCGTAATAAATTTTATATTCTTTGATTTTTGCATAAGAGTTCAACGCTTATTGCACCATAATCTGAATATTTATAAAACTAGTTATAATTCAAACGCACCTCATTTGCCACGTTTGACGTACATTTTCCGTTTGCTTTTTATCGAAGTAGGCATGTATTTTTTCATACATAGTTTTATCTGTGTATGCTGTGCCAACGAAACTGTTTGATTTTCTTTTGATAATTTTTTACTTTATTCCCTCAAAACTGAATTGTTAAGCATCGAATTCAACACAGCGATGTTGTCACGGCCGGTGTGATGCATGTATGTACTATGGAAATATTATTAAAGAGAAACTGGCATACCCTTAATATATGGGCCATAAAGCGGCAGCACAGATAATCAATCCATCGAATTCACGGATGAAAACCTAGCATTAATTAAATCTCGATTCGCAAGTTATAACGCAATGAGTCTTCCAAGTTATATCTCGGTGGAAAACATCTAAAACATGATTCTAGCAGTTGACTCATATTATGTTTTCCTGCTTCCAGTCATCCCTGTTTTCATACTTTTGAGTGCAAGAAAGCACAATTTTAACCTACTATTCAACCACTAAAATCATGTTTTTAGGTGTTTTGCCAAAACATAAGGCTTGGCAGATCGATTGTCTTGTAATATGTTAATCGAGATTTAACTAATCCTAGATTTTTATCCGTGAACACAATGAGGTGATTGTCTGCGCTCCCGCCTCCCGGTCTAATAATGAAAGTTCAAATTTAACCTCTTTCGCAGATGTTGATTACCAAAGGGGGGAGGGATATTCATCAATGCATTTAAATAGAAATTTTTTTATTATTTAAACTGCTTATTAATGCAAAATTTCACTGATGAACAATGGCAAATTATTTTACTGCTGGAAATTTTCTTTGGCGTTAGGCATGAATTGTGTTTTTGCCATATTGTGAAATCTCAGACAACTTCCTGTCAGGGCTAATAAAAAAAGATATTTGTCATCAGGGCAAATTGATACCCGTTAAACAGTTTTTTAGCATATTTGTAACAAAATATTTCCATGAATATGATGTTTGATTCCAGTGAAATATTCTATTCAAATTTATTTGTAGAAAATTTTCCCCTACGTAATTAAAAACTGTTGATACTAAAGTTGTTTCAGCTCTTTTAAATAGATTAAGTTAATCTTAGATTAAGATCTAAATGTATAATTTAAAAACAAATCGTAACATAATATAGATCGGAATACAGATAACATATTGTTTTGTTCTATTCACATTGATTTATCTTGTCCATTATTTGCTTCGAATTAATATCAACAATGTGAAAAAAAAGTATTTTTGAAGTACTGCTTTAAAAAAAGATATTGCACTATAATATAAATATGACCATCAGATTGAATAATGAATGAAGTAAGTATTACTAAAAATTTTATTCTATATGGGTAATTTTTCGGAAAACATTTACATAATCCCAAGCTTAAATTCACGAAATGAAACCCTTGCATTTCAAAACATTAAGCTTATAAAGAAACGTTTAAATTATACTTATTATTTAACTTGTATCAAACGGTATAATAGATATAAACATAAGGAACTTCTGTGAAGATCAGGTAGAAAAGTATAATTATTTAAAGAATTTTACTTCAAAAAGGAATATTAGTTAGTTATTTCTTTCAGATATCGAATGTATTTTTTTTTCATTTTGTAGATGAATTATTGAGTTCATTAGTGTTTCAATTGAAACTAGTTTATTTCACCATTATTAATCAAAGAATTTATTAATCTTGTTTTATTCACATTATTTTACCTTGCTCAAGAATGTTTTGAGATTTCAACTACAATAAAAAACGATTTTTGAAATGATGCTTTAAAGTATATAATACTATACTCAAACGTGTTTGTTTAGTAAACCACCATTATGGTCTTATACTTAATAAACGATCGAAATAAGTTTGACGAAAAATTTTATTCTATATGAGCAATTTTGTTGAAAATATTTACATAATCTGAAAGTTAATTTCATGAAATGAATTCCTTGCAATTCGAAACATAAAACTTATAAAGACGCATTTAAACTATACTTATTGTTCAACTTGAATTAAACTGAATTTCGATTGTAAACTTTATGATAGACAAAATCTGAAGGAACTTATTTAAAGATGACATTGAAACGTATTATTATTTAAAGAATGTTATTTCAAAATGGAACATTAGATAGTTATTTCTATCAAAAAGTGAATAATGAATTCCATTCACTTTTTAAATGGATGTTTGAGTACGTCGGTGTTTCAATTGGAACTATTTTACTTCATCTTTATTTATCAAAGTATTTGGAATACTTTTGACAAAACAAAAGATTAAATACGGATACAAAATTATTAAACAAAAAAATCCACATTTTAGAATTGTTTTAAAAATAAGTCTTGCAAATACATTAAAATAACTTGTGATTTTTTTTTTATTTGTTTCACATTTAATAAAAGAACAATGAAAAAAAATGTTATACCGGGATTAGATTAAAACAGATAGTAGTTTTCTGTAACAAAAACAATTACTATAAAAAAATTATATTTTATTGCAAAGAAATGGGATTTCAAAATGAGCAATTTAAGATAAGCACGCATTAAAACTTCATGTTAAGCATTTGCTTTCCGTATCCGACAACATATACGAAGTATCTCATGCAGCCCGATATATAATTTATGTAATTCATACACA
The DNA here is from genome assembly GCA_964019185.1 of Maratus speculifer. NCBI lineage: Eukaryota > Metazoa > Arthropoda > Arachnida > Araneae > Salticidae > Maratus > Maratus speculifer. The sequence continues at coordinate 43,825,882 of OZ025292.1, read as the reverse complement.
ACACATACAGTGCCCACAAAAATATTCTTGACGCTTAAGCTCCTATCTTAATGTTATGGTGTTTTATTTTATTTTTTTGTAGTTTTAAAAAGAAGAGACGTTGACAGTTTCTATCATGTGTTAGTTATGTGGAGAGGTGTCCTTTGCATCTCAACATAATTTGGAATTATCTCTTTATATTTTTTAGTTCTGGTTGCGGTTTTGAAAAAACGATTTTTTAAAAAATTCTTTTTTCTATGAAAAGAAACTCTTGTGATGCAGAAAATCGACGTTGAATAACCTCGGGTTTCGATTTTATTAGAACAAACTGTTTCTGTAAATCGTAAATCTTTAGATTCAGAAGCGCCAGGACAAACTATTTATGTCCAAAAAATCAAGGATGATTTACCACATAGTAATGCAGTAAAACAGAAAACATCGGGTCAAATCACAGTATTAATAGCAGTTTCTTAATGGAATTTTACACCTTGTTATTGAGCTTAAAATATATAAATAAATGCTTAAAAGGTGTTGCAAAAATAGATATTATTTATTTATTGTGGGGAAAATGAATATAGCTAAAATATTCTTTTCAACATCGAAACTTTACTCTTCAGTTATCCGTGAATCTCTGAAAATTTTGCTTAACAATGACACTGTTTATAATGACGTAATTTCTTATAATATTCTTTCACTCTGCTAGAATATCTTTGATGTTTCGGTGAGTTCGTCGTGATTTTGTTTGTATACTCGGATTTTTTTGTTTTTGTTTTATTTTTTCGTTTTCTATTACTAATCAATTATCTCCTTTTATATTCCTTTAAAATTAATTCGAGGGCATCCGAAAAATCTAAGGTAAATAATAAATAAATGTCTATTTTTGCAACACCTTTCAAGCATTAATTTGTATATTTTAAGCAATAGAAATCAGTTAAAAAATACCAAGAAATACTTCAGCCAGGCCTGATAATTTTTTACAACGCGACGTGCCAGCTATAAAAATTGCAGAAATGAAAAAGAAACATTACTAATGAATATATCACTAAGCACCATCTGTCAGGTTTTTCAATAAGTGCCAAGATATTTTTTGTACAAAAATAAAAATCGATATCACAATAAAGAACTCTGTTACAGCATGTTGGCCCAAGATTTTCCCATCTTTAAATTGCAATGCCGTTTCATCAAACTTTTGATTCAACTTATCACAAAAATCTAAACAGTATACATATTCCATATTCCTAAGAAAGCATATTGTAACCCACCAATAAAATGATTCTCAAACACATTATATTTCAAATGTCAAATTATCAATAAAATTAACTAAATCGATTTCACCTATAGATAATAACCTATAGATCCATAATGTAACAGGATTCTTTTGTGTGTCTCCGTAAACGAAATTCAAATACTTCCAATACCGGGAATTCTATACTAAACCTCAAAACATATAAATATTTACTTTGCTATCAAAGGATATTTAAAACAGAAGCATGAAAAGGTAGTTATAGGGAAAACAGGCAGAAAAATAGAATTCAAAAACACTTTTTAAAATGTTAATAATGTATCCATTTTTCTGTTTCTTTCATTTTTAAACCTTCATTGCACAGTGTGCCAGATCTTTTTTATATCTTAAAACACTATAATTCTCAATATATGAAATAAATTTGGGCAATATAATAGTTTTATCTAATAAAAAATAGCCCAAAAATTCGAATACACTCATTTTGTCCATGTCAGATGGTTGCATATTTTCGAAAAGATTAGAATTTGTTCTTCGGAAACAAACAAAAAAAAGTGATTAAGCAACTAATCCCGTAAGTGATTAATATTTTTTTTTTTTTTTTTTTTTACAAAACTTTTAAATATTGGCTATTTTTCATATCTTTTACAGAATTTTTAATATTTTATCATCGATTTTTCAAAACAGAAATTTTTGCAGAATTTAATAATAATAATAATAATAATAATAATAATAATAATAATAATAATAAATAATGCAAAACTTAAAATAAAAATTTACTCGTGGAAATAATATATTATGATTGAAATATGGATGCCCGTACGCGATACGAGCAAATAATAATTGACAAAACCACTTTGCCCATATGACGTACGGGGCCCATATGAGGATTTTACCACCCCATATGACGTACAGGAAAATCAGAAAATTGGTTAAAGCGGTTATTTTTACTGAGTACTTAAAAATACTAATATAAAGAAAGTTGCAGAGTGTTAAGTGGAGAAAATTAATTAATTTCAGCCCATTTAATTGCAAAATATAGCAATTCAATACTTAAAAACCTTAATTGTTTACACAGGATGCACGCCATAAAATATCAAATTTTACCTAAAAATTGAAATTCTTTTTTTTTTTTACTATTTTTTCCACTATTAGACAGATATATATGTTTCATGTATTTTTTTCACAAAAATAGAAAAAATCGTGCAGTGAAAGGTTAAATTTTTCATGGTTTCATTCTTAATATTAAATTAAAATAATTTAGAGCTTAATCATATATTATATACTTTTTACTAAAACTATTAGTTTAAAGACTCCTCAAAGGAGTAATGCAAAATAATGAATTATACTACAAATCATATAATTCGATACTTATTGAATGCTAATTTAGCTCCTAATAATGCACAATAAACCTTACTCATTTATATAATAAATTTTATGCAGAAAATTTTCGCAATATACAACCTAAATTCATCAAAAGAATATCATAAAATTCGAAATGTAAATAAAATAAAGAAACAGTTAAAATTTCCATTTCTATATTCCTCTTGGATCAGAATTGATTTCAAATAAAAGTCTTTATTATCACTATTCTGAATCATACGCATTAACGGAACTAACTTATCGGAAATTTATACTGAAAGGTTTTATTCTCAAAATCTTATTTCTAAAGTAAACAAAGTAGTAAAAAGAAACCTCTATTCATTTGCAAATGAATGTTGAAATGCATAACTGTTTTGGTTGAAGGCATTGAGTTCATCTTTATTGACCTAAAGAATTTAACCCTTCATTGCACTGCTTTTTAGCTCACAGGCTATCATAGCCTGAGAGTTTATGTGCCCGCCCGTTCTGTATGTATGTATGTATGTTTGTTCGTTCGTTCGTGCATGCGTATGTGCGTAACGCGATAACTCATGATAAAAATATCCGATCCACTTGAAATTTTGGATATAGGTATATCCTGATAAGGCGCTTCCCTGATAAGTTTTTGGAGTTCATTCGTATATATAAAGGGGAGAACGGGGGGCTCCATGCCCCTCCTCTTAACTGATATAAACGGGTTTTTCATGCAGAATTAACAGTTTTTGTTCAAAATTTAGATATAGGATCATTCTGATGAGACGATCCCGTGACTGTTATTAGGTGTTCATTGAATAAGTATAAACAGGGGGAACGGGGGTTCTAATGCCCCTCCCCTTAATTTATATAAATGGGTTTTTCAAGCAGAATTTTCAAATTTCGTTCAAACCTCTGAATATTTTTGGAAGTTTAATGGTTAAGTATAAAAGAGGGGGATAACTCCTCTTAATTTATTTAAATGCTAATTGGGTTTTTATTAAGAATTATCCGATTTGCTGTGAATTTTGGATATAGATTTTTTATCTGATAAACCATGTCCTTGATAGTTTAAGAGGTTCAATGATTAAGTATAAAAAGGGGGAAAGGGGAGAGCTGTTTCCCCTTTTTAATTTTTTTTTCGAACGGAATTAACCCTTGAAAATATAAGGCTGTAATGTACAATTAGTATGCGTAGCCTGTGAACTCGATGCCATCAGTTTAATTGCGCAATATTCTTTTTATTTCTATTTTTATGAAACAAATTATTTGAAATCTATATATCTGTATAATAATGGGAAAGATAGTAAAAAATAATGTTAAGTTTTCAGCTAAAAATTGATATTTTAAAATATAAGCCTACATTCGCAATTGGTTTTTAAATATTGTATTGCTATATTTTACAATTCATTAAGCTTAAATTAATTAATTTTATCTGCTCGCTTTCTTTATATTATTATTTGTATGTGTTAAGTAAAAATAATAAAAGTAAATGTTGCCTTAATACCTCAATCGAAAATTTTTTAGTTATCGGCAAAGTATTTTTTTGTCAAATGCATCCTTCTTACATGGATAAAATAGAGAATATTCTTGTTCAGTTATTATGATCATTTTGACCAAATTCGTGACACCTAATGAGAATTACAGTGTTTTAGGCATGTACCAGATGTTTTAGGTAGGTGCAGTAAAGGATTGGTTTATCCACAGTTCTAACAACAAGAAATAGGCAAATGCAAATGGGAATTGCATTCTCGTAGTTTTTTGCATTTATGTGCTACTAGTAATTATCTAGTAAGTCTAGTTATTATCAAGTTTCTTAGAAAATATTCAAAATTATTCCGTTACAGCACAATTATTTTCCGTTCATGTGGATTGTGTAAACTGAGTCTGTCACGACATTTTAAAATGATAACTGTAATAATAATTATAAATAATTATGATTTACTGATTTTCAGTTATTTCCATTTCTATGTGCCATTATAATGTCAAATGTCAATGTTCTAGATCAACTGGTACTCTGTCTGCTTTTCTCTCACAACCTATAGGATACTTTCTGTTGTTTTCTAACGGTAAAATCAGGCGCGAAAACAGTCTTATAGTAAATGTAAAAAGAAAAAGAAAAAAACCCTCAAAATCGTTAATTTATAATTCTTTGTCTTTGCAGTATCGTCACTTGAAAAAGATTCATTAAGTTACACTGTATCCTTTGCTACACAGTCACTCCACAGCTTTTATAGTAAATGGTTACTTGATTGTATTATGGAGGATCCTCATTGGTCAGACCAGATGTATTCTATAACTGTGGAGGTGTTAGTAAGCAGCACATGTGGCAGATTTTCAACAGACTACGTCTCACGGGTTTTGTTACATGATCTTTAATATATGATCTCTATTCCTGATTATGGAAATTTATGAGTTTGTAATCGGCATAGTAATAAATGAACATAAATTTATAAATTACTTATTTTTAATTTATCTTTCTCTTACATGTTCTTTAAAACATGCAAAGAAAACTTTTGTCGTGCCTCATGTCACGTTTCCAGTGCTACTGGAATTTTTTTTTTTTTTTTTTTTTTTTTTTTTTTTGTTACTTCCTTTTTTCAATAAATTAAAAATAAGTTTATCAAAAGATATTTATTTTTGAGTAGCACATTTTAACTAGAAAAACAAATTATAGAACATGTAATAATATACAGGGTGTATCTAAACTACTGGGCAAAACTTTAAGGGGTTATAGTACACATCAAGACAAATAATATTAAATGGGAAACTAAGGGTCCCAAACGTCTTTCGAAGGAGATAGGCGCCATCAAAGTTTAGGTTCCAAAATTTGAAATTATTTTAAAAAACGGAAAAATTGGTCGATTAATTTGCGGTTTTCACTATTCTTTATGTAAGTATTGTCTTGAAAATAAATTATAAAGATAAATTTCAAAAAATGCCGATCGAGGGCGCTTTAGACTTTAGAGTAAGGAACAACTTTTTTTTACCGTTACTTTTTCATCTCATTAATTTTTTTAGAAGTTTAAACATAAACTTAAATTTTGAGCTTAAAATGTATGGTTAAGTAGCGCAAACGGAAGTGTGTTCAATGGGAGTGCATAGGTTCAAATTTCAAATGTTTATAAAAAACAGAATAATTGGTCAATTGATTTGCGGTTTTCACTAAAACTATTCTTTATGTCAGTATTATCTTGAAAATAAATTATAAACATAAATTTAAAAAAATGTCGATAGAGAGCGCTTTAGACTTTGGAGTAACGTGCAACTATTTTTTACCGTTATTTTTTGCATCTCATTAAATTTTTTTGAAGCTTAGAGGTAAACTTAAATTTTGTGCTGAAAATCTCATTCGTTGAGAGTGGTTAAGTAGCGCTAACTGAACTGTGTTCAATGGGGGTGGTAAAGTTCAAAATTCAAATGATTATACAAAACGGAAAAATTGGTCGATTCGTTCGCGGTTTTCTCTAAAACCATTCTTTATATCAGTATTTCCTTGAAAATAAATTTTAAAGATAAATTTCAAAAAATTCCGTTAGAGGGCGCCTCAAACTTTAGAGTAACCAACAACAATTTTTAACTGTTATTTTTTGTGCCGAATTAAATGCTTGCAAAACTTAGACTTAAATTTTGAGCTCAAATTCTGAATCATTGGGAGAGGTTAAGAAGCGCAAATTAAACTTTGTTCAGAAGTTGAAATGTTACCCTGCCCACCCTACGAACACAGTTCAGTTTTCGCTACTTAATTACTCACAACGATTCAGATTTTGAGCTCAAAATTTAAGTCTAAGTTTTTAAAACATTTATTTATATAAAAAAAAACAACGGTTAAAAACAGTTGTTGATAACTCTAAAGTTTAAGGCGCCCTCTATCGACATTTTTCGAAATTTATCGCTATAATTTACTTTCAAGACAGTACTGACATAAATAATAATTTTAGTGAAAATCGCAAATCAATTGACCAATTTTTCTGTTTTTTATAATCATTTGAAATTTGAACCTACCCACTCCCATTGAACACAGTTCCGTTTGCGCAACTTAACCACAGATTTTGAGCTCAAAATTTTAGTTTCTGTCTAAGCTTCTAAAAAAATTCAACGATATGCAAAAAATAACGGTAAAAAATAGTTGTTCGTTACTCCAGAATCTGAAGCGCCCTCTATCGGCACGTTTTGAAACTTATCTTTATAATTTATTTTCAAGACAATACTGGCATAAAGAATAGTTTTTGCGAAAACCGCAAACTAATCGACCAATTTTTCCGTTTTTTATAATCATTTCAAATTTTGGACCCTAAACTTTGATGGCGCCTACCTCCTTCGGAAGACGTTTGGGACTCTTAGTACCCCCCATTTAATATGTCTTGATGTGTATTATCACCCCACACAACACATAAGTTCAGATTACATCCAGTTTTCCTCTGTTAATTCCAAAATACGTCTATAGATGTATTTTGGACCTAGCCAGTGAGTTTAAATACGTCCAGAATTTGTTGAATGTTTGACATAGACGTATCTACCAAATATCTACAAAATAAGAACGTCAGTTCAAAAACGTTAATTGTATGAAAATTCGACTAATCCAATTTTGGCTAATTCCGAAACTAAATCTGAACTTATTTGTCCCATTTCTTGACATAAAGTAGATGAAAACGGAACCAATCCAATATTTGTCATTTTTGGAACAAAATCTTAACGTCCTCGTCTCCATTTTCTATATTTGGAACGTAATTTGGAGGAAAACGGAACGTCATTTGTGTAAGTACCTTCACAAACTCTGGACGAAAATTGAACCTAACAACCGCCATTTTAAACTAGCGGTATTTGTAAAATTCTAAATGCTTATTTATATTGCATCTCCATTTTGATTTAAAAAATATAATGCAACCAGAATGCGCCTTTATTTACATTTTTTAATTAATAAAATCACTTCGATCTGGATGTATATTAAGCTTGTGCTGTGAAGTTTTCTACAGCTAGGCCTAACAGACTTAAACCTAATTTTTACATAGTCGCTCGCAATTTTCAGGACCTGAAGGATTATTTTTTTTTTATAAATTAATTATATAAAATATTAATTATTTTCATCATCGATTAGAAGCGATGCATTATGCTCCACATCTGTTAATCCATCAACCGTGTGGAAGACGCGTATCTGGTGGTTTGTTTTGATCGAGGTCTTGATTGTTTTTATGATGGAAATTAGTGAAAATAGGTAAGTACATTTAAGATTTTGTTTTCTACATTTACTGTATTTTATGTATGCTTTACAAAAAATATTTCTGTAATGATTTTTTATTTTGTTATTGATTTTATTTATCAATTTTTGGTAGGTCGACACTGCATTTGATTATGTAAATAAGAAAGTTTGCAATGATTTTTCTTGATCATAGTTCAGTTTTATAGACAGCAAACAAACAATTATTAGGTGGAAATAAATTTTAAATTATTTTTGGTGCAAGTGCAAATAAAAATAAAACTATTTGTAAATTATTTTATTACTTGTTGCTAGTAACGCAATTTCTTTAAGAAACTTGATTGCAATTTTTTATTTTATCTGATTTATCTTTATACAATATCCACCTCTTATTTGGACCTCATATTTTTTTTACATTTTAAAAATTACTAATGTTTACTCTAATAAAAATTCTTTATCCAAATGTTATTCATCATACTAACTATTATGTAAACTAATTTACTTAACACTAATAATTTTAAAAGAAAATCTCAATTTTTTTGCTAAACAAACAAGAATTATTATATTATTGTGTGCATGTCCTGTTTTTTAAACTATAAATGCAATAATAATTCATACGATTTTTGCAAATTATATATACACAAACACAGATATATGTATGTATATATAATTAGTGTTTACTTTAGAATGAAGGGAACGCTGCTAGCTACTAATTAAGGCATTAAATAAAGCAGTAAACAGACGCTAGTTCAGTAAAAAAGTCTTTATTTCGAGGGGTAAGGAGATGTGTTATTGTGCTAAGTTACCAAAAAAAAAAAATATATATATATATACATCAATGTGATTACCTATGATTTTTGTTAAGAAAACAGGAAAGTATGTTTGTGTGCTAGTCAGGTCCAACAAAAATCATAAATGTTGTCAATCAGGTGCAGGAAAATCACAAATTCTGTTGATCAGGCATGGAGAATTTCATTGATCAGATACCAAAAAATCATGAATTTCTTTAATTTGTCACTTGAAAAAATTGCGAATTTTTTTTATTTGGTTCTGAAAAATCACAATTTTCATTAGTAAGGACACAAAAAATTCATTAATTTTGTCGATTAATATTGAAAAAACTCAGTTTGTTGATTGATTATGAAAAACAGCATGTTTCATCGCAAATTTCATCAGTTTGCCTTAGCAAGAAATTGCAAATTTTGTTGTTCAGGCATGGAAAAATTGCAAACATTGATCGGATGTGAAGAAGTCGCTAATTTATTTGATTGAGCATCAAAAAACATGGTTTTTGTTGATTGGGCAAAGAAAAATTGTGATTTTTATCGATCAGGCTGAAAAAAAATCATGAATTTCATTGACTCAACATGTAAAAATTGCAAATTTCATCAGTCGGCTGATGAAAAATCACAAACTTTATCAATCAGGTGCAGAAAAATTACAAATTACAGGCATGGAAAAATCACAAACATTGATCAGACATAGAAAAATTGCAAATTTTGTTGATTGAGCAAGAAAAAAACATAAGTCTTGTTGATTGGACACCGAAAAATCTCGATTTCTGTCAACCAAGCTAATAAAAATCATAAATTTCGTTGATTTGGCATGAAAAAATTGCAAATTTCATTACTCGGACACTAAAACATTATGAATTTTGTCAATCAACTGCAGAAAAATCACAAGTTTTATCAATCAGATGCAAAAGAATCACGATTTTCATGGATCAGGCAAAGAAAAATTGCAAATTTCGTTGATTGGCTTCAGGAAACTTGCAAATTTTTGTCTGTCATTTTCATGTAGTCCTTGAAAACTTGGACACTTTTATAAAAGGCCCTTCTTTTAATAAAGTTGGGCACACCTAACACAATACCATATTTAATGTCATATGTCAGTGCTTGAATTTCATGGCGGGATTTGTGCCCAAAATTTTGAAATCCCGTCCAAAAGAGTAAATACAAGGAGTAAGTGTAAATTTTATATTTTCGTGCGGCTGATTGACACATTTTGAGAGTTTTTTACAGCGAAAGATTATTGAATTTCATGTTTTTTTCCACAAATGATTGACAAATTTTGCAAATTGTTTTCCTGCAATCAATTGACAAGTTTCGTTCTATTCTTCCTGGCGAGAAAAAGGTGATTCTGTTCTAAATTTTCAAAAAAAAAAAAAGCACATTTAACTTAAAAAATTTAAAAAAAATCAGTTATCATACCAGAAATTCGGACATAGAAGTATCACAAATTTTGAGAGATGGTATCAAAAAAAGCATTTTCGCCAATCGTTCCCAGAAAATGGCCAGTTTCATCAAAAATTCTGGGGAGGGGGGGGGGGGGGATTTTATCAAAGGAATGTGAAAAAGCACAAATTTGGTCGAAGGATCGAGAATAAAACACAAACTTCTTTAAGTTATCGTAGGAAAAATGCTTAATTTGTCAAAGGGTCGCTTTAGGGCTGATTCTGAAGGAGAAAAAAAAAATCTAAAATTCGCAGGTATTTTCTGAAAGGTTTCAGCATAGTGTGTGTGTGCAGGGAAATCCAGTTTAGACACTGTGTTTTTTCTGCGACCCTTCGATGTAGACTTTAGAAAATCTTTTGTCAATTTGTAGATTTTTTGAAAATTTTTAAATTTTTTTCGTGTTTTTTTTTTTTTTTTTTTTTTTTTGACAAAATTTTGCATTTTTCCATGATTAGTTAAAGATTTTTGCATTTTTTTTCTCGATCCTTTACAAAATTTTTTATTTATATTTTTTTTTCACTATTCTTTGATGGAATTTGTGTATTTTCCTCGATTTTCTGGCGAATTTGCATTTTTTCACGATCTTCTGACACAATTTGCGTTATTTTTTCATATTTTATGACAGAATTTTTTCAAAGTTTTTCCAGTGATCCTCTGACGAAATTCCTGATTTACGAAAAATATTTTTTTCAACAACTATTTGTGTGAAATTTGCATTTTTTTTTTTTTTTTTTTTTTTTTTTTTTTTTTTTTTGTCTAAATATTTAGATTAACAGATTCTTCGTTAAAACTGTTGTTAGCTTTCATTTTTTCAAAAACTAAAACAAAATCATTTCACCTTTTTCATTTACGTAACAGATTATTTTTTTTTTTTCTGAAAATTTTAAATTTTGGGTTTTTTATAAAATTTGTTTTTTTTATGTACTATTTAAAGAAATACAAAAATGACAAAATACCACTAAAGCATTTTTTATCAACAACTCAGAATAACCATGGAAAATGTGTTTTTTATTTTAAAAAACTCAATCTTTTATATAGTCTATTTTTCAAAGGGATAAATTCCCTTCCTGTGCTAATTACTTTTGTTTCAGGTCTAATAAACTCTGTTTTTGTTCAAGTAGATTTTAGGTTGAATATAGATTGCTGCAAGTTGGGTTCGGGTTAATCTAATTTTTTAAAAGTTAGTTGAGTATATATTATTTTCAGTTAAAAATTATACCTGATAACAATGAACAGATATGTTTGTGTGTGTGTTGTTTTCAAGACGGCTGCATTTTCTGATGAAATTGACATCTTTTTTTGTAATTCAGTGATGAAATTTGCATTTAATAGCAGCCTTTTGACTAGATTTGCATTTATTCTGCAGCCTTCTGACAAAATTCACATCTTTTTTGTGATTCTTCAATGAAATTTGCATTTTTTAGCAGCTTTTTGACTAAATTAGTGTTTATTAACGACACTTTGACGAAAATCATGTTTTTTTCTGCATTGCATTGTTGAAATTTGCATGCTTTACACGACTCTGTGACAATTTGTATTTATTATGCGTTCCTTTGACGAATTTTGCATCCATTAAGCGATCCAAAGGCAATTCGGTTCTGTATTTTTCAATATCATAGGTTTTCGGCTCAAAAAAAAGTCATAAATCTGGAAATTTAGAAAAAAACATACCACGAATTTCGACAATTGTCGACCCCCCCCCCCCCCAAAAAAAAAAAAAAAATCAATTTTGCAAATCGTTCACAGAAAAATTGTAAATATCATAAGAGGTTTGAGGGGAAAACATGAATTTTGTTAGATAATTGTGAAAAATCTCAAATTTCGTCTGAAGATCGTGAAAAAAAACCATGAAATTTGTGAAACAGTAGTGAAAGAAAAACACAAATTTTGGGTAGGGATCACAGAAAAAACAAAAATATCATCAAAAAACCTGTGGGAAAAATTCACAAAAAACCCCGCAAATTTCAGCAAAAAATCCACGAATTTTGTCTAAAAAATCTACAGACATGCTACTTTTCCACGAAAACGTGGAATTCCGCATTTTCGACGACGAATTTTATTATCCCTGGGATCAATGCAAATATGCATTAAAATTTGATGACATTTATATGTAGGGGGGGGGGGGGTAACGATGTGTTACAACAAAAACGCGAGTCAAAGGGTGCTAAATTAAGAAAATTTCTTCAAAGGATTGCAAAAAAAAAAGGCAAATTTCTCCAAAGGATCGAAAAAAAACTATAAAATCTTCAAACAATCGCGGAAAAAATACTATTTTCTTCAAAGGATCGCAAGAAAAAACACGATTTTGTTAAATGATCACGAACAAGACGCGATTTTCGTCAAAAAATTGCTCTGAAAACATGACTTTGGTGAACAGGTTGCGGAAAAATACTCTAATATTGTCAAATAATAGTGATAATAAAGAATCATATTTTATTGAAAGATCGCTGAAAATGCTGCAATTTTGTAGAAAGATCACAGAAAATACCCAAATTTTGACGAAAGATCACGGAAATTACGGAAATTTTAACGAAAGATCGTAGAAAATACACATATGCCGACAGAAGATCGTGGAAACCACACAAATTTTGACGAAAGATCACGAAAAATACGCAAATTTTGACGAAAGATCGCGGAAAATAAGCACATTTTTACAAAAAAACGCATATTTTGACAAAAGATCGCGGAAAATATGCAAATTTCGACGTAAGATCACGGAAAATACGCATATGTTGACGAAAGATCGCGGAAAATGATCAAATTTTGACGAAAGATCACGGAAAATATACAAATTTTGTCATAAGATCGCAGAAAATACGCAAATTTTGACGAAAGATCGCGGAAAATACACACATTTTTACGAAATGCTGCTGCCAGGCACTGTGCCTTATACCAGTTTGGTGTAGGTCAACACTATTTGCTATAGATTTTATTAAATAGCTTATATATGTTTTTTTATATTGCAATCTACATGAAACATTGGTTGTAGAATGCCCATTTATTGAGTGCTAATTTGTTTTGTAAACGAGGCAATCAATCAATGCTTGTTTCTGAATCAGAGAAGAGAAAATAGTGAATAAAACAACTTAATTTAATATTATTTATTTATTTTGTAGATACATGAGTTAAAGTATTCCTAAGCATTTTAAAATTGCTTTAGAATAAGGTTACTGGATCCACCATATATATAATTTTTTTCCTTTTCTTTTTCAACTAATAGTTACAAGCTCCCTGGTAAATATACTGTCTTGTGGATGAAGATCTTAGATGAGTATAGATTTGTTGAAATGATCTGAAAAAATGATTACCACCCCTCCATAGAAAAATCGTGGTTTAAGAGCAGTATAAGTCATGGATTCCAATTTTTCAATAAGGATCTGACTTTGAATAAGGTAAACTTTTCATTAAAATCTATAAATGATACAAAATAAAATTTTGTCTTATATATGTCTGTTTGATTTTGCAATTATGAGTTTGAATAATAATAATAATATGACAGTGGATAATATGGTACTTTTATGTCATACCGGTGCTAATTATATTAACAGTGTATTTTTTTGATGAATGCATTTTAAGTTATTCAAGTTTTACTCATTATTATCAAATTACTATGCATTGTTCTTTTATTTTCAGAAATATTTTTAACATTTAATAACTTTTTAGAAATGCTTATTATAAAGTATAATTCTAATTTATTTATTATTATTAAATACTTTTTATTTAAAAGATATTTTATGATTAATCATATATTTAAGTATTATTTTTGAATTTTCAAAAAGTGAAATAAAATTAAGCATTTTTTTAACTATTTTTCAAGTATGTCTGCATAATTAAGACTGAAAAATAGCATGCACAAGTTGTTTTGAAAGTTTTATTTGATTATTTTTATTTGTGAATCAATCAGCTTTTGTAAAAACCCTTATTTTGTTTAAGAATGTGTTAAAAATCATTTAGAAACAAACCTATTATTACTATTATTTTTTTTTAACAAATTTATTCTTCACTTGAGTAAAATGTTTCATATGTTGCTATATCATAGCTGCCAACATCTTCCACTTTTTTGGAATGGAAAAATTTTATAGAAAATTTTTTATGATTAGAAATCGCCATAATCTGTCGATTAAATAAGACGAAAATTTCTATTACATTTTTCCGGGCCGAAAAATCAGAAGAGTTGGTAGCTATGCTATAGTAGAGGCACATAAGTGTTTTGTAATTATATTACAGTACAGAACCATTTATCCATAAACCAGTTATCTGGAATGATACTTCTAAAAGACTGATGTTAGAATCTTTTTAGAAAAAAGTGACATACACAATCAGTTTGACATATACATTGCTTGAAACAATTGTATAGTTTGATAACAGCCTCTAGTATTTGAAATAGAAGCATATAATCATACTATAGATTAATAAATAATATTATAGTATTACAGATGTTTTCATGCTTATGCAGAGAAAACAGAAAATTTTTTGTTTCCAAGGAGTTCCCATAAGTTATCTTCTTTCAAACTTTAACAATTGATCTTACTTGCATCAGATTCTTGGTTCAAGTAATCTCATAATCAATTTAAAATTAGAAGTAATATGACAACTACATATGTTTCACAAAACTTATCAAATCGATGCTGCTTTGATGCCGAACCAGTTAACTGGAAAAACCAGTTATCCGGAATACATCTGACCCCAACCATTCCGTATAAATGGTTCTGTACTGTATGTAATCTTTTTAAACCTGAAAAGTGGCTAAAATATACATTTTATATATTTAAAAAGTCATTTTTATGCTAAAATATCAGAGGAAATACTCCAATTCTTTGCATCAATATATGTAATAACAAGTTATTTCATGCATGTGTATTTCAAAAGGTTACATGGAAAAATGATTTTTTTAATAATTTTTTAAAGAGCACTTTGCAAAATCCTTCGGCCCAGAACATGAAATCAAATTTCCCCGCTCCGTCCTCAGATGCACGTTCTGTCGGGAACGGGTTAAAACACCATCAATTAGAAGATTTTAGCTTTAAAAGCATACATTTGGCTTGTTGATTCCTTTTAAGTTATGCCTTAGAAGTGCATTGCCATAATGGACCAAATGTTTTACAGAAAAACGACCCCTTTTTGAAAATCTATACTAATAAAATAACAAATCGCTCTGTGTGTGTGTGGCTGCGATGACTAGCAAAAATTGCGGTACGTACGAGGCTCAAATTTTTTGTGAAGATTGTTCAAAGACTCTGCTAATGTACCTGACCATCAGAATTTTAAAATTCTAATAATTGAGAAATGAATTAAAATTCTTAAATTAGAAGAATGGAAAAGTACTCCTAATTTAATGGAAAAATAGATTTTTATCAAACCTCAGAATATTTCTTCGAAAGCTGAAAGAGAGGGAAAAGTGTTAATGTAAATGGAAGGCTAACATGACGATAAATGTACTCGTTTTTTTTTTTTTTTTTTTTTTTTTTTTTTTTTTTTTTATAGAGGGTTGTGTTTTAAAATCTACCGAGCCTAAAAACTCAAAAATTAGACAGCTAGATCAGAAAAAATTCACCTTTCAGAAATTCTAAAAATTATTTTCCTATTCCTATAAATAGTTGAAAAATTCATTAAAAATCTATTTATAAAATCTCATTTTATTTCCGTTTAAAGAAACAGATTTTTAAGAAATCTAATATAACAAGAGCAGTTGTTCATCGATGACAACTGGGTGCTGGTGGGTACTCGCATTTATAGATGACTTGTAATTTTTTTCAAAAATTAAATTCATAAATTTAATATTTATATATCCAGATGACAAATTTTTTGCTGATTTCAAATATGTAAATTTTTCACAGTCACTCAGTTACAACCTTAGATATTAATTTTTAATCCGTTACTTAGAGGACTTGCTCCATTTAAAAGAGAGTTTTTTGAAACCATAAACAATTTTTATATAAGGATTCTTTGGCACCATGTCAAATTTTTAAAAATACATTATTTGGATATTTTAAAGCTATGCATTGAGTAACATCTTTAAACGCTGTTTAATAATATCTAAATTTATAAAAATCCAATTTTTTTTCTTTTTTTAATCAAAAAACTTTTTTTTAAAAAGGAAAAGAAATGTGGAAACGCTAATTAAAATTCTAAAAAAAAAAAAAAAAGAAAAAAAGAAAGAAAAAAAGATCAAATAAATTATAATTTATAACACATAGTACGTATTTTAAAGAGTAATGAGCATCAAATAAGGGGTGGGGGGATCTTTTAGGGGCAGCGATCAAATATTTAAAATTGTACTTTTTTCTACAATCTCAAATGTGGACTTTTCACTAAGCTCTGGGATAAATGTTACTTATTTAATATAAAACGTGTAGATAGTTTATAACATATAATATAGATTTTAAAGAGTAGGGGACTTGAAATTATGGGTAGGGACAGGCAATAATTATTTTAGGGAGGGCTTGATCAAATATTTAAATCTGTACCGTTTCAGATGCGGATTTTTCAGAACCCTGGGATAAATAATACTTATTTAATACAAAATTTTAAAAGTGTACCTACCCCTATTTTCAAATAATGATTTCATCAAATATCTTCAGAAACAATTTTGTTAAGAAAAAAGTTTGCACCATGGTGGTGGAATATGAAATTAAAAGATTCTAGTCTCCCCACCCCTTTTTTTGTGTGTGTATGCAGAGCTTCTGCTAAACAGTAACATAGGCAGCGAGAATTCGGTTAGAGATTGGATCTTTTAATGAGATTTTGCAGTGTCAATTTCAGTTCATTTAAGAATATCATTACGGGCACGGGCAATGTCAGGCGGCTCAGCTAGTATTTGAATAAACAATTTCATATTACTTGAGAGGTGTAAAAAAAAAAAAAAAAAAAAATTAAAACATTGACATGAGTCCTATTCTAATAAAAACCATCATAATAAAAATAAAAGCACAAATCTTTTCACAGTCAATACAAACAGCATGCAACAATGAGATGTAAACAAAAAACCATGCACTTTTGAAGAAAGAAAAAAGGTGACTTAAATTATTACATAGGCATGAATAGGAGAAAACTTGGAATTAGAAAAGGTGAACATTAATCTGATTTTAAATTTGGTCATACTAACACTGCTTTATCTGCACTATATTTAGATGGGGAGATAAAAACTCTGTTTAATGTAAGCAAATTATGTTTTGTATCAAATTGTTGTTGTAAATCTATTGTAAGGGAGTCCATTAAAATTTAACTGTGTAAAAATTTTGTTAGCAGTGATAGTTTTTCTTTTATTACTCCTAAATTATGGTTACAGTTTATAAATAAATTCCTCTTGAAAGTTTGAATAGTATGAACCAAGTTGGAAGTTAATTTTAGATCATGGTCTATTTTTAATTTATTGTTTTTATAATAGAGCATGTGGTTTTTGTTTACATCTCATTGTCGCATGCCATTTGTATTGACCATGAAACAATTTGCATTTTTATTATGACTATGGTTTTTATTTGAATTTGGACCGAAACATGTCAATAATACTATTTGTTTTAATTTTTTGTTACACCTCTCTCAAGTAATATGAAATTGTTTATTCAAATATTTATATTAAAGGTGAAGTTCTTAAAATCTTGTGAGTTAAAAATCTAATAGATTTAATAAACTTTTTATGATACTTTTTGAAAATATTAAATCCAAACTATGAAAAACACAAAGAATTTAATATATGAAAAAATAGGAAAATTTCTGCTCTTCTTTCAATGCTGCCAAGCAGAAATAATAAATTTCTTAGATTAAAACTTTTTTTGACATAGTCTTTTATTTAAATTTATATATTATTAATTATGTGTTTTATAGTTACTTTTATTTTTTTCTCCTAGCTACTGTTAAGAATCATGTTTTGCAGAGTGGAACATCAGATTGCCGATTGGAAAATTTATAGCAAATGTGTTGCGACATACAAGATTATTATTGTAAATAAAAATTGTAATAAAAGTATTGTAATTGTAAATAAAAATAAATAAAACTTTTTTCCCCACATTTTTATTGTGTGTTTCTCTTTAAAATTGAATGATCTTATACAGTAACTCTTTAAACATTCCTTGACATATATAATATTGATAATCATTATACGAAATTTATGAAATATATTTTATAATAAATTAGATCTATCCCCATTTTGTACATAATCTAGATTTTTAACTAATTATATTGCTCACAATTTGACCATGGCATTGTATTTTTTCAAAATTAATCTAAAATAATTTAAATAGTTTTTTTTTTTATGTAATAATACCATTTTTACATTTTTTTTTATTTAACTGAAATGTGTGACTATAAATAAGAAACTTAATTTTATAATACCTAAATAATTCACAAGATTTTTTTTCATTCAATTTTGTTGGAAAAAAAAAAAAAAGAACTGATGTTAATAATATGTTGAGTGACACACCAGACACCTGTGTCTAACACTGAATTTTCCCATTTAGGCAGCTTCACTGCAAAATGAGATATAAAGCTACTGATTTTATTTAGAATTTAAAAGAAAAGTCTATTATTCACCAAATGTGAAACCTTTCAGTTGATGATAATGGATAATATAATAAATTTTCTAAATACAATTGCAAAATTATGCGAGTTTTAGTCATCTCTAATTTCTTTTTAAAATCTTCACCTTTTTTAATTGCAGATATCTTTTATTAACCCGTTAGAGACGAATGATCAGTATACATGCCCCTTAAATTGCTCAAAATCTTTGCTTATTCTCACCAGTTACTTTTTTATTATAAAATTTACCTTCTATAATCAGAGCATTTTCAAGATTCAATTATAGAAAATTTTCTGCATTGAAATACTGGTGGTAAAATATTAAAAATTAAAAGGCTCTTGTTGTGAAAGGATTGCATAAAGCGAAAATTTCTATTAAAAATTAGTGCTAGCTAAAAATCATAGCTGTTGTCTGCTATGTAAATTCAACCTTTTTAGATGAATTATCACCATCAATAATAATATAAATAAAAACTTTTTTTTTTTTTTTTTTTTTTTTTTTTCAGGAGAAATAGTACAGTTAATCAGAGTAACTTTGGCCAAGAGAAAAAGAAAAATGTTCTATATCACTTGAGTTAATGGCAAAGTTTTGGTCTCAAAATATAGCTACTTGCACTAGTTTGAATTTGGCATCTCATTGGAAATAATTTGTCAAGATTCCATCATGGCAGAATGATCAAAGTTTTGTAAAGGTGGAGCAATGTTACTCTGATTGACTGTATATAAAATAAAAATGTGAAGAAGAACAAAAATGCATAGATATCTAGAAATGCACAAAGCAAAAACTGGTACGCTGGTAGGTATCTAGCATTTTTTATTTCCTATTTTGTGTAGAGATGAAGGGCAGTAACTAAAAAAGTTTCTTTAAAGATCTTTCAGAATTGAAAGTTTTAAAATGCTAAAAATAAGTTTTATTAGCAATATTATCTTTAAATATATATACTTTTAAAAGTCACAAGAAAATTTACTATCCTTTAAATAATTTGTTATTATTTAACAACAACAACAACAACAAATTTTTTTGATATATTATTGAATTAAAAAATTATTTTATTTATCTAAAATTAATGGGTGTGAATATATATACATTGGCATTGGCAAGAGAAAAATTTTAACATTTTAGTTAACTATTTTTTTTTTCTAATATGAAATGGAAAAAATATTTTTTTTTTTTTTTTAAATTCTAGATATTTTAAATAGTTAAAATGTTTGACTTACTTTATTTGCTTTTCAATATAATGTCATCTTTTATATAAAGGTGTCTATATTTCGTCTGGATGTCGAAGTTTTTGGGTGTAATATGAATAAATTTTGAACGTAATACGGACAAATTTTTTGGTATATTATATAGACAAATTTTGTACATAGTTCGGACGTAATTTTCGACGTAATGAGAACAAATTTTGGACGTCCAATTTACGTAAATTTTATGTTCATTCTATGCTCATTTTGCGGCCCAAAAGACGTAGTTTTTACGTAAAGAGAGGTGACATTTGGACGTAATAAGAATAAATTCTAGATGTAATATGGACAAAGTTTGTACGTAGTATGAACGTAATTTTAGACGTAATAAGAACAAATTTTGGACGTCCAATTTATGTTAATTTTATGTTCATATTATGCTCAATTTGCGGCCCAAAAGACGTACTTTTTACGTAAAGGGTGGTGACATTTGGACGTAATTTTGACTAAATATTGACGAAGTTCGGAGAACTTTTAGACTTAAATTGGACACGTCCATTGATCCAAATTACGTACTTTACACGTAAATTGGACGAATCTGTGTTGTGTGGGACCCTTTAAAGTTTTGCCCGGTAGTTTAGATACACCCTGTATATATTTCATTATAACTTTAATTATTTTTTTTAATTTGTTCAAAAATAAATTTTGAAAGAAAAGCAATTTCTAAAAGCTGTATTTTTTAAATTGAAGAAAAACATTTAGGCAATCTGAATTTTAAAATCGTAAAAAGAAATCATGCAAATTTAAAGTGTATATGTAAATATAAAACAGGCAAACCATATTCCCTTGGTTAACGTCAAAGTTTATTTCGATTTAAGAGCCTTACACAACCCTTTCAGAATCACTGGCATCGACAAAATGAACTCAGAAAATTACCTAAAAATATTTAATTCTCTAAAGCATACTTCTAGAGTAAACAACATAAAAAAATAAAATTTATTCGCTGTCAATATTTAAATGCTTTGCTGTTAGTACGTTAGTTTTATTTGTATTCCCCAAAAGATTTTAAAATCCGTTAATGTTACAGATAACGATACGATAGGATTAGAAAAACAAACGAATTAAAGGAAAAAGTCGCGTGTGATAGCCCAGAAAATGGCCGAGAGGTTCCACTCTGGAAACTGGTAAATAAGAGGTTATCGCTGGGTTCGAACCAAGTTTTGCCCGACAGCCTAATCGCTCGGAGTTTTCAACGGATTAAAAAATATTAATTAATTAATATTAAAAGAGAAGCAGTTAAGTGGTTAAAAGAATCTCTACGAACTTGACAAAAATGACAGTTATGTTTTTGAAAAAATCTTAGAAAATCAACAAATGTACCTGCAAAAAACAATTATTACAAAAAATATGGAAAGTTAACATTTAATAATGTTAGTCAGGCAGATTTCCTTCAGTCAGTTTCATGAAATTTATTTTGAGTTTATTTTGAAACTTTAAAAATCAGAACTTACGACTGGAAGTTGGTGTATTTACCTTAGTTGTATAGTTATGAGTCCGTCCTCAATGAAGATTTTTTCAAATGCAATCAGAATTGGCAACTATCTCAAAGGTTACTTAACCCTTTCCGGCATGAGCAAATTTTGTAGTAAAATGAGCAATTATCGACTGCCACCGGAATTTGCAAACAACTTTTTTTATATTATGAACTCCTTAATTTAAGCTTACATCCCAAACGCAAAATTCTACTAAAATATTATTAGTGCCGTTTGCAAGTTCGGAATTAAAATTAGGTATCCCAGACCGGGCACAGTGTGCCAGAAAGAGTTAAATGTGCATTTGATGACGTATATCTATAATGCATAGGTATTGACTTCACTGAGACAAAAAGGCTATCATGTAATATGTTAAAGGAATTTTTTGTCCCATTTAATCATTGGTTTTAATAAAGATGAATATAAAAGTTTTAATTTTGTGGTGGAAGTTCAGATAATTAGTCCTGCTCATATATGCTAAACAATGCCCCATGTAATCCGATCGTATTAGTATATACTAAACCCAGTAAATTAGATCCCATGTGTGCCTAAAGAAAAATTCCTGATAAAAAATATGTATGCTATTCAATCGATGCTTTAAAAATAAAAAAGAAACTAGTTTTTTGATAGAATTCTTCAAGATATAAAAAAAGTTATTAATTACGTTAATCCTGAAAGATGCATCGTAAATCAGGGTCAACAATGCCAGAACAAAACATTAATGCCGGCATTGTTTTGTTGTAAGATCGTGTGGAAAATCATTTGAAATTTAAGATTCTGTGTTTTTCAAAGTGAAGTTCTCTAATTGTGAACATGCAGTCCGATTGTGACATTGGTTTTAACTTGTGAAAAACACTGATCAGTTTTAAAGATTAGTTAGTCAACAAAATCATACACTGTTAAAAAATGTTCCTGTGAAGATACGGGAAGAGGTCGGCAGCAAAGGTTCCAGTCATATCCTGTAATAAAAAATCCATGACCATCATTTTACGCAGCCTGTAAAAGGGGATATAATGTTCTTTAAAACACAATAACACTTTACTTACTATTTTATAACATGTAGCACGTTAATCATCATAGAATCGCTTTTTTGGCGGGTTAAAAATTATGTTACGGCTAAATGACATTAATTTTCGTTACATGACTAAAATGAAGAGTTACAGACTAGCGGAGGAAAATTTATGATGTCATACCATAATTTTGCAAGCATATGGGTGTGAATATGTGGATTGTCCTTAATTTTCTAAGTTTCCAAGAAATAAAACCGCTTATTTAGTGGATGAAATCATTTTCCATCAAATAAGGCTGTTATCCTTCAAAATCAAAAGTCAAACGCTCATATTACAGTTTTTTACGTTCAAATTGCAGTAAATTTATAGTTTTTTTAAGAGTGCAGATATCAGCACCATTCAGCAAAAAAAGACAGTCTTCGAAAGTGAAAGCACATAGGATTGATTCAATTTTGATATCCTGCAAAAAACAAGTGAATTTTATGGCTATTGCAGTTTTCTTTATAAAAAGGACTTGAGATATTTCTTGAGTTTAACCCCTTGCGGCGCGGTGGTATATCTATGAAACCACTTAATTTTAATTCAAAATGCCACATTGGCACCGGCATTTTCGTAAAAAGAATTATGGCTTATTGATTAAGTGAAATACAGCCTTTTTCTCATTTAAGAATGAAGTTGTTTTCAAATTCCGCTGTCAGTCATTAATTTCAACTATTGAGCAATGGATATGCCCTGCGCCGTAAAGGTTAATGTACGTGTTTGATTTTAATAAACTATTGGCTGCACAACTTATCCGACGTATAAAAACTGCTTCGGAATTGTAATTCGGAAGCAATATGCTCTCTTAAAATTGAAAAAGTAGACTGTCCTACATTTTATATTTAATAATAGTGTACTAAATATTTATCCTAGAGTAATATTCATAAATTTTCATTAATAAGTGTATTTCATTAAAAGTTTGCCAACTCATCCTGTCGACTTCTGCTTTATTAGCCACACATTTGCTTCACAATAAAATTTAAAATAACATTCTTGTTCTTAATGTGTGAATGTGAAGACGAATCGTCCGAATGCAGATCCTACGAAAAAAGCCAAGCTAATTTCTTACATTTTCATTTGTAATAATTGAGAAAGAAAAATATATAATGAAATATAAAAAATATGATACTGGGAAAAAGTGAAATTTATGAGAGAAACTTATGATATTTTATGAGATAAAAAAGTTTAGTCTCCTATTAATCGCTTGAACAGCGATGGGATAAAATTAATTCCTCTTTATGTTACTTGCAAAATGTCACATTGACACCAGAAATGTAAATAAAAAATTAGTTATTTAAAGTGCGTTAAGAAAAACTTTTACCTATTCTGTAGTGCTTTTTTTAATTATGGTGCCAGTCATTGATTTTAGCACATTACGGACTGTTGCCCCTGAAAGAATTCGTAGTTGCAACCACGTCAGACAATCACTGGCTTATGTTAAAAGGAACGGTTTATAGATCGAATAACAGAAGTTTATTTTATAAAATGATTTTCCTAATGTATATATTGCAAGATCAGTCAATTAAAGTCTAGAGATATTTTTATAAAATTTTCCTATAATGCGTTGACACGTCCCGTATTGACCAAAACTTGTTTTTTCATATTCCCATTTATTCCCCTACATGCAAAAAGCGTCGATTCTGAAGAATGTTTCAATATCTATGTAGAAATCATAATTATGATTCATGGCTGACTGGGTTTGACCTTTGCTGGATAAATTTAGACACAAATTTCAGTTTCTATTTTTGCATCTTTAAAAAATTATATGATGTAACACACTGATTGTTTCCTGCCAATTTGTATTTTATAAAATTTTCTCCTGGTGATAGTTCTAAAGAATAAAACAAAACGTTTGAGTTTTATTTTATTCATATTTTTATTCACGTTATCTTTTATTTTATGAATAAAGTGTACGTTGCATAGCAATATCTGTTTTGTTTAATACTGAATATTACTACGTACCTTAATTATTCATTCTTACAAAGTCCTTAATTATCCATCATTATAAATAATATAGCGACCATTTTTAAAGAAATTTTATTCAAAATGTTTACGTAATATATATATCACATACATTAAATCCCTTTCTTGAAACCTTAAGTTTAAATCAACAAAGAAGAAGTTAAAGTAGTTTTTCCATTCAAATTTGAATCGAATTTTATTTCAATTTAAACATTTCAGAGAAGATGCTACGAAATCATAAAAATAAACGTATTTAACTTATTCAAAGAGAATTGAGAAACTGGATAAAATGGTTTAGTTTAAAAAGTTTTCTATACAAAATAATGTAGTGAAGAGAAAATTCTATTCATTTGAAATTGAATGTGTAGATTGTAAGTAGTTTTGTTGGTGTGTTGATTTTATTTATATTTCTCGAAGGAATTTAAAAACCATAATTGCAACAAAGGACGGCATCACTAAGGAAATGAAAAAGTCACATGGAGTTCACAAAATACCTCTAAATAAGTGATATAAGGCTGCTTATTGATATCAATATATATTTACTTAATTCTTCGTGAGTCAACAATTCCTATTTGAAAAATATTTACTTAGCTGTAAGAATACATCATTTTAAGCACGCAAAAAATAAGTTCGAAAAATTAGGGCATAAAGATAAAAACAAGAAAGAAAATATCATGTGCCAAACATAGATTATAAATCACTTTCCGAACTTTTACTTTGTAGGACATTAGTCATTCACGATGTGTATGACAATTCATGATGTATAATTTACAGTCATATATAATGCTTATATCACATGTATATGAGACGTTATATGACGTTTGTATAATATACAGCATGTAAATATTGTGCATGTTTTGCAATATAAGTATATACATGAGCGTTTGTGGGCATATCTATCTATACTATTAACCGCAGTAAACGTCTGTCTGTCTGTACCGCTAAAAACTTTTCTCAACGGCCGAGTGGAGTGGCGCTCTAGGTGTCTATCGACTCGGGACGATTCGGCCTTTTGTGATAATGAATTTCGAGAAAATCGCCCGGTAATTACCCGAGATATTAATTAAAAACTACCCGGGAAACGTGACAAAAAATCCAAGTTCCGAGACGGTTCTCTGACGGAGCTCTCCGGTCGAAACTAGCTTTCCGCGGATGAAGAACCACGAAGGTGTCGAAAATACGAAAATTAAGGAGTTTTATATAACGTCGCATCCGCGCTGCAGATTCACGGATTTTAAAACAAATTACATATTCTTAAAGGAAATTTAAAAACCTTTCTGACGGTTTATTTGGTTTCAAGAAATACGAACATTAACCTTTTGAAAAAAACGTTTTCCCGAAAGCTTTCATTTTCCATTTTTCTCCGCAGAATTTTCGGCCGAAAACTATCGAATTTTAAAACGATTCCATCCTTTTTAATTTTGGAGGCACGACAAAGAAAAAAAATACCCCCTCAAAGACGCTTCTGTCTAATTTCCAACGGTGTGTTTATTTTTGAAATATTCTAATATTAACCCTTTGAAAAAAAATTGAAAAAAAGAGTCTCCGATCGTACAATTTTGTTTGCTTTTTCGACACTTTTTACGCTCATATTTAAAAGAATAAAATCCCTAATTTTCACTATTTCTTTTCCATCTTTATACACCTCTTAGTGAATACATCGTTTTGAGTTGTGTCAAAATTTCAAAAAGATACAACGGTTAGAAGTATTTTTAAATCTGTAAAAACCGCGAAATTACGGCGTAAAACGGGGGAATTTTTTTTCTGCCATATTTTTAGGTAAAAGTAGCCCTTAAATACTGTATTCTTCAATGATCTTTATATGTGTGTTTGGGGTACTGGTTTTACACCTTGCATAAAATTTTTGAAAACATCGGGAGGCCGTAACTGTATTTTAAATAATATAATAGGCGAATTTTTTAATTTAAATTATTAAATGTGAAAAAGGAAAAAACTAAAAATTTAAATTTTGGTTTTGTGGTCAGCGGTTAGAAAACGCAAGTGTGCACCGGGCCTTAGAGAGATTATTTTTTTTCAGAAAGGGGCCGCTAGCGGGCGAAGCTCGCTAGTATATTAATATTTTGTGTATATCTGATTAATTACACAGGTCTGCAATGGTTTTTCCTCTTTGAAATCTGAGTAACGTTTTCTATAGTTTCTGATGTGCTGATTATGAGAAAAATAATAAAAAAATTCCATCACGTCAGGATTTTTTTATATTGAATATTTAAGATTTTGCTGAAAAATGTCTGAGCGTCTACATTTTAAAATTTATAAAACGTCATTAAATTACTTCAGCTTAATTTTTATTGCATTTAATTAGTGTAAGATGACATAGAAATTACTTCAAAACAGTAATTTGTTAAATACTACATAATAAGTATAAGTAATTCGCATTAACAATGTTGAAAACGGGTCATTTTGGCTTATGAGCTCATTAATACATAATGATTAGGTAAAATAACCTAATTGTTGTAAATATTAGTCGAAAAGGGTGTAATAAAGATAAACCAAAGGGTTTTTGTATAAGTACTTGCACTGATTTAGAAAATTAACAGTTGAAGTGCGCATCTTGCAACATAA
The DNA here is from genome assembly GCA_964019185.1 of Maratus speculifer. Lineage (NCBI taxonomy): Eukaryota > Metazoa > Arthropoda > Arachnida > Araneae > Salticidae > Maratus > Maratus speculifer. Next base: position 43,799,075 of record OZ025292.1, on the reverse strand, counting down.
CCTTTAAAATGTCATCGCGAAGCTGTTTAAATTCTCCGAATTGTTTTTGTTATATTTGCGGGAAATTTATGGTGAAAAAACAACGAAACAGCATTACAGACTTTGTAAAAAATATTTACAAAAGTTATTTTGGATACGTTTTAAGCCTGATTTAAGAAAATTATTGTCGGACGAAAATTTCGATGAAAAACTTAATGATATCGAGTTGCAAGCATGGCGGTCATTTAAGGAAGTGATGAAAAACTTTTTGGGGAACAATAAAAGCTACGACTATAAACAAATAGTGGCCAAAGTGGTTACAAATTTTGGTGTAATGGGTAGTACTATGAGCATTAAACTTCATTTCTTAAATTCGCACATAGATTACTTCCCTGAAAATCTAGGAGCCGTTAGCGAAGAACAAGGCGAAAGATTTCACCAGGATTTGAAAGAGCTAGAAGTCCGGTATCAAGGAAAATGGAATACTAGCATGATGGCGCACTACTGATAATTGTTGAAGCGCGACGATCCAAACCGGAAATTTAAGCGGAAATCGTAAAACCGAAACTTCTAGGAAAAAAGGATCAGGTTCCACAAAAAAAATTTACATGTAATTTAGATCAGTAATAAGTTATTATTATATTTTAGTTGTTTTTTATGTTAAAAGTAATGTATTTTTTTTTAAATGTATATTTTTTTATGTGAAAACTTGTGTTTTTTTTCTATTTTCTATTTGTATCTTTTTTGAAGTATCTGAAGGTGATGGAAAAGAACTAAGTACATATTCGTAATCAGCGCACCAAAATATTCTAGAATCAGCTCTCAAATTCTAGAGAGGAAGTTATGACTCTCAATTTGCAGGCCTGTGTTATAAACTTGAAATTGACATTTATGAAATGTAGGCCGGAAAGCGACAACACAGTCAATCACCTATCTCATGCAGTTCACAGAAGAAAATCTAAGATTACTTTAATCTCGATTCCCATAATAAAAAGCACCCGCTCTTCCAAATCATATTTTGGTGGAAAACTCTTTAAACCCCGATTTTAGCGGTTGTCTCATAGCTTTACCATTTTGTTTTCCTTCTACCAATCCTCCATGTTTGCGTACTTTTGGATACATGAACGTACAATGGAAAACCTACGTTTCAACCGGTAACATTGGGTATTTAGGTACTTTTCATCCAGGTATGACTTGGCAGACCGATAGCATTTTAATATTTGAATCGAAATTTAACTAATCCTAGATTTTCTTCCATTGACCAGATGAGGAGGTTGTCTGTGCTGCCGCTTTCCGGTCTAACAGTAATTGCAAATGCTCAATTGCAAGGCTCACTCTAACAAAAAAATATGGAAACTTTACTTACGCATAGCTGCGAATTATTTTGTATTCTGGTTGACAGCTTACTAAAATCTTTATAATTTTGATTCGACAATGGATAACTAAAGTTTTTATTATATTACTTATATACCACTATTTTCGAAACACAATCTTTTCATTATCAAATAAGAGGCTTTTCAGATTAAATAAAATAGAAACTTCATTTTACCATAAATATATTACCACATTTAGACTTTATTATATTAATAAAAAATATAATAACGAAATAAAATAACATTTTGAAACTTTTCAATTCCGCTTTAAAATTTTATCTCCACTGATGTTAAAACATTCCTCTAAAATGTCTCTCATGTTTTATACCTGGTGTAATAAAATTTATTCTGCTGTTACGAAAAGGCTTTTTATGACCAGAAGGTTTTATGAAGATTAAAAATGTTTTACGAATGCATCAAATAGTGGTTTATAATAGTCTGGTGGAACTACGAGCTGGAAAATAGTTTTGAATGTGTTAATACGTTTTAAAGTTTTGAATTCAACTGAAACATTTAATCAGAATGAATGAAATCTGTAATGTAAAAAAAGAACTTTTTTTTAATACTTTGTATCACCGCAATCCCTATCTGGGACATACTCCAAATTTGATCTTAATTATATAGTGAATTTTAAAAGACAACATTATTCAAATACCTTGAGTAGTACGATAAATACATTGCTGAATGATGTATTAACTTTAAGATATTGAAATTGTTTTTAGAAATCAATAAAAATACACAAATAAATGATTTAGACCCTCTTTTGGGTTTATCGTCAGGATTGAATCCTTTTGATAACCCAAAAGAGGATTGAAATAGTTGATTTGTAAATTTTTACTCTATTTTTAATAGAATTTTAATATTTAATATTTTAAACTTAATGTATCACTCAGCGATGCGAATCTTCCCAAAAATTTGAATAAAGTTCTCTTTTAAAGCTCAGTATGTAAATAATCCTGATAATCATTGCCAGAAGAGACTAGAAACCGTTGATTTGTACGTTTTCATTATACTAGCCGCCCTTGGCGACCAGTTTAGTCTCCTTTAAATTTATACTAAACAATGAATCATAATACGTTTATACATAATTTAATTTTATCTGCTCAATTGTGTGCCAAATCAGAAAATTTTGCAAGAAAATTGAAAAGCTCGGTATTTTTATATTAACCGGGCACAGCCAAGCAATCTTCCCGTAGCATTTTTTCGCATTTCATTATTTTCATTTGAAATATAAACCTTTCACTTGTAGCCTTCATGAACTTGTCAAAATTAATTTTATTGTTTTGGCAATGAAAAGCTAAACGATATATATATTTTTTTATTATTAAAAAGGATAAAATTTTGTGTTTGTTGTTAATATGCAGAGAGCGTTCTATTTATTTTTCTTTAACAAATACTTTAATACAATGAAATGATTTTAATAAATTTTTGATATTATGTAAAGTAGAATAATTTTAATTAATTGCCTGATATGCTGTAAATAGAAGTAGCGCAATACCGGCTAGTACACACTCATTTCATTTATAATGCATAACTTTAATTTAAAACTAAAACGCTTAAAATTCATTACTTGTATTTTTTTAAGTAACAAAAAACTAAAATTAATAATATTTTTAAACTCCATAATTGCAGCGAAAGAGAAAAATGTAAATAAATCAAATTTACCTTGGTCTAAATCCTCCTAAATTATTTTGACTCAATAATCAATGATTTTATTCAGATGTTACCATTTCACAATTAACAAATAATAGTGATTTTTGTGCCGCATACGTTAGCGTAACATATATATATTTTTAATGCACCATTAACACTTTAAATTTATATGTATCAGTGTGTTTTTTCGCAATCGTCAAATTATTTGAAAATTCCTGACGTAATAGTCCATATTCTTATAACACAACTTCATTTACTGATGCTAGCTCACAATACATAAATTAAACTGTCTGTATAATTCTTCGCAGATGGCAATGCCGAGTTAATTTTTCCTGCTAATGTTTCATAACTCTTTTCACCAGTCTTGCATCTTTACAGGCTAAAATGAACTCCATACATTTTGCAACATAAAAAATGTTAAAAATGTCCGAAAATTTATTCTTTTACAAATGAAAGACCATAAAATAGTTTGACCATAGTTTGTATTAGAAAACTGACAGTATTCAAGAGAAGTAAACATATTTTTTACTTATTGCTCACGTGAAAGAATCCATTATGGATTCGTTTTTTTTTTTCTTTTTTTTAATTGCTGTTAATTGCTGTTATTACTTTCTTCTATCTTCTATAGAAGAAAGTATTGTAATCGAAATTTTTTTCACCTCTCAGTTTTTGACGGATTTACACGTTTTAGGGATCAGAGATTACAAAAAACATGTTTTTACAAAATGTCTGTCTGTCCGTGTGTGTGTCTGTGTGTCTGTCTATATGTCGCCATTCTACCATCAAAAAGTGTATGAAGTTATGCATAGAATTGAACCAAATTTTTTGTGAATGTTTTTGGCTGTGTCAAGCAGGTCCTCCTTCAGTTTTGAAATATTCCGCCGGAAGGGGACGCTACAATCGCGATGTTTGTGCCATTTTCAATATTGTACCAACCAAAAGTATACGAAGTTATGCATCGAATTGAACCAAATTTTTTGCGTATGTGTATGACTATGGCTAGTTAGTCCTCCCTGAATTTGAAAAAATCCGCCGGAAGGGGGCGCTGCAATCGCGATTTATGTGCCATTCAATATTGTACCGACCAAAAGTATATGAAGTTATATATCGAATTGAACCAATTTTTTTTGTATCTGTATGACTATGGCTAGTTGGTCCTCCCTGAATTTGAAAAAAATTCGTCGGAAGGGGACGCTGCAATCACGATTTTTGTGTCATTTTCAATATTGTACCAATCAAAAGTACATGAAGTTATGCATCGAATTGAACAAAATTTTTTGTGTAAGTGTATGGCTATGGCTAGTTTGATCGCCCTGAATCTGAAAAGAATCCGCCGGAAGGGGGCGCTGCAATACCGAATTTATGCCATTTTCACTATTGCACCACATAAAAGTGTATGAAGTTAGTTCTAGAACTGAACTAAACATTTTGTATATGATTATTTTTTGGTAAGGCAAGTAGGTCTTCCCAGAATTTGAAAAAAAAAATCTGCTTATCATTCTATTGTCCATCGGCTCGTGCAGAGACGGAAATTCGTTTTTACTCCGATTAATTGATTGAAGCAGAAATTTAATATGAAAATCAAAGTTGGTAAGGTATTGAATTAAAATTATTAAAGCATTAAAATGAGTAACTATTTTTTTTAATATTAAAATGTATGTATGAGATAGAAGAAAGTTTTGGGATTGGCACATCCAACTAGTTTTTAAAATTATCTTTTACATGATAAAAATGACGTATTCTAACATTTGTGCTTCTATTTTACAAATCGGAGTTATTCAGTTGCAAAAAGTTGATCTCGGAAAATATAATACAATCTAGAAAGAAAATGTACAAAAAACCTCTCGCAACTTAGCCACGAATTAAAGTTTTTTTTTTTTTTTTCTATCACTGATTTTTAATAATGTTTCCGAATATAGGTTTATTGTATATTTCAATCACTTTTCTCAATCCGCTTTATAACCTTTTAGGATGGTGTCCAATTTCAAGTAAACATTTTTATGTTTAATAAACGAGTTTTACAGGCAAAGGTAACAAATTAACAACAGTTTAATTAAAATTAAAGTTACTTTGTTAGTTTTGCATTTATAAACTCAGTTATACAGGTGGAAGTTTTTATTGGTAATGGATAATATTCTTAAAACTAATATCCCAGTTTCAGAAAACTAATTAGTGCACTATAAATATTACGGGAAAACGTTTCTGAAAATTAATGGCAGCAAAAGAAAACTCGTTTTGATAAATGCTTTATTCAATCTTGAAAATAATACATGTAAAGCATGTATAAATACATTTACACGGGGAATAGTTTCTGACTGTAAACGGGTTGCATTTTCAAAACCGATAGTCTAGTTTGAGAAAACTGATTGATACACTAAAATGTCACTCGGAGACATTTCCGAAAACTTTTGGCAACAAAAAAAAAACCTCGTTTTTATAATAGCTTCAATAAATCTTGAAAACAATAGATGTAAGGTACACATAAATTCAGTTACTTAGCGGATAGTTTCTGATTGGGAATGGATAGCATTCTCAAAATGGATATTTTGTTTTGAAAAAACCGATTAATGCACAAAAAAATATAATAAAAAAGGTGTAAAATATTTTAAGTACTTTAAAAATGTAATTATCACTGATGTGGAAAGACAAACATTAAAATGCTCTATCAGGTTTTGGAATTCTATATGTAAAATTCACATAAAATCTTTTCAAGAGTAATGTTTAAGTTGCGTAGGTTTTATGAAGTTTAAAAATATTTTACGTCAATAAAATATGTTTGCTCTCTTCTTGTAGGATTATAAGAAAGAAAAATGGTATTGAATTTCAAAAGTATAAGTTGAAATGCAAAATTTAAATACTTGAAATGTCAAAAAATATAACATTTGTTGTCAAAATTTTATAGGAAAAACATTTTTAAATAATGTGCAAGATTTTACAAATCCTTCCTGTTGTGGAAAAATAAACATTAAAAAGCTCTATAAGGTATTGGAAATTTATATATAAAAATTATTCTGGTTTTCAAGAATAATGCTTAAGTTGAGAAGGTTTTATGAAGCTTAAAAAAGGGTTTACGGCAAAAAAGAAAATGTTTGTTTTCTTTTTGTGGGATTTTAAGAAAGCAAAGTGCTATTGAATTTCAATAGTATCCTTTGAAATGTAAATATTAAGCACTTGAAATACCTTAAAATGTAAAATTTGTTGTCCAAAGTTTGTCAAGAACATATATGTATCATTTTTAAATAATGTTTAAAGTTTTACAAAAGGAATTGTTTACACATTTCCAAAGTTAGGCTTGGATGAATCGAATCTATATAATAAAGGCCAAACGTATCTGTGCGTAACGCATACGTCATGTTTTGAATGGCAACACTTTCTGATGAAATTTCGGTTTTGCATTTTTCGCTATTGTAAATTTTTAAACTTCTAGAACATTGCACGTTTTCAATCTTTATACCATCGTTTATAGAAAAAAATGCACTTTTAAATGCCGTTTGTTAGAAAACTGTATCTCAATTTGTTTTTGAGATATTAATTTTTTTGTAGTTTTTGGTTCAATTTATCTAATGGTGGCAACTTGAGTATCGCATTTATGAGGGAAAAAGAGAAAAAATAGCCATAGAGTAAAAAAGAAAAAAAAATACAGATGCAGTTTAGTGGCTGTAGGTGACGCCAAAAATGTAACTCTAAAATTCGCTGCATTGCATCAAACACAACGGCCTGCTTTCACAAAAAAGAAAAAACTTTTAGCGATGCAATTTTAATTCATAATACAATGAAATGTTATTTTATAATGCTAAAATATATTCAGATCTTTTTCATTTAGAGAAAAAATGATGTTAAAAAATTCGGTCTCTGTTCCATGTGATTGTTTTGTTTGGGTCGAATGAGAGACTTATATCGGAAGAATAACGCCAATCAAACCGTTTTAATCGCATACGGCATCTATCTCTTTTCTCCATGGAAAATAACAGATCACTGTATATTTTAGTTGTCATTTTTTCATAGCAACTGAAAAAAATAGTAATTAAAAACCTGTTATGTCAATATATCGTCGGTTATAAAACCCGATGAATGTTGTTGGTTTTATTTCGCTTTTATCTATGAATTTAGTGACTTTTAGTTCGTTGTAAACTTACTTTACAAAAGATACACCAATTAACCTTTACAAAAATGTATTTTAAAGAATATCTGGGTGTCATATTTTCTTAGTTGTTTTTAAAAACTGAGAATGCAATTTTATTCTTTGGCTAATAACTGCTATCTTGCGTCTAATACGCAGGGCCGTAGTGAACAAGAGAGGGAGGGCTCAAGAGAATGTAGGGGGTCTCATAGTTTTTTTTTCTCTTTCTCTGACGCAGAAAGATAAATTAGTGCATATTCATATTGTAGGTACTATGTTTCTTATTAAACTGTTAAAATAACTTCATTTTATACTTAGAAAAGTATATGATGATGAAGTTTTGAGTGTATAACTGGTGCAAAATAGCCCATCATGTTAGCTTCACATGTACAAATAGGATGAGGGAGTGTTGAAACACTTATTTTAGACACAATTTAGTAACTCTGCAAAACTGTGAAAAGGTTTCAAAACTAAATTAGATTTTTAAACAATATTTCATTTGAATTTTCGGAACAGAAATTCATTGAGTGACCTTGGAATATTTTCCAGGGGGGCTCAAAATATTTTAGGGGGGTGAGCCGCCCATAGCACCCCCTTAGCTACGGCCCCGCTAATACAGAAGTACCGATAATTTTTAAAGCTGTATATGATTACATAAATAATATGTTTCATATAAAATTGCTATTTGGAATTAGTTGGCAGTTTAAAAAGCCTATTACGCAGGAAAAATTTATTAATTTATTAGACTTTCCAGTTTTAAATTTTAAAAAAGTTTTTCATCTTTACTTTGTGACCCGGGAACTCCGGGTTCGGTGTACTAGTTTTTATAAAGTCGCAACTTATGAAAACTCTGCCAGAGTTTTCTCAGTTTTACATAGTACTGTTTTTGCACTGAAAATCTTACTTTAAGCTATTTTAGCAAAAAAAAAAAAAAAAAAAAAAATCTTCACTACATCACGTGGTGGCAGATTTAAAAATTGCATGCGGAAAACTATTTTCATGAAATGATTTAAATTCGGTAAGTTAAGCTACATTTTAAAATAAAACTTTATGTAAAAATTCTATTTTTTGGGCTATTCGATGTATTTGTTGCAATGCCAAACCACATGAGCAGTATATGCTAATTCTTGGTAATAGTAACTGGTTTTGTCTTTCTCCGATGTTGAGTCACTCACTTTCTGTTTATGATGTCCCTTGTCCTATATAAATAGCAAGCTAATTTAAGGATGCCATTTTATATAAAAAGCTCATATAGAGTCACTAATTTAGCGTAACTATCTTGGCATCTTACTAGACATTATATTGCTTGCCTATTGTTAATGAGGTCATTGCTTCAATTGTCACTGACGCTTATCGGACATCCACAGATTTAAACTTGAACTTGCCATGTTTAGAAGCCAAGTTCTATTAATAGTAATCTAGCGGACATTTCCCAACATTTTTATTTCCGTTGTACAGTATATGGCTTATAAATGCCGGTCACTTCCAATTTTAGATGTTTGCTAAAAATCCAGAAAAATACATGAAGAAATATCCCGAAACTTCATGCCTGTAAACAGCATAGCAGATGGCATATCTTTACGTAAATAATTTTTCCCTTGAAATCCCATAGGGAATCGTCAACAAACACGAAAAAAATAGTACCTTTTAGATAGCCCTGTAAAAACTAATGTCGCAAAAGCATTAAAACTTCAGCACATGATTAGGAGATTTTGTGTGATAAACTTCGTTTAATGTTCATTTTTATGCGAAAAGCTCATATTCTAGTAGATATATTTTTTTAACTGTCAAGTTTTATCAAATACTTTGCTTATAATTTGTACAGTTCTCAATATTAAAGTATGACAAATGACACTGTATATTATGCACTGCAATCAGAATAAACAAACATTATATATATTAGATGAAAAACGATTGATTAACTAAATAATGTTTCACGGTGCATGCTGTAATACAATTAACATACAATATGTATAATGTCTTAGATAAATGTATGAGATATAGGGCAACTCTTGTAGAGCAATTTTCGTGAAAGTCTAAAAAAAATAACTTAAAATATATGAAACTGATTGTCAATAGAATAAGCTCGAAATATAATGTTCCCTAAAATAAACAAATGTATACATATGAACTGTATCCAAATATAACATATTTTAAACATTATTGCACGTTCTACTATATTTTACTTTTAATCCTGATTTCATGTCCTTGTATACAATGTCATTTGGCATGGTTCCGGAAAAGAACAATATTTTATACTAAGAAATCTACAAATCAAACGTAAAACACTCGGTGAAATTTGTTTCTTATTTTATTAAAACCTTAATTTCTCTACGAGTATACATGCTAGCCACATAAAAATAAAAACAGTATATTACAGGAATTTTCGCAATCATCTGCTAAACTTTCAACGCTTCTGCGATATTAGATTTTACAGGGTTTTCCAAAAGATATTATTTTTTCTTCAATCAGTTGACAGAGGCCTTTCAAGTTCGGGAAAAATTCTTCGGATAAATATATAACATCTATATGCTATTAATATGCCTGAAGTTTCAGGAAACTGTCTTTTGTAATTTTCTAAATATTCAACAAAACATATAAAATCGCAAAGACTGGTCATTAATGACCATACAGTGTGTTTGTGTATAAAAAATAATTGCATTTTTTTAAGGAATTTAAAACTGTGTAATAAGAGTTAATGGAATCGATCTACGACAAAGAATCTTCAAATACATATAGTATTTTAATAATTTTGTCAAAAAATAAGCTACCTGAAACATATTTTTCTATTTAATCTTGTACAATATAAATTACAAAGATGGGATAATAAAATAGGAGTTATGAAACTTACCTAATTCATTTATAAATTCTATTTCAACCAATGCTACGAACCTTACCATTCTTCTATTCTAAACTTCTTCAGAAAGATTCATCATCTCTAAAAAATTCGAAATAAATTTTGTTCTGCTTTTCAAAAAATAAAATTTAAGACTAGAAAATTTCGTGGTGCTTAAAAATGGTTTACGACCTCTTAAATATGTGTTTCCTTTTTTCTGGGGAAATTATGACAAAGGAAGATACTATTGAATTTCATAAGTATCATTTGGAATGTAATATGTATGCACTGGAAATGCAATCAATTGTGAGAGCAACACTCAAAATACTTTTCAAGAAAAATATATGATTCAATTTAAAATATTGTTTTCAATAGAAATTTTTCAGAAGGGAATAGTTAGAGACTTCAAAATAATCGGCTTTTGTGAGTTGTTTTCTGATACGTCGCAACTTACGGAAATCTTGTCTGGCTTTCTTTTGTTTAACATATCCATTTTATGGTACTGGAAATGTAACTTTACATTATTGCAACAAAAAAATATCTAATGTTATGTCAATTATTAAGATATTAAAAAATTACATGTCTTTAAATTCTTCTTTCATTAAATCATCAAAATTCAGAAAAATAATTTAAAGTTTTCAATAAAATTTTATTTGTAAGTAGAACATTTGTTTTTCCGTTCGACGTATTTATATTCAAATTATTCAATGATTTAGAAGTGAAAGTGTTTGCGTATTTATCGAAAACATGTTTTTCAATATACCTTTTAGAGACTTCGTGCGCAAAAGATCTATACTAATAAAAGAACAAAACGCTCTGTCTGCGTGTGTGTGTGTGTCTGCGTCTGCGATGGTTAGCAAAATCTGCTGCAAGTACGAGCTCAAAATTTTTTTGAGAGTAGCCCAATACCTCTCCTGATGCGCCTGAGGCTCAGAATTTTAATTTTTTAATTAGTTTCATAGATATTAATTATGAAGCGGAACTCACTCTCATCAAAAAGTCATTTTTTAAATGTTCTGGGAAAGAAAACGTTTGCACATGCGCAGAAACTCAATTACGCATCTAATCGGAGGAAGAACATTTTTCCCCCGTTTATTTCTGTTTTTGGATAATTTTTTTTAATCCAAAGTAACCAAACTGCTCGACGTTGTTAAGCTTAAGAGACATATTTCGAAAGATCATATTTTTAGGTCTCAAATGCAATAATCAATTCGAAAGAATGTTGCAGTTAACCCTTTGAAAACAAATATTCAAAAATTGTCGTTTTTTCCAAAACTATTTTTCTCCCTTTTGTCAATGCCCCTCTAGGGCGTAATTTTTAAGATATAAACAAACCAAAAAAAAGATCTTAAAGTTGAAACTTTAATCTAACTGATGGTGTAATTGGTTTTAAAATATTTGGATTTTAACCCTTTCAAATACACTGGCAAAAGAAGGTCATTTTGCGACTCGCAGAGAGGGTATTTTTTCCATGCTAAAATTATCGTAACGTGCATATTTCAACTCAATCTTTTAAAATCTTCTCAATAGACCAAATTTATACTCCCTACAAAAAATTCTACACCTTCGAACGGATAGAAATATTCTTTACAAAATAAAATGTGCGAAAAATTTGATGAAATCAATAAAAAGCAGATCGTTTTCATTGCGGTTTTGACTTAGCAAAACGCAATCCTATAGGTACCGGTAAACAAAAACATATTATTTAATCTTAAAAACATTTTTATAATCTATGATGCAATCGGTTTTTAAAATATAAGATTTAACCCTTTCAAATACACCGGCAAAAGGAGGCACTTTGCGACTCACAATTAGAATATTTTTTCTACGCTAAAAGTATCAAAGCGTACATATTTCAGCCCAAACTTTTAAAAGCATCTAAATAGATTAAATTTACACCTTCTTAAAAAATTTTAAAGTGTTCAGACGAGTAGAAATAATTTTTACAAAATAAAAAGTGCGAAAAATTTGAGGAAATCAATAAAAACCAGATCGTTTCATTGCGGTTTTGCGCAATTCTATATACATCCTGACAAACCTTAAATATTTTCTTAAAGCTAAAACATTCTCATAATTTATGTTGCAATTTGTTTAAAAAAATATGAGATTTAACCCGTTCAAATACACCGACAAACACGAATTACATCCCGGCTAAAAGTAACTAGAAACCTATATTTTAGCACAATCTTTTTATAGCCTTTCAATAAACCAGATTTACATTACTTTCAAAAATTTTGGAACTTTCGTATGGATAGAATTCTTTTTTTACAAAATAAAATGTATGAAAATTTTTACGAATTCAGTAAAAACCTGAATGTTCCGTCGCGGTTTCGTTCGCTCTCGGTTCGCATATTTCCCAAAAAATTTAAATTACATAGAAAACAAACTGCCAAACAGCATGTGCTTTCAATTCAATATCTTTTCGCGATTTTTCAGTTTTAAAAATATAAATTTTGACAAAATGGACTTAAAGATATAAAATCATAGAAATTTGAGTTTAATTTAAGGGTCATTTAGAAAGCAAATAACACATTTGAAATCTGAATAACATCCCGGGCCCGTGCAACTCCGGGCAGGACAGCTAGTCTTTAACAAAACTCAACGTTGTAATGTAAAAAGAAAATAAAAGTGTACAATACTTTAGAAATGCAGGTGATTTACAGCAAAGAATCTTCAACTATACTTCGTTATTTAATAATGTTCTTAAAAAACAAATATTATTTAACCATAGTTTGATTGTTTAATCTTTTCATTAATGGCATAGATAGAAAAGTAAAGTGTGAGTTACAAAATACTGTCGACTGTCATGACGATACTATTTTCTTCATAGCACAATCTTACAAAACTCCGTAATAAGAAATTACGAATCCAAATTCCGAGATAAGAAAACTGACTAATATTTTATAAATCATCTTGTAAACGTTTCTGGCAATCAGTAGCCACAAAATAATTTTTAATTTTAGAATTTTTTCATAAATATTGAAAACATATTTCTTTCTGAGGTTTCTGACAAAAAAATAACAGTTTTAGGAATCGATAGTAAACTAGAAGATATTGTTGTATTTTTTCGTTCGGCGTTATATTATATTATTCTAGATTGAAAAACATGTGTCTTATTCTACAATGTACATTACTAAAATTGCAATAAAAATAACATGAAATAAAATTACAATAAAATCTTATACAATTTTCTAACGTATTTTAAAATTTCAATTACCACTTATGTAGAATAAAAGACTGAAAAAAAAACCTGTTCCGCGTTTTAGAATTTTATAAATAAATTTTTATCGTCTTTTGAAGAATAATACTTAAGCCGAGAAAGTTCTTTGAGGTTTGAAAAATGATTTAAGGCACAAAAATGTGTTTGTTTTCTTTTGTTAGAATTATGATATAGAAAAGTGTTATTGAACTTCAAAAACATATTTTAAAATGAAAATTTAAGCACTAGAAATACAATAAAACATAAAATATGCAGTCGAAAGATTTTAAGGTAAAATATATATGTATCATCTTTGAATATTGTGTAGAATATTAGACAAAGAAAATTTCCAAACATTGGTTTGGATGAGTTTATATTTATAAATCGCAGTTTGTGGAAATCATCCAAAAGATTCCACAGATTGCATACTTATTTCTTAGAAACTAGAAATCTTACTTTATTGTGGTAGCAAGAAATGATTCTTGTTTTAACACGAGATAAAGATTACAAAATTACATACTGGAAATTATTCTCATTAACCCATTAACGCCCGAATTATTTTCTTCATTCAAAAAGGAAATGGTGGGTCACCACTTTTAAAAGAAGAATATCTTTTATCTTAATTTATTGAGAAATTTGTCTCGTAAGGAATAGTGTTTATGTATCTTTCTATTTACTGGTGTGAAAAGTGTTTTCTTGTCCTTGTTTATAATCGTCCCTAAAAAAATGGACGCTAGGCACAAATGGGTTAAAACATCAAAATTGTATAAGTTAACACATTGACGGACAATAAGAACAAGTTCCCAAAGTTTAATTCCCAAAGAGCACAGTGGCACCAGAATGTTTGTAAAAAAAACTTCTATTTATTAAATTCGTAAAATTTAGCTTTTTTCTTATTTATAAATACAATTATTTTCAAATCCCGGTGTCAATCATTAATTTCAACACTTAAAATTTTCGCTTTGACGGCTATAGACGCAAGTGTCCGTCAACGTGTTAAGTAAAAGTTTTTAACATATCCTTATTTAAATGTTCTTTGTTCTATTTGATAGAGATGTAGCGATGCCAGGTCGCATGAACAACCAAATTACTAAGTTACTAGTTTACTGTAACTGGCGCTCTTTTTTTATCGATGTTGAATAGCTCACCTTCTAGTCAGGAGGTCCCTGGATCTCTACAAGTATTGACCCTTGGCACTCCGTTGTTGGCGGAGACATAATCTTTCCTAGCAAAATTCGTTTTTGTCATCAGTAATAAATAAAAAGAAAATTTGCCTTATTAAATCAGAGCATTTTTGAAATTGTGCACTTGAAGGAAACTTCTTTTAAAAAAGTGGTGCTGGCCAGATAAAATTTGTGTAAGAGACGCCGGAGTACAAAGGGTTAACCCTTGCAGCGATGCAATATCATAAGAATACCATCATTTCCCGCGTATACGCCGCAGCTTAGTAAAGTCTTTTTCAAACCAGAAAATTTAATGAAAAAAAGAAGTCAACAACGTGCTAAGCACAAGTAAGTAATATTTTTTTAGAAATTAATTCTGGTAGGAAATCGAGTTATTCAAGGTACGGCGCTTACGCTCAAAATTACGGTAGTATAAATTGAGTTGTTATGGTAGACTTCATAAGATATACTACTTCATTCAACCAATAATATCCTGTGATTTTTGAAGTATTCCAGCATAACTGTTCATTATACGAACAGTTATGCCCCCAAACTATATATATGTAACCCAGTAACCCCAAACTATATATATGTATGTATGTAAGTAAGAATTTTTTTCCGTACGATAAAAGTCGCAATTATTGTCTTTAAATTCACCAAAAACAGTGAGGTCGCTAATATCTCGGAGGTAATTGCAAATTTAAAAAAATCGGCCTAAAGTACTGAAATGCATGGGTTAAAAAATTTTAAATTGTCATAAAATGGACATTTTTAAAAGTTTCGAACTGAAACCATATATTAATTTAATTTCATGGTGTCACCACTACGTACACGGTCTCACATTGGAATACCCCTTGCTTAAGTTCGAAACCTTCTTATTTGTGTAAGCCGAGCCGGCAGGGATTTTTAGTTTAGTATAACAAGCTTAGGCTTCTGCTCGACCATCTGTCACTCGTTCACTGTTCACCAATTCTTACTTCAATTCTCATCATTGCCTATCCGGCCTTCACATAATTTTAAACTCGAATTACGCAAATGTTTAGAAACGAATTTCAATGCAAAGTGAACGAAAAGGTATTTCCAACATATTTTATTCCTTTGTATTAATCGGTCACGTTCATGCTCTATTTGCTCACAATCATTACACTGAGAAATCTCAACACACAAAAATAAACACATTTTCTCGCAAAATTTACAACACATTATTGTGTTATGAATTAGTGAACTTCATATACAAAATATTTTTGTTATTGTGCTTGTGTTCTTAATTTGTTGCAAAAATTTTGCTATCTAAAAATATATTTCTTAATGTGTTGCAAAGTGTTCCTATCTAGAAATGTGTCCTAAAACTAGTGTTGTTAATTGTGTTGAAATACTGTTATAATCAGTGTTGATGAAAATATTTTCTTACAAGAATGTCGTACTGGCTCGCATTTTGTCTGGAAACTAATGACACATTGTAAACACCACACAATTTAGAACATTAAAAAAACACATGTAAATCGTACACAACACGTGTAAATCACTTTCAAAAGATTTTCGTAGTACCTTTAAAATTACATATCTTAAAAAAGAAAGAAGAAAAAAATTTGCTTTCTAGAAAAACAATGCAGGAGTTTACTAAATCAGTTGACTAATTTTGTCAATAAATATCAATAAACTGCATTTCAGGAAAAATTAAGTAATTTTTAACAAAAGTTTTTGCTCAATCTTTTTCCCGGCCCAACGCATTCGCAACATATTCACAAGACAATGAAAAGCGATTTTAATTAAAAGTGATAACTATTATGTTCAGCGAGTGTTATAATAGTGTTTTACGAATTTGTAGTATAAGTAAACAAAGCTTTGAATAATTTAAAACTACATAATATGAGTTAATGTATTCATTGTAAGACAAATGTTGCAGCGTATATAGGGATCTTTTGATCTTATGGTTAAACAACTTTCAATTCTTGTCTCTTAGAAAAGTAGAAAATAATTTATTTACAGATCATCAGATCAACAGTCTTCGAAACTCACAAATAATACTAGATATTCAAAAATAACTGCTCAAATCTGTTGTACAAGTACAGATATAGGTTCCAGAGACTCTTTACACAACGTTTCAACACTAAATAACATTCAAAACAACGTAGATAAAACTCAAGCAAATTTGGCGTTTGGAAATATATCGCCAAATTTGGCGACCAAAATTAGTCGTCAAAAGTGACGCCAATTTGGCGATATCTCTAATATTTCGCCAAGCTGTCATAGACATTCACTGAAAATAATAGACAAAGTATGCTTGATAACAGAGACAATGTAACAAAAACTAATATTAGTAAATGAATGGAGCTTAATAAGATTATTTATATTATTTTACAGTACAAACACTAAGTATTTACAAAATTCGTAACACTACCCCCTCCTCAAAGACTGCACGTCCCGGGCAATGCAATCCTTGAGTTAGAGGAAAACACTTAAAATAAATAAATAAATAAAAATTATAATAAGATTAAAATTATAATAAGAACTAATTACTATTTACATATTTACAAAAAGTGACTTTCATGACCATGGTCTGAAATTCTAGTTTTGAATTTCTAATCACTTTGGCCAAAATAAGGGGCTAGCCGGTTATAATATATGACCTTGGGCTTGGTGTGTGGCGATTTTTGTATACGTACGACGACGTCATTCAGCCTATTGACGACTGTGTAAGGACCGTCCCAGTTTCTTTGTAATTTGGGCGACAGTCCCTTACGACGTATGGGATTCCTCAACCAAACTTTGTCACCTTCGTTGAATTCATGTCTAGTTGCCTTTATGTCGTACCGTGTCTTCATCTTTTCTGATGCCAGTCCGATTCGGTTTCTCGCCAGACAATGAATCTCCTCAATCCGTGCCTGGAGTTCATCCACGTACTCCTCGGGCGATAAGGGAGCATCAGGAGGACGGCCAAACAAAAGATCCGCAGGTAGACGAAGATCACGACCAAAGAGCATTTGAGAAGCGGAATAACCAGTGGCCTCATGAGCAGCACTCTTGTAGGCAAGTGGGAACAGAGGCAATTTCTTAGCCCAGCCCTGTTGATCTTTAGACACCATTGAGGGAGAGTCTATTTAGGATGGTACGATTGAACCGCTCCACCATGCCGTCCGATTGAGGATGTAGAGGTGTAGTTCGAGTTTTGTTTATGCCTAATAGTAAACACATCGCCTTAAATACAGCCGAATTAAAGTTTTTTTCTTGATCGGAATGGATTTAAAGAGGAACTCCATATCTGGTTACCCAGTGTTGAACCAGTATCTCTGCTACGGTTATCGCCTCTTGATTAGGTATGGCGTAGGCTTCAGGCCACTTGGTGAAGTAGTCCATGAAAACGAGGATGTACTTATTGCCATCAGATGTTCTAAGAAGAGGATCTAGGATGTCAAGAGCAATTCGTTCGAAAGGAGCTCCTACATTATAACACTGCAATCGTCCACGGATGCGCCTTTACGTGCTACACAGGTGTCCTTTACGTGCTACACAGGTGTCACAAGTTCGACACCAATTCTCCACATCACTGTGAACATTATTTCAGTAAAAATGCTCTCGAACCTTTTGCAGGGTCTTCATTACACCAAAATGATCTCCTGTGGGACTACCATGCAGTTCTTGAAGGACCATAGAAATTCTCGACTTAGGAAGTAGTAGTTACCATCTACATGCCTTTCCATCGTCAGACTCCCATTTTCGGTACAAGATACCGTTCTTCAAATGTAGGGAATCCCAGAGAATCCAATAACGTTTAGTCTTAGGATGGTAATGGGACATGTCTTGCCAGCTGGGCTTCCTGTTGGACTTCACTTTCAGCTCTAGAATTGGCTTAATTTCAGGATCAGCAAGTTGATCTTTACGCAGGCTCTCATCACTCCACTGATCTTGCGATGATGTAGAACCAGTTGTAACTTGTCTTACTATAGGACCTTTGACATTAAATTTCTTCTCAACCCGGTCGCAGTATCTACAATTCTCTGAGCAGGGTCTTCTTGAGAGAGCATCTGCATTTCCATGTGATGAGCCTTTTCGATGGCATATCTCCATATCGTACTCTTGAAACTTTTGTATCCACATGGCTATCTGGCCTTCAGAGTTCTTAAAATTCAATAGCCAAGTTAGAGAAGCATGATCAGTTCGGATCAGGAACCTTCGACCGTAAAGATAGTGATGAAAATGGTCTACGTAGAGTTGCAAAAAGTCGGTTTATTCCCGCGTTTATTTCCAATAGACCAGGTTTATTCCCAAAAAACCGAATTATTCCAAAAAATCCCGGGTTTTTTCCAGGTTTATTCCTAAAAACCCGGTTTATTCCCGGGTTTAAACGGGTTTTTTTCTAACCTTTGCAACGCTAGGTCTACGGCTTTCACTACAGCAAGAAGCTCTTTTCTTGTTACGCAGTAGTTTTGCTCTGCCTTTGATAAGCACTTGCTAAAATAGGCGATAACACACTCCTTGCCGTCGATTACCTGAGACGGTACAACGCCAATGCTTTCGTAACTTGAATCCGTATCAAGTATAAACTGTTTATCGATTTGAGGATATGACAGAATTGAAGCGGATATTAATGCCTCCTTAAGCTTTTCGAAATCATCATCGCATTCATGTGTCCACATAAATTTTTGATTGTCTTCTGTTAATTTATGAAGTGGTCTTGCAATCATCGAGAAGCCTTTGACGAATTTTCTCTAATAGGTGCATAATCATAGAAAACTCTGAAGCTGGTGAACATCTGCAGGACGATTCCAATTTTTCACGGAAGATATTTTCTCCGGATCAGTCCTAACTCCTTCCGCCGAAATGATGTGTCCAAGGTAGGCGACTTCATTTCGAAACAAACTGCACTTTGAAGGGCTTAACTTCAAATTAGCTTCCTTTAATTTTTGTAGCACCCGCCTGAAGTTGTTCAGATGTTCATCAAAAGATTTTCCTATGATTATGAATTATCTAAATAAACAAGACATGCTTCATATGACAGCCCCCGGAGATCCGTTTCCATAAGCCGTTCGAAAGTTGCAGGTGCGTTACATAGACCAAAAGGCATTACCTTGAACTTCCATAATCTTTGTCCCGTTGTAAAGGCAGTCTTCTCCCGGTCGTCCGGATCGATCTCTACCTGCAAGTAACCACTCTTCAGATCCAGAGTCGAGAACCAAGTGTTGCCCGCAAGTGTGTCGAGAGTGTGGTCGATCCTTGGTAGAGGGAAACTATTCTTTTTTAGTGACGTCATTCAGTCGGCGGTAGTCTACACAAAATCTTGTAGAACCATCCTTCCTACTACAATTGGAGACGCTCATGGACTTGTCGATGGTTCGATGACGTCATTTTCTTCCATATCCTTTATTAAATTTTACACCTAATCTTGCTTGGCAAAAGGTAATCGTCTTGGGTGTTGTTTAATAGGTGAGTTATCTCCAGCATCAATTCGATGTTGTGCGATTTTGGTTCGTCCAAAGTCTTCAGATATTTGGAAAAATAAACTTTGGAATTCGCTAATTAAATTTTCAGCAGCATCTCTCAGGTTTGGATCTAAGTCTGTATCTTGTAACAAATCTTTGACTAAATCATCTGAAGATTTCTGAGAGTGATTGGAATTTTGACTTATGCACGTCACAAGAGCACATGACGCTATCACCTCTCCTTTCTTGATAGACTTCGTCTTATCACCGATGTTAGCAATTCTGAGTAGAATGTTTTTTTTCGAGAGGTCTACTACAGAAGAAGCTACCAACACACCTGCTTGTGTACTATTGTCTTCGGGATAATCTATATGGCCAAATCGATAATTAGTTTCATTTTTAATTACAGCTGGAACTAAAAATTCTGTTCTTGGATCTAGATGGATATCTTCTTTGGCTATTACTATTTGTTTGCATTCAATTTCGTTATTTTATCCAAAAAGGGTTATTTCTTCAAATTTAGAGAGCATTTTATTATTTTTGAAATCATGTTTGAAGCCAAACTTCTTCAGAAAATCTAGCCCGATTAAGCAAGGATCTGTTACGTCAGCCACATGATAATATTTCGTTCCTCCAAAGTTGATGGTTAAATTTGCCTTTCCATATATGACTATCTTGTCGCCCGCCACAGTTTGCAGGGTAACGCAGGGCGGAGTCCAGATGAGTTTGCATTTCAGTTTCCCAGCCAAATCTTCTCTTATTATTGTCACATTGGCTCTTGTATCCACAATCATACGGCATTGAATCTCGTTAATAAATCCTATCACATATAATTCATTATCGCCGCCACTCATTTTTGATATTTGAAGGATTTTCAGATGGGGCTTTTTATTCTTTGGCGACCTCCGCCCAGCGAGGTGGCCAAAATTTAGTTTCCCTGCCGAATGTTTGAATTTAATTCACGTTCGTGGATTTTGGGCAATTTCTTCGGAGGTGTCCTATATCACCACACCCCCAGCATGTGAGATTCTGTTTTCTTGAGCTTGTTCTTCCATATTTTAAAGCTTCATGCTCTTGATTTATTTTCCTAATTTCTTTCAAGAAGTCGATCTCAGTGTCTGAGCTTTTGTTCACCGTTGCCCCTCGGACTGAATGACGATCTCTTCGGCTGGCTTGTGTAGCTGCTTCCAACTTTAAGGCATATAGTAGTGCAGCCATTAAATCCTGTACATCTGCCATTCGTACCGCTCTCTGCACTTCAGGATCTTTTATTCCGTCTACAAAGTACTGCAATGAGAGTATTTCCCGTACATTTGTTGGGCAGTCGATGAATGCTAAATTTGCAAGCCGTTCAATTTCTGAGGCAAACTCTTGAAGGGTTTCACTCGATTTTTGATTGCGGCTCTTCATTTGTATTCTCGTATAATCGTAATAACGGGAGAAGCAGGCCGATTCTAAATTCTTCATAATTACCACTGGACGCTGAAAGCTTCTTCTCAAGATCTTGTACTTTTTTATTTGGCTTTTCATCTACTTCAACTATTTTCTCGTCAATATTACTAACTTCATTCTGAATTTTCTCTTCTATTTCCTCTATTTTTCTTTCCATTTTCTGTTCAACATTACTAACTTCATTCTGAATTTTCTCTTCTACCGAATCTATTCTTCTCTCTACCGACGAGAACTTTTCTTCCAAAGTTTTCTTCATTTCTTCTTGGCTTTTATTAACTTCCTCCTTTAATTCTTCCATTCTCTCCTTGCTTCTTCTCATTTCTTCAGTCACTTCTTCTTGGCATTTATTTATTTTATCCGCCAACTCTTCTTGGCCTTTATTCATCTTATCTGATAATCCGTTAATAGCTTTCAACAACTCACTCAGTTGCTCTTCCATTGCTCTTGTTTTCGCCATAAGAACCCCACTCCTAACACCAAATGGTGCAGCGTATATAGGGTTCTTTTCATCTTATGGTTAGACAACTTCCAATTCTTGTCTCTTAGAAAAGTAGATAATAATTTATTTAGCGATCTTCAGATCAACAGAGTCTTCGAAACTCGCAAATATTACTAGATATTCAAAAATAACTGCTCAATTCTATCGTACAAGTACAGATATAGGCCCCAGAGACTCTTTACACAACGTTTCAACACTAAATAACATTCAAAACAGCGTAGATAAAACTCAAGCAAACAACAACTTAACAATCGCCTAGTTGTTCACTCAATGACTAACTGATAAATAATAAAAACAAAACAGCTCGTATTGCTCTCCTTATATAGGCTCGCAACCAGCGCTGGAAATTTCCACAGGCTTCTCGAATATTCCAGAAAACAAATGTAAATTCAATGTATCAGCATATCTAAAGGGGGGTTACCATAGAGAGGGAAGGGTTCCCATCGCCAACCATCGGCAAGTTTGTCGCCAACTTGGCGATATATCGCCGAAATTGGCGACCAAAATTAGTCGTCAAAAGTGACGCCAACTTGGCGATATATCTAATATTTCGCCAAGCTGTCATAGACATTCACTGAAAATAATAGACAAGTTTGCTTGATAACAGAGACAATGTAACAAAAACTAATATTAGTAAAGGAATGGAGCTTAATAAGTTTATTTACATTATTTTACAGTAATTAATATTAAAAAAGTTATTAAAGTTATTAATATTAAAACGCACATCGGACTTTAATAATTTTGAAAAAAGACAATTAAATTTAATATATTTTGAGATTCAATC
This sequence comes from Maratus speculifer, assembly GCA_964019185.1. NCBI lineage: Eukaryota > Metazoa > Arthropoda > Arachnida > Araneae > Salticidae > Maratus > Maratus speculifer. The sequence continues at coordinate 43,776,597 of OZ025292.1, read as the reverse complement.
TTTTTACATTATAAATTAGAGAAATAAGTAAATAAAATGGGAATTATGAAACTTTTTTGCCCCTTTAATAAACTCCATTTCTACCAATGTTAACGACGCTAACCATTCTTCTTCTATACAATGCTTCAAAAGGCCGTAGAATCTATTAGAAATTTAAAAATAAAATTTAATCTGTTTTTTAAAGAACAATATTTAAGATTAGAGAGTTTCAGGATGCTTCAAAATGGTTTATGAAATTCTAGAAGTGTGTTTGTTTTCTTCTGGTGGGATTATGAGGAAGAAAAGAACTATAGAATTTCATAAGTATCCTTTGAAATGTAAACTTTAAGCACTGGAAATGCAGTCAAATATAAAAGCTGCTCTTAAAAGATTTTCCAAGAAAAATATATGTGTATCACCATAAAATACTGTCGGAATTTTTCAAAAGGACACAGTTACAAATTTTAAAAGAATCGGCTTTGAGGAGATGCTTACGTCGCAACTTATAAAAATTCTTTGTGATTTATTGCAGTTTTTCGCATCGATTTTATGCCAATGGAAATTTATTTACACATTGTTGGAGAAAAGAAATGTTTATTGTACGTCAATTACTAGGGGATTAAGAAATTACATACCTTAAAATTATTTTCAGCAAAATCATCGCTATTTATTGAGTTACAATTTTCAATAAAACTGTATTTGAAAGTAGAATTTTCTGTTTGCAGTCGATGTATTTATAATCAAATTAAGCATTATTTCGAAGTGAAGGTATATTACATTTATTTCAATTGTTAAAAGATGTAAATTAACAGTTTAAAACCATTAAAAATACATTTATTTTGACTCTTGCTTATTTTAACTCACTTAAGTAATTTTTAAAACAAATAATATTTTTATTTTAAAATTTCAAGGTCTATGAAACATCATCATTCAATTCTTTACGTATTATTATCATGCAGGTAATTTTTATTTTACACGTATGTACATTTTATTTCCGTGCGTTGCTCAAATAGTAATTGAAATCTAGTCGAGAAATAGTCGAATCCATATGCATAAATATGCGGCAGGTATTTCATAACATATTTTAAATCATTTGTGCATAAAAGGCACGTTTGCGTTTTACAATATCGATGCTCATAAAGATTAATAAAACAAAAGGTTGAAATCTATAAAAAAAATAAATGTGCGCAGTCGTGGAAAAAAAACATACCCCAGCCCCCCACTTAGTCCTGAAATTGTCGGTTCAATCTTTGCCCAGACACCAAATTTTAAATCAATTGAATGATAATTTGCATCAAAATTTGTCTTTAGGCGAATTGAAGGGTGTAGAGTTCATTTACGCTGTCAGAATTGGATACTGCTAAAAAGAAAACAAGGTTAGGGTTCGTTTTAATGTATAGATACCCTCCCTGAACAAATTTTATATACATCATTTAAAAAGTAAACTTTTTTTCATTCATTTGTGCCCAATAATTTTCTTCTGCGATAACTTGTTGAGGACTTAGTTGAGCGTGTTTACTTTTTCTTTCATGACTGTACATTATATTTTCATGCATTCTACAGCAAGGAATCTTCAATTGTTCACCATTTCGTCAACTGAGAATAATAAAGTGCTATCTGTGTTTTTGAAAAAAAAATGACTTATCGATATAGATAGGTTCTATTTGTATCAATGAAGAATTTACCATCAAAATGATGTTATATATAGTTTACACATTACATTATTTTAATCCAGATATGCCTTCATAGATACAAATAGAACCTTTCTATATCGACAGGGCATTTTTTTCAAAAACACAGATAGAACCTTCTTATTCTCAGGTGACGATTTGTTAATAATTTTTCTTTTATTCCTTTTTAAACCGTATGTTTATCGTTTCATATTTTTCAGTTTTAATGGCAGAAATAGAAAAATAAAATGAATAATGGAATGAAAATAAAATCCTCATCTAAATGTCATATATTTCATAATATATTAATTAAAAACTTGCATCGTGCCTAAGAAATTTTAAAAATAATGTTTGTTATTCTAGAATATCATTTGAAACTAGAAAACATTCTGATGGTTAAAGATGGTTTAAGAATGTTTAAAGTGTGTTTATTTTCTTCTCTTGGATTTTGAAAAAGGAAAGTGTGAATTTTTGAAGTGTCCCTTAAAAAGTAAAATAAAGGCAATCGAAATACTATCTGATTTAAAAAAAATATGTGAATCATTTTTAAATATTGTTAGGAAACTTTATGTAGTTTCAAAACACACTTACACATTTCAAAACAACAGGTTTCCATACAGTGTTTTTTTTTTTTTTAAACTGAAGGCAATTTTTTGCCATACATGGGCAAGAAACAGCAATTTGTGATAATCCTACCAAGTTACTTAATAGCAATGCAAAAGTTGCTTTAAGTTTTTCTATCAATATTTACTGTTATATCATATATTGGTAGATTATAAAATTACATACCGAAACAGTAGTTTACACTACAGATTACAATAAGATTTTATTTTAAAGTACGTTTGTTGGTTTTATTCAACAGAATTAGATATATAGTAGTTATTTCACAGACGTAATCAAATTATAGTACTTAGATATGACTACCTATTCTTGAAATTGTATCTGGCATTAATAAAATCGAAGATTTCTGAGAATAGATTGATTGTAACGTAATTTTATCGAAGATTACTTTCAAAAATTAGACTTTATTTTAAATCTATCTATATTATAAAAGTCAAACGTATGTGTGTGTAACGCATACGTCATTTTGTGAATGGTAACACTTTCCCATGCAAGTTCAGTTTTGCGATTTTCGCTACTGCAAATTTTACACTTCTAAATATCGCACAATTTACATTTTTACACCATCGTATAGAAAAAAAAATTACTTTTAAAAGTAATTTGTTTTAAATCTGTGTCTCATTTTTTTTCAGATATTATTTTTTATATATATATATATACTAGCGGACCCGACAGACGTTGTCCTGTCACCGACAAGCGTTGTCGTTCCTGGCACCGACACCAGAAAATCAAATAAATGCACTTAAATATAGTAATACGCACGATAAACACTACGCTCTTAATTTAATTTCTTATTACAATTATGTAAGGAAATTATTTTTCCTTCTTCAGTATTTTTTGAAGTCGGTTCAATTTTTTTTAGAAAAGTTTATTTTTCTATTTTTTGTTAAAAGTTAACGATTTTCTGAAGTCAGTTAATCAAAATTATAATACAGGCTATATTACTGCAAAGCATACACGTTTGACAGGAGCGGGGTTCGAACACGCGATCTCTTTCTTCGAGAAGCAGAGCTTATATCTGGCGCCTTAGACCGCTCGGGCATTCCGACCGCACTCAATTCATCGAATTTATTCAACACTTTTAATTAGCGAAAAATCACTAACTAATAGTTTTTGCCTAGTTACTAAAAAAGTACTGAATCAATTTCGATGAAATATGAATCTAAACCATTCTCGAATCCACTGGAACACACACGCAAAATTCCATTAAAATTGGTCCAGTCGTTTAGGAGGAGTTCAGTGACATACACACGCACAGAATATTTATATATATAAAGATAAGGATTCAAAATTTCAGGTTTTTGCCCCGAAGACATCGCCAAATTAGGATAATGTGAATTATCTCACGAACTACTGGATTTAAACGAATTTGCTTAGTACCATTCGATTCAGAATGAAAAAATGCACTAAAATATGTTAGTTGAAAAATAAATACAAAAGCCAATTTTTAAGGAATTTTTTTAAATTTCGCTCTTTTTTCTACTCCTCTTAGGGGTGGAATTTTCGAAAATCCCTTTTTAGCGGCACTCGCTGTTATAAGAAGTATTTTTACCCCAATTTTGAAGATTTTTGGTTCGGTAGAATTTTTCGTGCCGTGATTAAAACGAAATCCTGACTTCCTTTTATATATATAGATAAGGATTGAAAATTTCAGGTTTTTGCGCCGAAGAAATCGCCAAATTAGGATAATGTGAATTATCTCACGAACTACTGGATTTAAACGAATTTGCTTAGTACCATTCGATTCAGAATGAAAAAATGCACTAAAATATGTTATCAGTTGAAAAATATCTACAAAAGCCGATTTTAAAGGAATTTTTTTTAAGTTAGTTCTTTTTTTTACCCTCCTTAGGGGTGGAATTTTCGAAATTCCCTTTTTAGCGGCACTCGATGTTATAAGAAGTATTTTTACCCCAATTTTCAAGATTTTTGGTTTGGTAGATTTTTTTGTGCTGTGATTAATACGAAATCCAGATTTCTTTTATATTTATAGCACTTTTAATTAGCGAAAATTCACTAACTATTAGTTTTTGCTTAATTACTAAAAAAGTACTGAATCAATTTCGATTAAATGTGAATCTAAACCATTCTCAAATCCACTGGAACGCACACACATAATTTCATTAAAATCGGTGCAGTCGTTTAGGAGGAGTTCAGTGACAAACACACGCACAGAAGATTTTTATATATAAAGATTAGGGGTGGAATTTTCGAAAATCCCTTTTTAGCGGCACTCAATGTTATAAGAAGTATTTTTACCCCAATTTTCAAGATTTTTGGTTCGGTAGATTTTTTGTGCTGTGATTAATACGAAATCCAGACTTTCTTTAATATATATAGCCCTTTTAATTAGCGAAAAATCACTAACTATTAGTTTTTGCCTAATTACTAAACAAGTACTGAATCAATTTCGACGAAATGTATATCTAAACCATTCTCGAATCTACTGGAACGCACACACAAAATTTCATCAAAATCGGTCCATTCGTTTAAGAGGAGTTCAATTACATACACACGCACGGAAGATTTTTATATATAAATATAGTTTTTAGTACCAATTTTGTAATTGTGGCAACTTAATCGCTCCATTATCTTTTAAAATTGAAAAACAAAACAAAACAAAATAAATAAATAGAAATTAAAATGCCTATACTTTGCCAAAAATATCGTCTGTTATCAAATTTGGTGATTTCGGGTTTATTTCGTTTTTATTCATCAATCAAATGATTTCAAGTTTTGAGTTAAAGTGATTTTAAGATGATAAAATCAAAAAAACATTAAAAAAAAAAACTTGGTGAATACGGATATTAGAAGCGCGTGTGTAAATTTTAAAAAGATGAGAATGATGACGGGTTTTAATTTCGAGTGAGATTCTACGATAGTGTCAATTTGGAACTTTTTTTTTTCGTTCTCATTTATACAAAACATAAGAGTCTCAATTGATAACTTCAATATAATAACTGATCATTATTATAAATATATATAGGACAGTTGCACCATAAAATAAATAAAACCTTCAACGTTTCGCGCGAAACGTTGAAAGTTTTATTTTATTTTAATTGTACAAATGTATATTAAAATTCCTGTTTTGTGCACCACTGAGCAATGTGATATTATTAGTGATCATTATTATATTTTACGTAATACATATGCGATTAAATTTCAATTTTAAAATTTTACATAACTGAGTTTTATAGTATTTTGTCAATCTTAGCTTAAAATAAAATTTGTTTGAGAGTTAGACTGATCAGTATAAGATTACTTTTATACAATTACTAATTTTGTAGATTTATTATAAATCAATGAAACAGTTCCTTCTTGAACATTTTTTTTCGTCGAATTTCGACAAGTTCCACCTCGTTTAACACGTTCGCTGTCGCTCACGCAATAGCGCGTGATATGGCGCCAACGTTAAGGGGTCACTCACGCGCCAGCGCGTGATGTGGGGTGATGTCCAATAGACAGCCACGCGCTGGCGCGGGAAAATCTTTCACGGATTCTTTGTTATAAAAAGTAAATCAGCTTCTGGGAAAAACCCTCTTCTACAGTGCGGCATTAACTATCATCACATCTTCCTGTAAGCGGCGGAGAACGTGTTAATTGTTAATAGAGAAATAAAATAATCTTTTGAATATTTTCTATTGCGTTTCAAAATTTCGTCTTCACTGATTTAAAGATCTTCTTCAAAATAAGTCCCATGTTTTAGAGCTGTTCCGATAAAATTTATTCTAACCGTACTAGATGGTTTTTATGAGGAGAATTTCTTTCGCGAAGAATAAAAATGCTTTACGAATGCATAAAAGGGTTGTTGTTATTTTATGGTGGAGCTATAGATATAAAAGGGCCATTTAATTTCAAATTCCTCCGTCAAAATATGACATTTATTCACGAGAAGTGCGATTTACTATAAAAATTCCTCTTAATAATTCTCAAAGAAAAAAAAATATGTATCACTTTCAAAATATTATTTAGAATTTTTTTAATAAAACTAAATATTCTAAGATCTCAAAACTACAAGCTTGAAAGATTTTAAAAATATTTGTAAATGAACTTTTAAACCAGAAGGAAATGATTTTCTAAATTTGGGAGGCTTATAGATTGTTAAAGTATTACTGTCTGTTTCTGATTTCTTTTTTATATTTATTTTGTGCAAAAGGTATATTGCATTATTATAACCACAAATATTTACCACTATTACGGTAAATGCTTGTTGGTTAAAAAATCACAAGCTTAAAAATTTTTAAATTCAAATTTTGCTTAGATTTAATACCGGATACGTTTCAACTGTATTATATAAACGCGCACAAATAGTAAGAAAGTTTTAAAATCCGAAAAAATTTAAAACTAAGTTAATTATCTAATAAATTATTAATTTAGTTAATCTAAGTTAAATTCGTGTAAATCTATTTGACAGAGATAAATCAAATTGTAGTATTTAGGTACAATAACCACCATTTCCGGAATACAATCTTTCATTATTAAATCAAGTTCAAAAAAAAAATTATTTCAAATATATTTTATAAAAATCAAAAAAGTTTTTGAATATTTTCTATTGCGTTTAAAAAATTCTTTTTCATTGATGGCAAAGACATTCTTCTAAAGCAGCTAAGGTACCCTGGGGTAATAATGCCACGTTAAGGTTCTACCAATCTTCACGGCTTAGTTTTAGATTGTATTTTTCAAACAAATATAGGATCTGATACAGCAACTCATTGACTATCTATAGAAAATAAAATAATTTAACAGATATTTATTCAGAAAATGTAATGGCGTATTTTCTTGACCCATGCTATTTGGCGTTATTACCCACCTATATGGGTAATAACGCCATGCAAACAAAACTATGAAATAAGATGGAATAATTGCATGTAGATAGCCCAATTCTAAAAGTACAAACTCTACAAACTTAGAAATTGACAAATTGCATTCTAAGCTATTGAAAATGTTCAATTTTTTGTGAAAGTGTAAGAAAAATAAAGGTGTGAGGTGGGAGGGGGGGGGGATAAGGCAAAAGAATATCAGACCGTGAGCTTCTTTTTGCTTAAAAAGGACCGTTTAAATAGAAATATGAGAAACATTGCACAGTTTTAACTGTGTTTATTTGAATCAGTATTTAAAATGTAGCTCGGCCACTGTAGGGAATCAACCGGGGTATTAATGTCAAGGATTGGCGTTAATACCCCGGTATAGTTATTGCGCAGTACATTTTAAATTACAAATTATCTCGAGAAGATATCCAAAATCTTCAACAACATTTTAAAAGCACATGAAATGCACTACAAATTTATGTAATTAACAAATTATTTCCAGATAAAAAAATAGTCTTCACATCACAAAACATATCTCGCAAATTTTAGATCAAGCGTTAATTTTAGCTTCTTGTAAAAACAATAAGACCTAAAAATGAAACGAATTAACTTGAAGCTGTTTTTTGCGATTTATATGACTCAAAACCCTTCTGCGCAAAGCACATGGGTGTCATTTACCTGATTATTTCATAATTATGCAAAATATAAGCACTTGGCGTTATTACCCCAGGGTACCTTACTATGTTTTAGAAATTTTTAATAAAAATTTATTCTGATTTGACTAGAATGTTTTTTGAAAATTAAAAATGCTTTACTAATGCATAAAAAAGTAGTTGTTATTTTATGATGGAACTACTTGTTATAAAAGAGCGATTTAATTTCAAATTCCTGCTTTAAAATACAATGTTTAATCACGAAAAGTTTTATTCATAAGAAGAGAACCTCTTAATAATCCTTTACAAACTCAATATGAAAAAATTCTAAAATTTTACGCACAATTTTTAATAAAACAAAATATATTGAGATTAGATTTATTCTCCCAAATTTAGAAGCATGGGAGATTAAAAAATAATGTTTGTGGATTTTTAACCAAAAAAAAGTTATTTTCCACATATGAGAATCAAATAACTTGTTACAGCAAAGCTAAATTTCAGACTATATTTACTTTTTTATCTTACGTTACAGAAAATATTATTTTACAATATTATAGCAAACAAACATTTATTGGTGCTACATCAAATTCTTATCGATTAAAAGGAAAAGAAAAGAAAACGCATGCTTGAAAAATTTCTAAATTTTCTTTAGACTTACCTTTATTGTGAAACACAATTCAACTATATAGTACACTCGCAATCACATGAAGCAATTATCGAAAATAGTATTTATTTTCTTGCAATGATTTTTGGAAACATTTACGAATATTTTTATAGAGTTTCAATTAGTTTTCGTTGTACCAGAACATCGTTTTCCAGGTAATTATTTCAAATCGAGCATTTTTATCTAACTTAATTTATGGATCTAAGATTAATAAAGTCTATTAATTATTAATTTCAAATTTATTATAATTGCTGTTAATTTTTACTTTTTATCCGCGAAACATATTGGTTAGACATGAAAATGTTCATTGAGAATGGAAATTCTTATATTCCGAGATATATGTATAAAAAAGCTGTCTAGTTCTCAATAAATCTTCTTGTAAACGTTTGTTTAATTTAGTGTCAACGAAACATTTCATTTTTTATCGAAAAAGTATTTGTTTCTGAGTAGAGATTACAATCCCGGAATCACGCATTAAACTCAATCGCATAATTTATTATCGCATGATTTATTCTACCAGTATTTGAATTTTTAAATTTTTTAACTTCATAATCATTAAATTCAATTAGGTGTTAATATGAATTGGCATTTTGTGCATTTAGGTGTAAATCGTCCGACAGGGTACCGCTGCTGTGCAGCATTTTCCCTGATTTCCGTAATAGCTCAATCTCTAGAACTAATCACAGGATTTTTATGAAACTCCAGATTCCATTAGTCCTTGCCATGAATATATTTCTATGTAAATCTCTTAATAGATGGTGCTACTATTCTACATTTTTGCGATTTACGCAATAGCTCTATCTCTAGAATTAATGCACGGATTTTCACAAATTTTCAGATTCAGTTAGTCTTTAATATGGCTTGGTATTGTTTACATTTTGGTGTAAATAGTCCAACAAGTGAGGGTACTGTGTTTAATTTTTCATGATTTCCTCTGTAACTCTATCTTAAGAACTAATGCACAGATTTTCATAAAACTTTAGATTTAGTTTTGTTGACATAAGTTGTTGAAATTAGGTTTTGACGTAAATCACCCACCAACTGCTGCTGCTGCTATGCTGCATTTTGCATGCTTTTTATTATTATTATTATTTTAGAGATAGTCATATCTCAAGAACTAATGCACGGAATTTGATATCTTTAGAACGCTCATGATGGGCATGAATTGGCACTGTTAATTCTAGCACTGTGGTAACGAGTACATAAATATTAACATGCATGAGATAGAAGAAAGTTTTTAAATTTTCACATCAGGCTAGTTGATAATTAAAGTCATGTAATTTGAACTTGATATATTTTCATACGTAATTTAAACTTTAAATTTGCTTAATTATCTTTTTTATAATAATAGGAAATTTAGCAAAAAATTGGTGATATCAAAGTAACTCTAATTTTCGTAATTCCGGAATTGAATCTAAACAATCCGAAAAACGCGGTATTAGAAACTAGTCGCAGGACTGCAATCCCTATTCCTGAGGTTTGAAATGAATAAATAAGGGATTTAAGAATCGTCAGTAACTCGGAAGGGATTCTTGTTTTGTATTATGTTACATAATATTAAATTGAAAAACAACTCTTTTATTGTATAATGTACGAGTAAATTTTTAAAATTGTGATAAAAATAAAGAGAAATTAAAATAGAAAATGTTATAAAATGTTCTAATGTAGTTTAAAATTTTATACTCAGTGATGTGAAACAATAAATTTTAAAAAGTTATCCAGGTTTCGGAATTTTAAAAATAAAATTTAACCTGCTTTATAAATTTTAATGCTTAAGTTGAGAAGGTTTTATAAAGCTTGAAAAATGGTTTACGGCATAAAAATATGTTTTTCTTTTGATGGAGTTATGAGAAAGACAAGTGTTACTGAATTTCAAAAGTATCGTTTGAAATGCAAACTTTAAGCAGTGGAAATACCTTAAAATATGAAATCTGCTGTCAAAGAATTTTCAAGCAAATATATGTGTATCCTTTTTAAACATTGTGTAGAAAAGGAAATGCTTAGAGATATTCAAACATCGGCTTAAATATTTTTTTTTGTTAATTTTTTTTTTTGTAATAAAACATGAGCAGCATATTTGTTTTAATTTCTGATTGTTGTAATTAATCCTATACCTCTTGATGATTGAAGTAATAAAATTTGAACTTGGTATATTTTCATACGTAAGATAAGCTGTATTTTTGCTTTAATTATTCCTTTTATATTGTGAGGGAGTGCCCTTTGTGATAAAGGCACTCTAGCATTTTAATGAGATCGTGACGTCAATGTTCTAATATGTGTGGTAAGGAAGCGACATCTATTCTTCATTGAACTTTAACTTTCCAGAGCGTGTGTGTCGCCCTCGGTTCTACAGTTAGTTGCGGTTAGGAGTAATATGCAAATTTATAGCGCCGTCTTCAGTTTGCAACGTATAAAAGCTGTGCGTTGGAATGCTGTAGTGGGTGGTGAGTCGGCGAAAGCTAGCTAGTCTGTGGTGAGAAGGTGAAGCAAGCAGGTACGTGGTGAAAAGGCGAAAGCGAGCTAGTTTGTGGTGAGGCGGTAGTAGTCCGCAAAGCGAATTAGATCGGTGTTCTTTAGTGAGATAGATTGTGTTCCAAAGTGAGGCAGTCAGCATTGTGAGCCGAGTTAGTTTGTGGTGAGCTGAGTTACCCAAGGGAGTGCCAGCGGGTAAGAATTAATTCAATACGTTGGATATTTTTGAGAATAAAGAGTGTTTGCAGCCACAGGCTGTCTTATTATAGAGTTAAACTAGCTTTTAACCGCAATCTGAACGTGAAACTGGTGTGAAGTGCCCCGAACTGAACTTAGGCCGAGGTCGTGAGTATAGCTTATGATTTAACTTCTTAGTATTGTGCTTAGTGATTGAAATCTAGAACCATCGCTCCACTTTCCCATGTTCCAGAGGTTTAAATAAACTATTTGATTTGTTCTTATAAATTCGATTTATGTATTCATTTAACCAGCAGAACACCAGCCACGTCACAAATGACACCCAACGTGTGTTCCATCACATTACAATATTACTATGATAATTAGCTGAATGTTGGTGATACTAAATATATTCTAACTTTCGAGACCTCGGGATTCAATGTACTAAATCCAAAAAACTGCTCAATTGAAAATTAATATTGTTATTTCAATCAATATTTCGAATTTTTGTAACAAATAAATAAAACTTTTAAGAATCATTAATAACTCAGAACGGATCATCGAACCTTTTCGTTCACCGCTATATTATATAATACTAGATTGAAAAACACCTGGTTTATTACATAGTGTACGAATGCATTATTAAAATAATAATAAAAATAAAGTGGAATATTTATGTAATAAAATGTCATAAAATTTCCTAATGCAGCTTAAAATTTTATCTCCAGTGATATGAAAAAACAAATTTTATTTGCTTATTAAGAATAATACTTTAGTTGAGAAGGTTTTATGAAACTAGAAAAATGGTTTACTGCATAAAAATATGTTTTTCTTTTGAAGGCATTATCAGAAAGACAAGTGCTACTGAATTTCAAAAGTATGGTATGAAATGCAAAATTTAACCACTGTAAATACAACAAAATATAAAATCTATTGTCAAAAAGATTGTCAGGGAAAAATATATATGTATTTTTTAAACATTGTGTAGAAAAAGAATTGCTTTCAGATTTCCAAACATGGGCTTGAATAAATCGTAAGTTTTTTAAATAACTAACTTGTGGAATTCCTACCAGAGTTTCCTCAGATTTCAATACTTATTTTTTTGGCATTAGAAAGCTTACTTCCAATTATTGTAGCAAAAAATGTTTCTTGTTACATCACTATCTGTCAGATAAAAAATTATATGCCGAAACCTTTATTATATGCTCCTTCATATCATCAAAATTAAGTAAGTTAAGTAATAGTTTTTAATAACATTTTATTTAAAAGTATATTTTTTGCGCTATTCGATGGGAATTTCTTGATGCCGTGTCAAATACACATTATACAGAATAATTCTAAATTCACGATACAAACTTTAAAGATTGATATAGGACACTGTAACAATTATTATTGTATAGGAATGTCTGGGCGCAAGTGACACATTGATATAAAGACACCGGGTGGCCAATTTGGCCTTTTTTAAATTTAAAATTTCTCATTCATACAAGAAAATTCCTTTTTTATTCTGTTCTTTATTTAAGACAGAAATTTCATGACTGCATAAATAAGTATCGGAGGAAAAAACGTACCAAAAATGAGATTTTTTTTGTTACAGAAAAGAGCTGATTCTTAAAATTTGGCATACGTTACTACAAACGTTTACTACAAACGTTTAAAAACTCTCTAAATATCGATTTGTGAACAATCTCAGAAAATACTTTAAAATTTGGTATGTTAATTACTTATAAGAAGTATATGTTCTCCAAGAAAAGTATCGAAAAAAATTCGAATTTTAAAAAGATCGAAAACGCATGAAAGGCATTCTAAATTGCGATTTCTACGTCCAGGAAATATCAAACCGTTTTTAAAAGTAATAGTTACAAATTGATGGTGACAGTCCCTGCTTCAAAATAGCTATATTTTATTTTGTTGTCACTACCACCTGAGTGCTGCAAGAGTAAAAAATGTTCTAAATTGCGTTTTCTGTACAACTGAGGTATCTATCATTTTGAAATTTTTGCATGATAATTACTTAAAGGATGCAAATGCTTTATAATTATCATCGAAAAAAAATCCAATTTCAAAAGGGTGGAGTGAATGAAGAGCCTTCTTCAAACGTTCCAATGTTGCATGCATGTTTTTTAATAAAGTTTTATGCATCTTATGATAAACTAAACCGATTAAGAAAATTATTGGTTGGAAATCAGTAGTGTCAGAACCTGTTCAAAAATAAGCTATGTTTTATGTGTCTTCTACTACCATCAGAAGATTGCAAGAGCAAGAAACCTTCTAAATTACAACTTTTGTTATACTAAAGAGAGTTAAAAATTTGAGTATGGCTTCATAGTTACTTATAAAATGAAATTGTTCTCCGAGAACAATCAAAAGTAAATTTGAAATTTAAAAATTATGAAGCGATGGGAAAAAGTAAAAGGCGTTCTAAAAAATTACTAAATTACGATTTCTATACAGGATATGATAAACCAATTATAAAAGGAAATATATTATGAATCAACGTTGGCAATCTCTGATCCTACACTGGCTATATTTTAAGCCAATGCCATTACCACGTGGAGATGTCAGAAACAAAAAACTTTATAGAAAAGCCTCTGAATTTTTTGTAAATTTCGTTTCTATGGAATAATTAGGGATACCTAATCGATTTCAAAATTAATTTTTGCAAATTAACGATGGCAGTCTCTGCTTCAACATACGAATTTTGTTCTGCCCTACAAAGAGGGTAAACGTTAGAAAAGTAGCTTGTAATTTGTCACGAGATTAATTTTAAGATGCAAGAGGGTACTAAGAAATGCGTACTGGTTTCTAAAAAAATCAAATGAGTATTGAAATAAACATATGAATTGAATATAATAGTTTCAAAATATTTTCTAAATTATAATTTGTTTAGAATTAGCTTTAGTTCTTGTCATTTCTCTCTTCTGTCTACTGCAGTGCAATGATGTAGTTTAGTCAAACTGTGACTTAAATGTTATTTTTGACTTACACCTAAAAGTAAAATATCTTATAATAAAACATAGACATAAAAATATCATTTAGATATTTACGCGAGCAAAGCCGCGGGATTTGCTAGTATGCAATAAAATGCAAAAATAGATGAATAAAATCCAAATTATGAAAATTTCCTACAACATTTGTATTTTTCATTTCAATGTTAAAGAGCCATACCATTCTTCATAAAGCTCTACCGTCTCTTAGAATTTCAAAAATAAAATTCACTCTGCGTTTTAAACAATAATATACAAAACTAAAATGCTTCTTAGTGAGTAAAAATGTTTTATGACCGCCTAAAAGTGTGTTTGTTTTCTTCAGAAAAGATTATGAGAATAAAAAGTACTATTGAGTTGCAAAAATATCCTTTGAAATGTAAAATTTAAGCACTGGAAATGTAATCAAATGTAAAAACTACATCAAAAGGTTTTTCTAGGAAATATTTGTGTGTGTTGCTTTAAAATATTGTTCGGAAATTTATCGAAAGGAAATAGTCACAGATTTAAAAATAAATGGCTTTGATGAAATGTTTTCTGATACATCAAAACTTGCATTAATAAATAACATAAAATCGAGGTTTTGTCTAAATGTTTGAAATTTCACTTTAGATTTAACACCTTGTGGATGGAAAGACAGTTTCAAAAATAATAATGAATTATAGGCAATAGGTCAGCGTAATTTAGTAATTGTGTTTATTTTCCTTAATGAAGAAAAAAAAATAAATTATGAAAACTTTTGAGACAAAAATGAAATATTCCTATTATCTGTTTCAACATGAAGAAATATACTTAAAGCTTTGAAATTATCTGATGCTATAGATAAACATATATATCTTAAATAGATAAAGTTTCATTCTTGCCTCCCTATTTCTTGATTAAAAAAATAAAGGATGAAAATTTTTGAAGTCTAAATATAACATTTCTATTACTTATTTGAACACAAGGGAAAACTTTTTTAAATTTTTAAATTGTCTGATATTATGGATTAACATGTATGTTTTAAGTACAGAAACCTGTAGTTATTGCCTTAAGTATTATTTTGCCTAACTACATTGAAATATTCTTGATCAAGAATATTTTAAATAGAGTAGAATTAAAAAAATGTATAATCCTAACTCGATATGGATGGCAGCATTATTATTTTCTTCTGAAATTCAGTGAAAATTAGAGAAAAACTGGCAAATTGAGCTGCAATGGCTCATAGAATGTAACAAATGTTACCATTTTGAACCAAATTTTGCTATGTTAGGAATCAAAAAGCAAACTTTTTAGAGAATATCATGGGCTTATTGATCTTCATGTCTGTACAGGAATTGTATATGTGAGATTTTTCCTACCGTTGATTTTTGCAAATACAAAAGAGCAAAAACTGTGATTTTGAATTTTTTCTTTTAATTTCTGCATTATTTTGAAGATAAAGGAAATTATTGTCATTTTCCAAACTTCAGCAAAGTGATTTCCATGTGTAATCCTACACCAGATGCGAATTTTAAGCATATTTTTAAATTCCTTTGATTTTTAAAACAAGTGTTTGATTTAAACAAGTGTTTAATTGTTTTTAATTTTCTGAAAAATGGCCTTTTTTACTATTAATTTAAGGTTAAACATCATACAACCACATTCTTATTACTAAATAAATTTGAAGATAATTTTAAAGAGGTTAGGATATTATAAAATAAATACTTTATGTTAACTAGTTTTTAAAATACGGAACTTTAAATATGCAAATTTGGATGATTGCACACATGCCGTAATATATTACAAGTTTTTTAAGAGTTCAGAATTGTTAAAATATTTTTATTTTTGTCAAGATATCTTGCAAAGCTCTATTTGAATGTGAACCAAACTTTTTAAAAATCCAATACTATGGGACCATGTAATTTCGCATTATTACATCGAAATAATCTCACATTAGATAAGATCTAACTTAATTTTACCAAATTGGCAAAAATATGTAAACCTTTACCAAATATGCAAGAAATCTCTCTTCAGACAGTGAGATTTTGTAAAAATTTTTTTATTAAAGTCACTTACAGAAAAAAATAGTTAAACCTAACAATTAATTACATACTGTACATTGCATTCTCCTCAAGTAACTGCCTACCAAAGACTGTTAGATTGCTATGAACAGTTTGTGATCTTATGTTTTTCTTCTAGTGGATTAGGAGAAAAATAACTGCCATTGAATTTCAAAAGTATCTTTTAATATGAAAAATTTAAACACTAGAATTGTAATCTAATATAAAAGATGCACATAAATAGGTTTAAAATATAAGTACATAATTAACATTTAAACATCTGGTGGGGGATATTTTATAAAGATATTTTTTACAATTGTCATAACAATAGACTTGGATGATGGGTTTTTTCCATTTTATCCAGAAAAATTCCTTGTCTAAATTGTCCTACAGTCGGCAAATCGTGAAAATCCTGAAAAATTTATTTATCTTTATGGCACTTTTCATAATTAAAGCTTATATTTATTGTTATGTCATATATTCATAGATTACAATATTACATGTCTAAAAAATATATTCAAAAATCAGTAATTTAAGATACAACTTGCAAGAAAATTTTATTTCAAAGTACTTATTAGGTTCTATTTGTGGAGTTAATTTCATTTAAAGTTATTTAATGCCTATAAATCAAATTGTGCTATTTTATATACAATTACCACTATTTTCAAACTGTAATCTTACATTTCTCAAATTTAAACTTTATTTAAAATCTATTTTATAGAAATAAAAAAAGGTGAAAAAAAACTTGTGTTATTAAATCAAATTATAAACTTAAATAAGGAGATTCTTATCATAGCTAGATTTTTCAAATTTAAACTTTGTTTAAAATATATTTTTAAAAAAAGCAAAATAAAATAATTTTTTGAATATTTTCTACCGCATTTTCATATTTCATCTTCAGTTATAAGTAAGCCATTCTTCTAAAATTACTCGCGTGTTTTAGAAATTTTCAAACAAAATTAATTTTTATCTTGCTAAAACATTAGGAGAAAATTTTACAAAGATTAAAAATACATTACGAATGCAAAAAGGATTGTTTGTTATTTTATGGTGTAACTACGAAATATAAAAAGGCGATCTAATTTCAAATTCCTGCTTTAAAATATAACATATAATCACGAAAAATGTGATTCACTACAAGAGTTCTTCTTGAAAATTCTCAAAGGAAAAGGCAACATGCATTACTTTTGAAATATTATGTAGTTTTTTAATAAAGCCAAATCTTCTAAGATATGAAAACTACAAGCTTGTATGATTTTAAAGGTATTTGTTTATGAACTTTTAAACAAGAAAAAGATTATTTCCTTAATTTGGAATGCATATGGCTTGTTAAAGTAATGCTGCCTGTTTCTCATTACTTTTTATATTTATTTTATATACGCAAAATAATATTTTTGTTTTTTTATAACCATGTTTGTTGGTTAAAAAATTACAAGCTTGAAAATTTGCACTTAGTATTAGTCCTTAATACCCTACTAAAAATAATCTGAAGATTATCTGAAGGAATTCCCACTTTCTACAGAATTTCTACAGAAATTTGAAGAAAATTTGCAGACTTAGCTTTATCTTTAAAATATCTGCAGAATTTTTAAAGTTATTCTTAAAAATATCTGCAAAATAGACCAAATACCTTCGGATTTCCCACAGATTTTGAGCCAAAAAGCTATAGATTTTCTACAGATTTTTTTTAGTGGGGTATGACCTGGAATTGTTAACATTTTGGCCTAAATTGCTCAACAGGTGGCAGTGCCGTGTTGCACTTTTCACGATTTTCGCAGTAGCTCTATTTTAAGAACTTATTTCACAGATTTTCATACAGCTTTAGATTTAGCTAGCTGTTGAAATAAGTTGTCGCAAATTAGGTTTCAGTGTAAATCCCTAAACAAGTGACATTGCTATGCTACATTTTTTATGATTTACATTATTCTAACAATAGTCATATCTCAAGAACTAGCACACGGAATTTCATATCATTAGAAACCTTTTGATGCGAATAGATTGGCATTTTATTTTGACACTGTTATAACGAGTTTTTAAATATTAAAATGATTGAGATAGAGGAATGTTTTGGGCTTGCCATATCCGACTACTTGATAAATAATGTCATAAAATTTGAACTTGATATATTTTCATACGTAAGTTAAATTTTACTTTTGCTTTAATAATCTTTTTTTATAATACTATGGTATTTAGCTAAAAATTGGTCCAAAGAATTCTACTTTTCGTAATCCCTGGATTGAATCTTAGCTATCCAAAAATCACGAGACTGAAAGTTATTCTCGGGATTGTAATCACTTTTTCTGAGATTTCTAATGAATACATAACAGTTTTAAGAATCATGAGTAACTCAGAAGGGAAAAATTATCGAATTTTTGTTCAGCGTTATGTTACATAATATTAGACAGAAAAACATCAGTTTTATTGTATAATGTACGAGTACATTATTAAGACTATAGCAAAAATAAAGTGATATAAATGTGTCTTAAAATTTTATAAAATTTTCGAATGTGCTTTGAAATTTTATCTTGATGTGCAAAGACAAATTTCAAAATGTTACTTCTGGTTTCAGAACTTTAAAAATAAGAATGAACCTGCTTTATAAACTTTAATGCTTAAGTTGAAAAGGTTTTATGAAGATTGAAAAATGGTTTACGGCATAAAATATGTTTTTCTTTTGGTGGAATTATCAGAAAGGCAAGTGCTACTGAATTTAAAAAGAATCGTTTGAAATAAAATGTTTAAGCACTAGAAATACAATAAAATATAAAATGTACTGTCAAAAAGATTTTAGGGAAAAATATATATGGATCCTTGTTAAACATTGTGTAGAAAACAAAATTTTTACAGATTTCCAAACATCGGCTTGAATAAGTCGTTGTTTTTTTTTTTAATAAATAACTTGTAGAAATCTTGCTAGAGTTTCCTCAGATTTCAATACTTATTTTTGGCATTGGAAAGCATACTTCCAAATTGTAGAAAAAAATGTATTTGTTACGTCAATAGATGACATATACAAAATTATATGTCGAAACCTACATTATATGCCCCTTTATATCGTCAAAATTCAGTAGCTTAAGTAATAGTTTTTAATAACATCGTATTAAAAAGTATAGTTTTGCGTTATTCGACGGATTTTTGTCGATGCCATGTCACAAACACAGTATACAGGGTAATTCTAAATTAATAATACAAACTTTAAATGTTGGTATAGGACATTTTAACAAATATTTATTGCATAGGAAAGTATGGAGGCAAGTGGTGTGTTGATATAGAGAAACCAGGAAGCATTTTTGCCTTTTTATTTCAAAATTTTGCATTCATACCAGAAAATTGCTATATTATTCTATTATTTCTTTAAGACAGACATTTTGCAATTGCATTTGAAAAAAAAAAAAAAAAAAAAAAAATTTTTAATTTTTGGTATGAAATCAAATTTTTGAATTTAAAAAAAAAGCATAAGTGATTTACTGATGGTAAATCTGTCGAACGCACAAATTACATAAATTTGCGTTATGTGTAACACTTTCTAAAATAAAGAAAAGAGTAATATTGAAATTTTCTCGTATGCCGAAGAAAATTTTAAATAGAAAAGAGGCGAAATTGGTCTCCTGGTGTTTGTGCCTATACATATCACTTGCACCTATACGTTTCCATACAATTAATGTTTGTCGCAATGTCCTGTACCAAACTTTAATTTTTTTCGCATGTATTGAGAATCACCTTGTATACTAAGTTACTAGTTTACAAAAACTGGCTTTCTCTTTTGTCGATTGTGTGTCGCTCACTTTCTTTCTGTGAGGTTAACAGAGCTCTAAAATATTAAAATCCCAAATGTAAATACATTGAAATTTTTATAGGAATTATAAAATTAACATTCGAAAAATTCTATGCAATTTTTGTAGATGGATTTACAATTATTACGTCCTGCTTTATGTGAATATAAAAATTTATATTTTTCTGCAAATATTAAGGCACAATTGTGATGCTATCTCGTATGAACAGTTTATAGCGAGTTACTGGTTTAGATTAATCTTCCCCGTCATTCACCTATTGTTCATGAAGTGTCTGCTTTAATTCCTACCAATGCCCATCCACAAAGTAAAATTCGAATTCTGCACTATTTAGAAGCACATTTCTTCGCAGTGTGAGCATCATCTTATAGTATTTTTGTATTTAGCACATTTCTGATTTATTTAACATAGGTTCTCCCAATCATTATGTAAATAAAGCTTAATAATCTATAAGGAATTTAAAACTGCATAATATGTGGTAAAGAAAGTGTTTATGACAAAGAATCTTTAATTTTATATCTTTTTTTAATACTTTTGTTTAAAAGAAACTAAAATTATATGTAACATGTTCTTATATCATAATTGTCTACACCTATGTTATAAAAGAATAAAGTTTATTTATTAGTAGGGGGTAATCTCCGGAACTACTGAGCCGATTTCAAGAGTAATGCTGTTAGCCCCGAAAATACAAAAATAATACTGTTGGCCGCGAATCAAATATAGGCTATATCTAATGTCGATACCACTATTCCAAAGGAAGTATAGGAGCAAAAAAGTTCTAAAAATGCGAATTTTCTGTTACTGAGGGGTGTTGATTCATGAAATTTGGCATAATAGTTACTTATTATATATAAATGATGTCTAATTTCTTTAAAAACATGAAATTGTAAAAAAGATGAAGATGCGCGACAAGCGTTCTAATAACGTTCTAAATGCCGAATTGTGAGCAACCTCAGAATGTAGCTTAAAATTTGGCATGGTAATTATTTTTAAGAAGTAAATACTCTTCTAGTACAGTTTCGAAAAAAGGAGTTTAAAAGGAGTGAAAACCCGTGAAAAGCGTTCTGAATTGCGATTTCTACGTTCAGGAAATATCAAACCGGTTTCAAACGTAATGGTTGCAAATTGACGATGACAGTTCCTGTTTTTATATAGGTTAAATTTTATGTTTATCAGTATAGGCTTAAATTTAAGAATGTTGTTACTACCACCTGAGGGCTGTGAGAATAAAAAACGTTATACATTCGGTTTTTGGTACAACATAGGTGACTAACATTTTGAAATTCGGCAAGATAATTACTTAAAAAATGCAAATGCTTTCTAAACGCTTTCGAAAAAAAAATCCAAATTTAAAAGGGTGAAGTGAACGAAAAACGTTCTAAAACTGTTCTAAACTATGATTTTTATGCATTTTATGTTATACCAAAGCGACTAAAAAATTATTGGTTGCAAATTAGTAGTCTCTGAAGCTGTTCATTCATAAGCTATGCTTTATGTGCCTTCTATTTCCATCAGAAAATTGCAAGAGCAAAAAACCTTCTAAATGTAACAGCTCTGGTACTAAAGATGCTAAAAAAATTTAAATATGGCTTGATAGCTACTTATAAAATGAAATTGTCTTCGAAGAACAGGATAAGCAAAATGATAGAACAAAAGACATTTTAAAAAATTTCTAAATTACGATTTCTATCTAGGATATAATAAATCAATTACAAAAAGAAAAAGGTTGTTAATTAGCGTTGTATCACTACCACGTGGGGTTGACAGAAACAAGAAATTGCATAAAAAGGTCTTTGAATTTTTTATGTATTACGTTTCTATGGAATAATAGGAAACATCTAAGCTATTTCAAAGTTAATGTTGGCAAATTAATGTGGGCAGTCCCTGCTTCAACATAGGCATTTTGTGCTGGTGTCACTAGCCCTCAAGAGATGGTAAACGTTAGAAAAGAAGCTCGGAATTCTTCAGGATGATTAATTTTAAGATGTAAGAGCGTACTAAGAAATACGCACTGGTTTTTTAAAAAATCAAATAAATACTGAAATAAACGTATGGATTAAATATAAAAATTTCGAAATATTTTATGAATTGTCATCTATATAGAATTAGCTTTAGTTCATCTCATTTCTATTTTCTGTCTAAAGCAGTGCAATAATGTATTCTAATCAAAGTGTGACTTAAATGTTATTTTTGAATTATTCCTAAAAGTAAACTTTTTTATAATATAATATAGACATAAAAATATCACTTGGCATATTTCAATTGTTGGGCGAACAAAGCCGCGGGGTTCGCTAGTATGTAATAAATTGAGAAAACAAATGAATAAAATCAAAATTATGAAACTTTCCCATTCCATTTATATTTTTCATTTCAATGTTAAAGAGCCGTACCATTCTTCATAAATTTGTACCCTCTCTTCGAAATTTAAAAATAAAATTTAATCTGCGTTTTAAACAGTAATATTTAAGACTGAAATGCTTTCTTAAACATGTTTTATGACCGCCTGAAAGTGTGTTTGTTTTCTTTTGGTAAGATTATGAGAAAGAAAAGTACTATTGAGTTACAAAAGCATTCTTTGAAATTTAAAATTTAAGCACTGGAAATGCAATCGAACGTAAAAGCTGCTTTCAAACGGCTTTTCTAGGAAATATTTATGCGTATTACTTTAAAATATTGTTCAAGAATTTTTCGGAACCGAATAGTAGCAGATTTAAAGGCGGCTCTGATGAAATGGTTTCTGATACATTAAAACTCACATTAATAAATGCCATAAAATAGAGGTTCTGTATAAATGCTTCAAATTTCAATTTTGATTATGAGCCTTTCGAATGCAAAGGCAGTATCAAAAATCTATACTAATAAAATAACAAATCGCTCTGTCTCTCTGTGTGTGTGTCTGCGATGGCTAGAAAAATCTACGGCACGTACGAGGCTAAAAGTTATCATAAGAGTAGCCTAATATCTCTCCTGATGTGCTTGAAACTCAGAATTTTAATTTTTTGATTAATTTCAGATATATTAATTACTCAGTGGAACTGACTTTCATCAAAAAGTCATTTTTTTAATGTTCAGGGAAAGAAATCATTTGCATCAACTATGTATCAATATGTATCAACTTCCAAACTTTAGCAAAGTGATTCGTTGTGTAACCCTACATCAGATACTACTTTTAAGGATATGTTTTAATTTCTTTAATTTTTAAAACATTTTTAATTTTCTAAAATTGACAAATTTTCAATATTTTCAATTAGTTTAAGATTAAATATAATATCGCCAAATTCTTATTATTAAATAAATTTGAAGATAATTTTCCAGAGGTTAGGATATTATAAAAAAAAATAATTTGTATTAGATAATTTTCAAGAAACGGAGCTTCAAACATGAAACTTTGAAAGGTATCACACATGCCAATATATATCACAAGTTTTTTAACTGCCCTGAATTACTAAAATATTTTATTTTTTGTCAAGGCAAATTGCATAGCTCTATTTGAATATAAACTAAATCTATGTACCAAATTTTATTAAAATCTGTTTCTTTGGGGCAGAAGTACAGGGTGATTATAATTAAAGTCCGAGTTTCAAAACGCTCTAAAAAGCGAACCACTCGTTAGAATGGCGTCAAAATTTAACAGCGTATTATTGAAGAAGGGGGAAAGAACATGAATAAAAAAAGTTCCAAATTTGAGTGACAGATGGCGCTGTAAGCGTCAATATATGTAAATTAAAATACCTGGCATGCGCACGACAATTTCAGGTGTTATAAAAGCGTTGGGTAAACGGCGTTTCCTCATTTTGCTATTCAGACGTTGGCCATGAGTGTCTCAATGAAGGATCGTGCTCTGCTTGTAAAGCTTTATTACAAGAACGGTGATTCTGCACCTGTGGCTCTGCAGAAGTTCAGAACTCTCAAGGGTATGAAAAAAGCGCTGGACCGATGACTGTCAAAGGTCTGGTGAAAATGATGCAAAAATTCGAAAATACAGGTTCGTTTGATGTGCAGTCTGGTAGAGGAAAGAAAAGATGTGATTCGGCGGTAGTTCAAGAAGTGGCCACAGCAATTCAGGAAGAGTGTAGTGGTGGTGAGCAAACATGCAGTGCACGGAGAATTGCCCGAACATTGAACAGGCCTGTGAGCACGGTGCATAACATTCTACGAAACATTCTGCAATGCTATCCGTATAAAATTTGTCATGTGCAGGAGTTGTTCCCTTCTGACCTGCCAGCAAGAGAGCGTTTTACTTTGGAATTTCTTGCTCGCATGGAAGTGGACAATGATTGGCCGTGGAAAATTCTGTGGACAGACGAAGCCCATTTCCACTTGACGGGATATGTCAATACACAGAATTGCCGAATATGGGCAACAGAAAATCCACTTGCAACGAACCCAGTACCACTTCATCCTGCAAAGGTCACTGTGTGGTGCGGATTTACGGCATCATTTATCATTAGGCCGTATTTTTTCGAGGAGACAGGTGCTTTATATCTTGTTACCGTTACCGTCAATGGTCAGCGCTATGAGTCTCTTTTGCGTAATGACGTCATTCCAGCTCTGCAACAGCGTGAATGTCTGGATAATATAATTTTTATGCAAGATGGCATTGGCCTCCGCACATTGCAAATCGAGTGAAGCAGTTGTTGAGGCGGCATTTCGGAAATGCTAGAATTATCAGTCGTCATTTCCCTACAGCCTGGCCGGCCCGATCACCTGATCTTAATCCGTGTGATTTCTGGCTGTGGGGTTATCTGAAAGATATTGTGTTCAGTACTCCGATTGCAACGTAGCTGAATTAAAGACACGCGTTGCGCAACGCATTCTGAACTTGACCCCGGATACACTTTGATCGGTTGTGGAACATTCTGTTTCCCGATTTAATCTTGTTGCCCACAACGGCGGACAGCATACTGAACATGTTTTGCGCCAGTCTCGTCAAACTTAAAAACCGATTGAATGGATGCTTTTTATGCGGTTTTTGGCCTCAGGACAATTAAAAACCGGTTAGTTGGATGCTTTTTATGCAGTTTTTGGCCTCAGGACAGTTAAAAACTAGTTAGATGGATGCTTTTTATGAGGGTTTTGGCCTCAGGACAATTAAAAACCGGTTAGATGGATGCTTTTTATGCGGTTTTTGGCCTCGGGACAATTAAAAACCGATTTTTCCCATCCGATGTGGTACGACCTTGCCGTGGTGGACGGGCTTACGTAACTAACAGTACGCGTACAGTCATGCACACTGAACAATACAGTTGGTTTATATCGTGTAACTTACGCCTTAGCCGTTGTTTTACGATTTGTCCTTTGTAGTCCAAATTCTGACGCTTATAGCTGCATCTGTCGCTAAAATTTGGAACTTTTTTTGTTCATGTTATTTCCCCCTTCTTCAATAATACGCTGTTAAATTTTGACGCCATTCTAACGAGTGGTTTGCATTTTAGAGCGTTTTGAAACTCGGACTTTAATTATAATCACCCTGTATATCTTTTTTGCTCATTTTCTATGGAATGACCCAAATTTGATTTACAATTTACAAGAAAATTTTATTTCAAGTGCTTTTTTTGAATATTTGTATTACATAAACTTAAAATCGTATTAGATTATCTGATAAATTTCCATCAAATTATAGTACTCAGATATGTAGTAAAAAAAAATCCAAATTTAAAAGGGTGAAGTGAACGAAAAACGTTCTAAAACTGTTCTAAACTATGATTTTTATGCATTTTATGTTATACCAAAGCGACTAAAAAATTATTGGTTGCAAATTAGTAGTCTCTGAAGCTGTTCATTCATAAGCTATGCTTTATGTGCCTTCTATTTCCATCAGAAAATTGCAAGAGCAAAAAACCTTCTAAATGTAACAGCTCTGGTACTAAAGATGCTAAAAAAATTTAAATATGGCTTGATAGCTACTTATAAAATGAAATTGTCTTCGAAGAACAGGATAAGCAAAATGATAGAACAAAAGACATTTTAAAAAATTTCTAAATTACGATTTCTATCTAGGATATAATAAATCAATTACAAAAAGAAAAAGGTTGTTAATTAGCGTTGTATCACTACCACGTGGGGTTGACAGAAACAAGAAATTGCATAAAAAGGTCTTTGAATTTTTTATGTATTACGTTTCTATGGAATAATAGGAAACATCTAAGCTATTTCAAAGTTAATGTTGGCAAATTAATGTGGGCAGTCCCTGCTTCAACATAGGCATTTTGTGCTGGTGTCACTAGCCCTCAAGAGATGGTAAACGTTAGAAAAGAAGCTCGGAATTCTTCAGGATGATTAATTTTAAGATGTAAGAGCGTACTAAGAAATACGCACTGGTTTTTTAAAAAATCAAATAAATACTGAAATAAACGTATGGATTAAATATAAAAATTTCGAAATATTTTATGAATTGTCATCTATATAGAATTAGCTTTAGTTCATCTCATTTCTATTTTCTGTCTAAAGCAGTGCAATAATGTATTCTAATCAAAGTGTGACTTAAATGTTATTTTTGAATTATTCCTAAAAGTAAACTTTTTTATAATATAATATAGACATAAAAATATCACTTGGCATATTTCAATTGTTGGGCGAACAAAGCCGCGGGGTTCGCTAGTATGTAATAAATTGAGAAAACAAATGAATAAAATCGAAATTATGAAACTTTCCCATTCCATTTATATTTTTCATTTCAATGTTAAAGAGCCGTACCATTCTTCATAAATTTGTACCCTCTCTTCGAAATTTAAAAATAAAATTTAATCTGCGTTTTAAACAGTAATATTTAAGACTGAAATGCTTTCTTAAACATGTTTTATGACCGCCTGAAAGTGTGTTTGTTTTCTTTTGGTAAGATTATGAGAAAGAAAAGTACTATTGAGTTACAAAAGCATTCTTTGAAATTTAAAATTTAAGCACTGGAAATGCAATCGAACGTAAAAGCTGCTTTCAAACGGCTTTTCTAGGAAATATTTATGCGTATTACTTTAAAATATTGTTCAAGAATTTTTCGGAACCGAATAGTAGCAGATTTAAAGGCGGCTCTGATGAAATGGTTTCTGATACATTAAAACTCACATTAATAAATGCCATAAAATAGAGGTTCTGTATAAATGCTTCAAATTTCAATTTTGATTATGAGCCTTTCGAATGCAAAGGCAGTATCAAAAATCTATACTAATAAAATAACAAATCGCTCTGTCTCTCTGTGTGTGTGTCTGCGATGGCTAGAAAAATCTACGGCACGTACGAGGCTAAAAGTTATCATAAGAGTAGCCTAATATCTCTCCTGATGTGCTTGAAACTCAGAATTTTAATTTTTTGATTAATTTCAGATATATTAATTACTCAGTGGAACTGACTTTCATCAAAAAGTCATTTTTTTAATGTTCAGGGAAAGAAATCATTTGCATCAACTATGTATCAATATGTATCAACTTCCAAACTTTAGCAAAGTGATTCGTTGTGTAACCCTACATCAGATACTACTTTTAAGGATATGTTTTAATTTCTTTAATTTTTAAAACATTTTTAATTTTCTAAAATTGACAAATTTTCAATATTTTCAATTAGTTTAAGATTAAATATAATATCGCCAAATTCTTATTATTAAATAAATTTGAAGATAATTTTCCAGAGGTTAGGATATTATAAAAAAAAATAATTTGTATTAGATAATTTTCAAGAAACGGAGCTTCAAACATGAAACTTTGAAAGGTATCACACATGCCAATATATATCACAAGTTTTTTAACTGCCCTGAATTACTAAAATATTTTATTTTTTGTCAAGGCAAATTGCATAGCTCTATTTGAATATAAACTAAATCTATGTACCAAATTTTATTAAAATCTGTTTCTTTGGGGCAGAAGTACAGGGTGATTATAATTAAAGTCCGAGTTTCAAAACGCTCTAAAAAGCGAACCACTCGTTAGAATGGCGTCAAAATTTAACAGCGTATTATTGAAGAAGGGGGAAAGAACATGAATAAAAAAAGTTCCAAATTTGAGTGACAGATGGCGCTGTAAGCGTCAATATATGTAAATTAAAATACCTGGCATGCGCACGACAATTTCAGGTGTTATAAAAGCGTTGGGTAAACGGCGTTTCCTCATTTTGCTATTCAGACGTTGGCCATGAGTGTCTCAATGAAGGATCGTGCTCTGCTTGTAAAGCTTTATTACAAGAACGGTGATTCTGCACCTGTGGCTCTGCAGAAGTTCAGGACTCTCAAGGGTATGAAAAAAGCGCTGGACCGATGACTGTCAAAGGTCTGGTGAAAATGATGCAAAAATTCGAAAATACAGGTTCGTTTGATGTGCAGTCTGGTAGAGGAAAGAAAAGATGTGATTCGGCGGTAGTTCAAGAAGTGGCCACAGCAATTCAGGAAGAGTGTAGTGGTGGTGAGCAAACATGCAGTGCACGGAGAATTGCCCGAACATTGAACAGGCCTGTGAGCACGGTGCATAACATTCTACGAAACATTCTGCAATGCTATCCGTATAAAATTTGTCATGTGCAGTAGTTGTTCCCTTCTGACCTGCCAGCAAGAGAGCGTTTTACTTTGGAATTTCTTGCTCGCATGGAAGTGGACAATGATTGGCCGTGGAAAATTCTGTGGACAGACGAAGCCCATTTCCACTTGACGGGATATGTCAATACACAGAATTGCCGAATATGGGCAACAGAAAATCCACTTGCAACGAACCCAGTACCACTTCATCCTGCAAAGGTCACTGTGTGGTGCGGATTTACGGCATCATTTATCATTAGGCCGTATTTTTTCGAGGAGACAGGTGCTTTATATCTTGTTACCGTTACCGTCAATGGTCAGCGCTATGAGTCTCTTTTGCGTAATGACGTCATTCCAGCTCTGCAACAGCGTGAATGTCTGGATAATATAATTTTTATGCAAGATGGCATTGGCCTCCGCACATTGCAAATCGAGTGAAGCAGTTGTTGAGGCGGCATTTCGGAAATGCTAGAATTATCAGTCGTCATTTCCCTACAGCCTGGCCGGCCCGATCACCTGATCTTAATCCGTGTGATTTCTGGCTGTGGGGTTATCTGAAAGATATTGTGTTCAGTACTCCGATTGCAACGTAGCTGAATTAAAGACACGCGTTGCGCAACGCATTCTGAACTTGACCCCGGATACACTTTGATCGGTTGTGGAACATTCTGTTTCCCGATTTAATCTTGTTGCCCACAACGGCGGACAGCATACTGAACATGTTTTGCGCCAGTCTCGTCAAACTTAAAAACCGATTGAATGGATGCTTTTTATGCGGTTTTTGGCCTCAGGACAATTAAAAACCGGTTAGTTGGATGCTTTTTATGCAGTTTTTGGCCTCAGGACAGTTAAAAACTAGTTAGATGGATGCTTTTTATGAGGGTTTTGGCCTCAGGACAATTAAAAACCGGTTAGATGGATGCTTTTTATGCGGTTTTTGGCCTCGGGACAATTAAAAACCGATTTTTCCCATCCGATGTGGTACGACCTTGCCGTGGTGGACGGGCTTACGTAACTAACAGTACGCGTACAGTCATGCACACTGAACAATACAGTTGGTTTATATCGTGTAACTTACGCCTTAGCCGTTGTTTTACGATTTGTCCTTTGTAGTCCAAATTCTGACGCTTATAGCTGCATCTGTCGCTAAAATTTGGAACTTTTTTTGTTCATGTTATTTCCCCCTTCTTCAATAATACGCTGTTAAATTTTGACGCCATTCTAACGAGTGGTTTGCATTTTAGAGCGTTTTGAAACTCGGACTTTAATTATAATCACCCTGTATATCTTTTTTGCTCATTTTCTATGGAATGACCCAAATTTGATTTACAATTTACAAGAAAATTTTATTTCAAGTGCTTTTTTTGAATATTTGTATTACATAAACTTAAAATCGTATTAGATTATCTGATAAATTTCCATCAAATTATAGTACTCAGATATGATTGCCGTTATTTTTGAAGTGTAATTTCGTATTATCTCACAGTGG
Organism: Maratus speculifer; assembly: GCA_964019185.1. Classification (NCBI taxonomy): domain Eukaryota; kingdom Metazoa; phylum Arthropoda; class Arachnida; order Araneae; family Salticidae; genus Maratus; species Maratus speculifer. The sequence goes on along the minus strand of OZ025292.1, from coordinate 43,746,768 downwards.
ATTAGGCTTAATGTTATTAAATGGGCAACAATATGTAAACCTTTATTAAATAAGCAAGAAATCTCTCTTCAGACAGTGAAATTTTGAATAAAATCAATTACAAAAATTCGTTAAACTTAAGAAATAGTTATATACTGTTCATCGTATCCTCTTCAAGTAACTGCATGCCAAAGACTGTTAAATTGTGATGAAGAGTTTTTGATCGTATGTTTTTCTTTTAGTAGACTATGAGAAAGATAGATGTTATTGGATTTCTAAAGTATCCTTTGATATGTAAAATGTAAACACTGGAAATATAATACAATATAAAAGATACTTTCGAATGGATTTAAAGGATAGCTATATATTCAGCACTTTTACATCTGGTGTGGCATGTTTGAAAAAATTAATTTTTTACACTTTTTATGACAATAGGCTTGGATGAGGGGTTTTATTATTTTATCCAGAAAAAAATCCTTTTGTAAATTGGGCTATACGCGGTAGATCGTGAGAATCCTGAAAATTTATCATATGGCACTGTACATTATTCTAGCAATATTTATTTTTACGTCATATATTGATAGATTACAAAATTACATGGCTAAGATACATGTTAAAAATCGGTAATTATAGATACATGTTTGCCATAAAATTTTATTTCAATGTATATTTGTTAGGCTCTATTTGAAGGAGTTAAATTCGTAGAATTACCACTATTTTCGAGATGCAATCTTGCATTATTTTATCGAGTTCTAAAATTAAATAATGTGCAAACTTATCAAAGCTATATTTTGCAAATTTAGGCTTTATTTTAAATTTATTTTATAAGAATAGAAAAAGGTGAATTGAAATAAATTTTTGAATATTTTCTATTGCATTTTAAAATTTCATCTTCACTGATGACAAAGTCATTCTTCTAAACTAACTCGCATGTTTCAGAATTTTTCAAATAAAATTTATTCTGATCTTACTAGAATGGTTTTTTAAAGGAGAAAGTTTTATGAAGATTAAAAATGACTTACGAATGCATAAAGAAGTGGTTGTTATTTTATGGTAGAACTACGAAATATAAAAAAGCGATCAAATTTCAAATTCCTACTTTAAAATATGTTATTTAATCACGAGAAATGTTATTCACTATAAAAGTTCTTCTTAATAATCCTCAAAAAAAGTATTACGTTCGAAATATTACGTTGAATTTTTAATAAAACTAAATCTTCTAAGATCTCAAAACTACAAGCTTGGAAGATTTTAAATATAATTGTTTATAGACTTTTAAACCAGAAGAAGGTGCTTTTCTAAATTTTGAATACATATAGCTTGGTAAATTAATGCTGCCTGTTTCTCATCACATTTTTATGTTTATTTTATGTACGCAAAATAATTCCTTTATTATAACCAACAATTTTTTATCGCTCTTACCCCAGCAATATTATATAAAGCAGATAAATATCAATAAAGGTTTAAAATCTGTTTTTTTTTTAAAGTTAAGACTGTATAATATATATAGGGGGAAGGGGGAACATTGGGGCACTTTTTAATTACTCTCATATAGTTAAGCTGTTATGTCTTAGTTCAAATAACTATTATCTTTATTTTACAGTCCACCAGGCTGAAAAATCTTTAAATCTTCCAACCAAACCGAAATTTAAATATTTAATTGCGAAATTTGTTCGATGATTGAAGAGGTGCCTTTGTGAGATAAAAATAAACAAACATGTATGCGTTTTGGATAAAAAAGAATTTTCTTTAAATAGAGTTGTCCGGAATTAAAGAATGCCCATTAACGGACACTCTCAAATACCGGACACCTCTATTTAAGCCTCTATTTAGCAAACAAAATGCAGGGTTACACTTTTTGCAGAAAAGGCATTTGTTTGGAGCATGGATAAACAGGCAGTGTCCCTTTCCCTCTGCTTACCATTTTAGGGGCCCCAAATTAGATATGCAATTTTGGTAAAGCTTGTATTTTAAACTTGTTTCGACATTGTTCTGATTTTAATCAATATTTTTATTTTCTAAAGTACAAGGTTATTACAAATGAATCATTCGGTTTTGATGCGTTACTACATGCGAACTAGGAAACGTATGTTTCCATGACAACTCAAACGAGAGGACGTTAATTACAATTTCGTGCTGCGTATGTCTTATGTGTGTATGGTTACCATGATTGCTGCGCGAACGTCATATTCAAAATGGCCACTGGACAACAGAAAGCGTTTTGTGTACTAGTATTTTCAAAGTGTAAATCACTTATAACCATTCTGAGAGCATCCCAAAAGGCATACTAATTCAACTCAACAAAGCATTCTGCGTTGGTATCGACAGTTCAAAGAAACTGGCTGTTTATGTAAAGACAAAAGTTCCAGGAGACCAAGCGTTACTGAAGAAACAATGGACCGATTTTAAGGAGAGTTTCATCCGTAGTTACACAGTTACAGGAAATTAAACTGATGACAAACTGAAATTTAAGGACTGCCATTCGCGACCATGGACGTCAATCTTGTATACTTTCGGTTTATTTTCATGTATAACTTATTGTTGCAACCCAATTATGTTCCGAAATAAACACTTCGGAAACCCGATGATTTTTTTGTAATAACCCTGTAGAATGAAGTTAAAATTTAACAAAATAAAAAATATTAAAGCAGCAAAATCTCTCAATATCAAGCATTTTTGGAATGCTGAAATTATTTACTATTCGAAGGCTTCGCTTTTCTGGCGTAAAAATGTATGCTTATGTGGTAAAAGTGAGGCTTGCTAAATATGGTTTTCCAGGTGAAATTTTTGCAGCAAAATTTCCATTGGACATTCTAACTAGAGAACACCACTATTTAAAAAAAACATTTTTTATTCACAACTAGAATCTATTTTATATACGTTTGCCTTAAAAAAAGGAGACACCCCTCCGAATTAAGGAAAAATTCTCTAATGATTCCCTATATAGTGAGAGATTTATAATATTTAGATAAATATGTTTTATTTTTAATCTTTTTCTTCTCTACAAGTTCAAAACATTGATTACAATAAGTACGATGCCGACTAGTAGTGAAAGATTATGTCTATACAAAAATATTATATTAATCACATATCTCATGTGAAACCAATTTGTGAAATTATCATCGAATATTTGAAAATATCCAAATCTGTTTATGCATGCCTATATTATGCATATTTATTTATTTCTATAGATTTTTCATTAGGTATCAAGTTCTATTTCTATTGTTCTATAGTTTTCTAATACTGTCAAAAACTTGAACAAAAAATAAAAAAATGGATACTAAAAAACCCCTACTTAGATGAAAGCAAATGTTTCAATAACTTACAAAACAATTAATGTCTACTTATAAAAACAGATCAATAAAGTCAAAATAACCAACTACAATGCAAAAAGTATTTTTAATGATTAATGAATATGAGTTCAATATAATTTTTATGTTACCAGATTACATCATCATTTCGCAAAGTAATTGCTCTAGACTAATTATATATCTCTAGATACTATAATAATACTCTAGACAATTGTGTATTTTTGATGTGTGACGGTAATATACCATTTACCTTTTGCTTATATATTTTGCTTATACATTACTAATAATTTGCTATTTCTAAAGACATAATTATAACACTTACGTAAACTGAAAACCAAAATAAACTTGTTTTTCTACATGGAACACAAACTTTAATATTATTAGCACTTTTTTCACTTTCTTAATGGAAACATATATTCGATATTTAAAAAACAATTTTACACTGTAAAAAAAAAAAAAATCAAGAGGTTACTAAAAATTTTTTAGTAAATTTGCATTCCACAGAATTTTTTAGTAACCATTACAAACTTTTTTTTTTTTTTGCAAGTGAAACAAGCATTTCTTTTGTAAACTGAACAAAAGAATTTTTTGTATAACTAACTTAAAAATTTTTAGTATGAGCCACCAAGCAAATTTTAGTAATAGCTCCAAAATTCTTTTTAATAACCATTACGTGAGCCCGAAGGGCAGGAGGTTCCTTCGAGCTGCATCCAGACTTCTGAAGCGGAAGATTTTCAGCAAAACTGCAATAGATGGCAGCACCAAACATTGCTAACTGCTCCGACAGGATTTTCATAATCCCTTTACTAACGAGTACTTACACTACATACATTCGGAGCATATTTGGCGGTGGCCAGTATCGAACCCGGGACCTTTTAGTCTGGAGTCCGTTACTATAACCACTATGCTATCAAGGCCACACCCCATTTAGTTTTAGTAATAGTTATTAAAAATATAAAACTATTAACTCTCTTCGTTGCTAACTTTTTTCTAGTAATTCTTACAGATTTTCTTGTAACCGACTAAGATTACTAAAAAATGTTTAGTAATTACAAGGATCACTAAAGTTTTTTAGGAGATCGACTCTTTTTTTTACAGTGTACACTACATTTATTTTTCTTCTTTAATATAATATTTGAATGTCAAAAATTGAGAAAATTTTTTTTCGAATAAAACTATAAAGGCACTATTTATAGTAAAGATTTTTTAATAAGCAAAAATTTCTTTCTTCTCTTTCTCTTCTTTGATGTGATATTTAAAAAGATAAAATCTTCCTTTAAAGTATATTTTACATTAAAAGTCAAAATTCTTTCAAAAGCTTATCAATTCATCTATTTTGATAATGTACTAATTAAATTCTAAACTACACCTCAGGCACTCGCATACAATTTGCTACAACAAGAGGAATTTTTACCACGAGCTAAATTTATCTCCCATCTCTAAACTCAATTTATATTCTGTCATTTAAAAACAAAATTCTTAAAAAAAAACATAACATATTTTGATGTTTTCACACATAAAATGCATACATTTTGACACTTTCATAAACTTTGGTGATGAAAAATTTAGTTAATATTCTATTAGCTTTTTATAAAAAATAGACAAAAAATTAAAGTTTTAAACTGAAACAATCGCTTTTTTAATTTTAGTAAACAAAATTTTGATGTATCAGCGATAGCAACAATATCAGCATTATTAATTAAATTTTTCTTTTTTATTTAATAGATAGTCATATTCCATATTTTAAAAAAAAATCTTCCATTTTGAGTAAAGTATTGTTTTGTTAAAAGGGGAAATTTTAATGCAACATTTTTAGTATCATAAAAATAATAAGACGTAAAAAAATAAAACTACAGTTAAATTTTTAAATCTAAAGGTACTACAGGAAAGAAAATTTTGCTTTAAAAAATTCCACATAACTAGCCTTTTCAGATCAGGTATACTATTAATAGTACTTATTATTTCATTGAGTATTGTTTTGGCTTAACTATAACTTAGTTAATTTCTACTTATAGCAATGATAGTATATGGCTATGGCTTTATTATTATAACTTCATTTACATTCTGACATTTGCTAATCGAAATAATAATAAAAGTTGACATAATTATTTTGCCCCATTGGAGATTATTTTATACAGATATTTCATTTTTTAAATAAAAAAAAATGTAATATTTTTCTGAACTAATAATGTATTATAAAACGCAAAAACTGTTAGAAATATATAATTTATATTAAACCCTATTGTAATGAGGCATTTTCCAAATGTCTCCCAAAACTCTTCTTTAATCTATCGTCATATAAATATAAATTGAATAGTTACACAAAATACATTAACTAGATTTCAGAGAGTGAGATAATCTCTAAACTTCAATAATTCTATTTGTATAGCTACGTTTAACATTATTAAAGTAAAAGTAATTTTTTTTTTCTGAAAATGGAAAATAATTCGGACGTGAAGCGGATAATACAGTGCATGTCAAAAATTTAAGCACAATAGCAACTTTAAAATAAAACTTTAAATATTCACTTTATTTCAATAGCTGTCTTGTATATGTTAATAATATCTATTTTAATTCTATATTCATTAAAGTTAACTTTTAAACTTAATTTCCAATCATGGAGTTTAAGAATAGAACAAAAATAACCGTGTCAAAAGCTTAAGCACAAAATCGTTTTTATGCAAATTTTACAACCTGACAAAAGCGGTTGCATGCGCAAACAATTTCTGGGTGTAAGAGAAGCATTCGGTTGTTCTTTTTGAGTTAGTACAAAATGCCTAAGTCGAAAGAATTTTCAGAAGAGAAGGTGATAAAAATTTGTAATATGAAAGCAAAATGTAAGTCTGTTTCTGAAATTGCAAGTGCATTAAAAAGATCAAAACGAGTTATTCATTAAATTTTAGCTCGTGGTAATGATTTCAAACGAAAATATTGTTCAGAAAGCAGTATTTTTAAGTTAAAGATTTGAAAGATGCGATTGAGAACGCTTGGTTTAAAATTGAATCGAAAACGATACAGAACCTCATTTTATCGGTGGAAGAACGTATTTTTAAAGTAATTCAAAAGAAAGGAGCAATAATCAAGTATTAATTTTCTTTATTCCTGTTCTGCTAAACACAAAAAAACTATTGTGCTTAAACTTTCGATACACTCATTTTTTGTTGTTTTGATAAATTTTATTATTTAAGATAAATTTTATAGCATTAATCTACTAACTATCTTTTTAAAACTACAATTTGTAGATTGTGGGAAAAGGAAAGTAACTTTCACTCATTAATAAAATTTTATTTTGAAATTTTCTGTTGTGTTTAAACTTTTGACACGCACCGTAGATTATCACTTATTACACCGTGCCTGGTAGGCGATTACAAAGAAACGCTAGGCATCTGAACGCTCGATATACTAAAGGTATAGAAAATAAAAGGAGATGATAATTTGTAAGCAAATGTTTTAATTCATTGCTAGGAAACTATTACTTAGAAGGATATGCATGACTAATTAAAATTTTGTAAATAAAACTACCAAACCCACCCGAAATTGTCAATGCTAACTAGTCGAATGCAACAATCTCAAAACTTTTTTCTGTGTTCTTTCTTTTACTTTAATACTTCCAGAAAAATTAAACATAGCAGCGTCAACGTTTAGGTAAGTTGCTTCAAATTCTCATCTAGAACAACTTATTTCAAGTTATAATTGATTTGAGGTAGAATCATTGCAGAAATCGTAAATAAACTGGATAGAAGTAGCACTTACCGAGAGATTTACTCTAAAAATTAAAGAATACTAATTTATATCAGGGATCAAGTGAATTTGAAGTTTGATGAAAATTCGTGCATTAGTTCCTGAGATAGAGCTAATACGATAATCATGAATAATGCCGCATAGCAGTGCGATCCGTTGAGCGATTTACTCCTAAAACTAAAGAATACTCATTTATATCAGGGATTAACTGAATGTGAAGTTTTATGAAAATTAGTACATTAGTTCCTGAGATAGAGCTATTCTGATAAACATGAATAATGTCATATAGAAACGCCACTGGTTGTATGATTTACATCCAAACATAATCAAAACCATATTATATCAAGAACTAACGGAATCTGAAGTTTTATTAAAATCCGCCCATTAGTTCTTGATATAAAACTACTGTGTAAATTGTGAAAAAGGCAGCATAGCAGCACCATGTGTTGGGCTATATACACAAAAAACTAATCATATGCCGTTTATATCAAGGTCTAACTGAATCTAAATTTTTGTGAAATTCCGTCCCTTAATCCTTGAGGTAGAGTGCCCACAAAATTTATGTCAGATATAAATAGACAGACAGACTCACACACAGACATTTTGTATAAACATGTTTTTCAGAACCTCTGACCCTTAAAAAGAGTACATCTGTCAAAAAGCGGAATTCACAAATTTGCAGAAATACTTTCTTCTAGTAAAAACAAAAGAAAGTAACTGTGAAAACTCTCTTCTAATATATTAGAAGCAAAATATAAATATCAAAATCTTCTACTTACCTTCTCGATCAGGTAAGTTCGGTCTGCTTCGTTTCAGTAATATCGGGTCCGCGCCAGGCTGGTTTTCAATTAAACACTAAAACTCAAGAAAGATGCAGCATTGATTTAAAAATTATTTACAACTATATTACAATTATTTACAGCGTGTTTTAACATAGAACCTTAGAAATTTTATCAATACGAAGTCACAGCTCCGTTCAAATTCATCAAGAAAATTCAATTCTATATATCCATAGCAACGTCGAAAACAACATTCTGAAAAAAACATTTTATCAATTCATTTCAGTTCAAAAAAAAAAGAAAAAAGTTCTGTATTCATACAAAAGTTACGAATCGATTAAACTCGAAAAAAGTGCGTTCAGTCTTTACAAAGAGAAACAGAGGGGGATCTGTCCGCGACACACTCCCCCCCCCTTGAGTTTTACCATGTTGAAACTCAATCACTGTCGAGGTCAAGTTCATGAGGTCTAAACGTTCTGGGGTTCGAATCACACGTCCATACTTAGACTTTCTAAGAGAGTCTTCTCGAACTTTGGCAGAAATGGGTGACTCATTATCATTAGGTTCACTAGGAGGAGCACACTCAACATTTTTCTGGAAAAAGTCATTCGATTCTAAATTTACTTCCAACGGATATAATCTTTGTGCAGGACGAAGTATTTCCCCAAACTTGGTTCTTAGTTTTGCTAAGCATACTACACCATCTTTTTCTGTAAACAACTGGATAACTTTTCCTAAAGGCCAATTCATTCTTTTTTCTTTGGTGCTAACAATAACAATATCTCCAACTGAGAGTTTCGGATACCTGTTTGACTTCTTATGACAATTTTTCAGCTGTCCCAAATATTCTAGTCGGAAGCGTTTTCTTAAGTCTTCACGAATTTTCAGTCGATATTGATATCTTTTTGAAGATAGCTTGCATCTATATTGTCCAGATCAGGGACACCACCTTCACTGATTTCACGAAGAAACATGGCAGGAGTTAAGGGTTCTAGCTCAAGGTCTTCAGACATGTATGTTAATGGTCTGGAATTTACGATATTTTCACAATCACAAAGAACAGTATACATTTCTTCATATTTTAAAGATGCGTTTCCTAACACCTTCCTAAGGATATTCTTCATTAGTCCAATCATACGCTCCCATAAACCTACCCACCAAGGAGAGGCAGGAGGAATAAATTTTCAGGTAATTCGTTCTACAGCATGATCACTCATCACTCTTTCCCAATCTATTTTCTTCGACAAAAAATTAGAAACAACAAAATTAGATCCGTTATCGGTATAAACAATTTGAGGTCTTCCTCTTCGTGATATAAATCGACGAAATGCAAGTAAGAAATTATCAGTGGATAAGGAGGTGACGAGTTCGAGGTGAATAGTTCGGAAAACGGCGCAGGTGAATAGTACAATCCAAGATTTTGAGCCATTTTTTAGAAATAAAGGTCCAGCTAGATCGATACCTATGACTTGGAATACAGAGGCATCTTTGATTCTATCTTCTGGCAGAGGTGGTATTTCTACAACGAGAGGTTTTCATTCGAACTTCTTACATTTTACACAATTCTTCAGAACCTTTTGGATAGTTTTACGACCTTTTAGGATCCAATATTTTTCTCGCAAAATTGCCATTAAGGTTTGAACACCACAATGTAATGACTGATTGTGTTTTTCAATTATTAATTTTGAAACAACTGGATGGTCAGAAGGCAAGATTATTGGTAGCCTGAAATCTTCTGTATGTTCTCTCATACATATTCTAGATTTAAGTCTTATGAGTCCGTGTGGATCAATGAATGGCTTCAAATGACGTAAACGCTCGTCTTTCTCCGATTTGAAACAACTTCTCTGGATAATTTTCCATACGATAACTTCAGCATTTTTAATTTCTTCAAATTTTTAAATTACCATACTTTCGGTCTTCTTTATTAATTTTGCAGTTGTCTATGAATCTTTTCATAAATGCAGTGATTCTGATTATTTTCTTGAACTGGGAAACTCGAGTAAAATATGGGAATTCTTCATCTAGAGCAATCAAAAAAGATACCATTGTCTTCTTTTTTTCTTTATCAATTTCCTCTTTTTTCGGAGCTATGTCAAAGGCTGGCCACAAGTCTGGTTCCAGTTTCAACCATGTAGGACCTTCATGCCATTTCTTAACTTTTAGTGTTTCCACAGAGCATCCTCTTGATGGTATATCAGCTGGATTCATGTCGCCAGGAAGAAACTTCCAGTCTTCCGGATTACTGTGTTTTCTAATTTCCTTTACTCTGTTCATCATGAATACACCCCAGTTTTCATCATTCTTTATCCAATATAGGGTGTTCATCGAATCTGACCAATAAAATGTGGGAATATTTTCATATTTTAAATCTTGTTTAACAGTTTCCATCAGTCTGATTCCAATAGTGCAAGCTAATAATTCGAGTCTACAAATGGATGTAGGTTTCAGGGGGGCGACTCTTGCACGAGCTTGTACAAGTTCGCAAGATATTTTAGCCTTTTCTTTACACCTTAAGTAAACGCATGTGGCATATGCCTTTTGTGAGGCATCACAGAAAACATGAAAAGAAAATTCAGTATCTAAATCAGAATTAAGCATCATTTGTCTAGGGATCTTCAGTTCTGCCAAATGGGCCAAATCATTTTTCCACTTAATAAATGTTTTACAAATATCTTCGGGAAGAGGTTCATCCCATGTAACTTTCAGTTGCCAACACTTTTGCAATAAAAGCTTCGGAATAAGTGTTATACTACAAGTAAAGCCTATCGGGTCATAAATCTTGTGAGCTTCTGACAAAATAACTCTTTTTGTAATGAATTTATTATTAGATTGATTTAAACTTCTAATATCACAACTCAAAGTATCATCGTACAAATCCCAAATGAGTCCAAGAATAGGGACTGTTCTCCTTTCATTAGGATCCTCAAAATTTTCAAATCTTGAATTATCAGATGATGAAATTTCCGAAAAGCTGTCATTACAGGCAATTTGGTTCGTCAACGGCAAATTATAAGCCCAATCTTGCAGTTCGAATTCAGCACTAGCCAAAATTTCACTCGAATCATTTTTGAATTTCCTTAACTCATCTTCATTGTTTACACTTGTGACTAAATTGTCGACATACCAAGATTCAGAAAGTTTCTTAGCCGTCGCTCTGAGATGTTCAGGAACATCATTCATTAACTTTGTTAAAGTAGCACTTAATAAGAAAGGACTACTGGATATTCCAAAAACGACCCTCTTATGTCGATATATCTTCAACTGATCTGGATTCCCTTGTTCCCACCACAGGAACCTCAAAAAGTCACGATCATTATGGTTAAGCCCTATTTGCAAAAAGGCTCTTTTTATATCAGAACTTACACCTATTGACTTTTCACGAAATCTGTTAATAATTGCAGGAATAGTTTCTATCAAATTAGGCCCGTTTTCTACACAATCATTTATTGAAGGAAACCCCTTAATTTTCACCTACCCATCAAATACTGGTCTTATTTTGGTTGTTTTGGAATTCATTCTAATAACGGCACGATGGGGTAAATAATGGCAAGAATTATCATATTCATTTTCAGGTACAGTTTCTATAATTTATCCTTCCTCCCAAGATTTGAAAACCGCTTCATAATCTCCCAAGAAACCCTTGTCTCTTAAATTTTTTACTGTATTCTTTAATCTTTTCTCAGCGATTTCTCGATAATTAGGGAGTGAGGGGTGACCTTCGACTCAAGGTAAACAGACTTCAAATCTGCCTTCTTCATTCCTTTTTACCGTCGAAAGAAAATGTTGCAGTGTTTGCTCATGCAATTCCTTTTTAGATTCATTAACGGATGGATCTAAAATGCCTAGAGTATCAAGATTCCATAATTCAGCAATTTTATAATCTAACACATACATCGAAAAGGTAAATGAGTTATCAATTTTATTTTCTATTTCTAAAGGAACTTTTCCCATAATATTCCATCCTAAATAAGTTTCGACACATACTAAACCAGATCTTAATTTTCTTATCTTGCGCGTAAGTAACTTTCCCGCAATATCTGCTCCTATCAGAACATGAATTTCAGTTGGCGAAGATTCAAACAATAGCTTATTTTTCATACGGATAGTGTAATTCAAAAAGATTCTATTTTGTTTGAGCTCATTTAACAGGGGTCTTACATCAATTTGTGGAACATCAGAACAAATTTTAGTTTGATCAAAAGCCTTAAAATTACATTTGTAATCACCTTTTACACTACTCAGATTTACAACAAACTGTTTATGAATTTCAGACATTTCCCTTCCACCAAATAAACTATGAATAATGTTACTTTCACTTAAACTTTCATATTGCTCACTTCAGCAACAAACTTTGAAATGTAGGATTTCTGTGATCCAGAATCGATTAAGCATCTAACAAACTTATCTTCACCATTTCCGCAGATTTTTACAATTAAAGTTTGCAATAAAACTTTCTGTGTACATGTTTTGTTCGTCAAAGTGAAATTTTTCTCATTAGTTTCCTTTTTCTCATTAATTTTATTACCCTTATCACAAATTAGAGAATTGTGTTTTCCACTGCAATGTTCACATCTTATTTTTGAAAAGCAATCTTTTGCTAAATGATTTCCCTTTTTCATACAGAGATAACACATTCCGTTTTTTCTTAAATATGCTTTCCTTTCTGCTACGGACTTAGAGCAAGCTGCAGAAATGTGTTTTACTTATTGAGCGGAATCTCCGCAAAAGATACACTGATTAATCGTAACCTTCAATGAAGCAGCAGTAGGAACTTTAAATTTATTTATTTTTCTATCCCTTTGCAATTGGGGTGGATTTTGAACAATGAGCCTGTCTTGTATTTGAATCGCGTTTTCTCTGCATTCGATCTCAGCCCGTAAAAAATCAAGTAGTTCATTAACTTCAAAAAATTTTTCCTGTGACATTCGTTTACGCTGAAATTCCAAATTTAACTCATTTGGAATTAATTTCAGTAAAATTGGGGTAAGTAACGTACCATATGTACCGGAAGTTACTTCAAGAGAATTCAAACTTCTGATTTGTGTTTCGATACTGTCATACAGTTTCGTAGTGCGAAAATGTTATTTACATTCTTAACAGTTTCTAAATTCAGTAATTGTCCCATATGAGCATTAATTATCTAGTCTTTAGGACCAAAACGTTTTTTAAGTAGCTCAATAGCTGCTGTATAATTTTCACTTGATAGCGAAAAACCACTAATTGCACTAGCAGCAGCTCCGGTAAGAAAAGAATGTAAGTAATTAAATTTATCAATATCGTTTAAACGGTCATTCTAGTGTATAGCATTATCGTACTGGTTCCAGAAAGTTAACCAATGAGCGGGATCTCCACTAAATTTATCAATGTTCAATTTTGGTAACTTCACTTTAGAATAAGAACAAGTAGCTAAATTTTCTGTTAAAATACTCTCATTCATTGAATTCGCTTTCTTAACAGAACGCTCAGGTTCAACTTTCGTTTTAACAACATAAGTTAATTTCGATTTCATTGAAATTTCTTTCTCGGAATAACTTTCAGCAGTTTCAAATTCAGTTTCTAATTCGCTGTCATTTTTCATTAAATTATGAATTTGTTCATCTAAAGCCATTAAATTGCTGTATTTCGAACTTAACTGATCAATATGTTCCGTAAGAACGGAAATTTCATGTTCTGTTTGTGAAAGATACACTTCACAAGTATTAATTAATTTTGTAGTTGCTGATCGGGAAACCGTACGTTTCTTCTTTAATTTTTCAAGATCAGACATTTTTTAATCAATAATTTGAAATACTATTACTTTTCAAAATACAACAATTCAATAACTTTCAAAATATGTTAAATATCAATATTATCAGTATTATTATCTTCAATAGAATTAAGCATTTAACACTTATTTATTTCTATACTCAATTCCTCATTTAATCTATGACAGTAAAACAATAATATAATGATTCTCTTTCAGAACTATATAACTCTTCATTCAATTGAAAACACCTGGCGTCCCTGAATTCGTGCGCCATAAATATATTTGAAAACTCTTTTTTAATATATTAGAAGCAAAATATAAAGATCAAAATCTTCTACTTACCTTCTCGATCAGGTAAGTTCGGGCTGCTTCGTTTCACTAATATCGGAGCCGCGCCAGGCTGGTTTTCAATTAAATACTAAAACTCAAGAAAGATGCAGCATTAATTTAAAAATTATTTACAACTATATTACAATTATTTACAGCGTGTTTTAACATAGAATCTTAGAAATTTTATCAATACGAAGTCACAGCTCCGTTCAAATTCATCAAGAAAATTCAATTCTACTTATCCATAGCAACGTCGAAAACAACATTCTAAAAAAAAAATTATCAGTTCATTTCAGTTCAAAAAAAAGAATAAAGTTCTGTATTCATACAAAAGTTACGAATCGATTAAACTCGAAAAAAGTGCGTTCAGTCTTTACAAAGAGAAACAGAGGGAGCTGTCCGCGACAGTAACAATTATTATTTGAGGATTGGATTTACTATTATAACTGCAGAGTTTCAAAAAAAGCATTACCCTATATGTACTTGTTTATAAGTTGAAGGATTTTCGATCAAATTCGGTAAGTGAAAATAAAAAGCCAAATCATACACAAGTTAGTAAAAAAAAAAAAATAAGTAATTACATATGGGTCTACGTTGGAGCGATAGAAAAAAGTCGGCAATGGTTATTTATCTGTGGTTGACGAAAAAAGTCTAACAATAGTAACCCTGTAAATACTCTGCACCCATGTTCTCTTGGTATAGAGTTCCTTTCGATATATGGGAAGTCCTTTCAACATTTTAAACCCCTTTTAAAAAGAGTTCAACTTGATAATGCTTCTTGATATATCTCCTAAAAGTTCTACAGTACACAGAAGTAGTATATTTTAGCAATCTAAGAAGTTGTTTACCCTTGTAAATAAGGATTGAATGGATTTTTGAAAGATTTTTTCTTTTTAAATATCCTTAAATTGATATGAATAAGTTTTAAAATAGCTTGAGCTTATTCGGTTTTACATAATTAACATCAATTACAGTTTTAAAAGGTTGATTTTTTTAAGTCTGGTTAGAAACGTAGAAAAAAAGTTTACTAACTTAATGAAAATTTACATATATTTTATTATATTCCATTACAAATCATTTTTCAATGTATTATCAGAAATGTGATTCGAGTTATACAAGAAAATTCTATTTTTTTTTAATTTTGCTTAAGATTTCGGGATCGATTTAGCACGAGTCGACTAATATACAAGTATGTACGATAGTTTTAGCCCCCAAAAAAGTTTTTTTTTTTTTTTAACTAAACGGATTTTTAAAAGCTAATATTGGTCATGCTTTAGTAAAATAGGCTATAAAAGTGTTTCATACATGCACTTTAAGTATTTTTAGGTGCGTTCGTATTTATGTAAATACGTTGCACTTATAGTCGTCGTTCACTCCGTCCTTCCGTCTGTCCGCCCGTCTATTCGCAAATAACAACGACAAAACTGCCCAACCAAATCGTTGAAATTTCAAATATATAACAATAACATAATTTTGGCGATTCATTTCAAATTTTATGAAAATTGGATGTATAGTTCAATTACAGGGACAATCAAAATTGTTCCGTTATATTATAGCAAGTGGGGAAAATAGTTTCAATTGCATTTTAATAATTCTACACTCTTTCGAATGTAATAAAATTGATATGAATCTTTAAAATTTATACTAAAATATACATCCTGTACAATCTGTGGTGGAAAGAATATTAGTTATTAATTTACAGGGCGAAAGAAAAGTATTCCACTAGATAATTGTATAGGAGTCAACATTGTTCGGCGTGTGTTTTAATTACATTAAACTATTTAACATTTTATAAAAGTGATATACGTTACTAAAGTTTACTACCAGTTACTTGTTGTATAATAGAAATCAGATATTATTTACAGGGGCATACAAAAGATTTCGGATAATATAATGCATCCGAAGTACTCCATTCTCTTACACAAAGATCTGAATACTTTTAAAACTTTGTGATAGTACCAATGCGTCTTATTTGCTACGCTTGATGTGCTATAAATCCACTGTGATTATCACATGTTTGAGTTTTTAAAAGAAGCATTAGATGGTGAAAGTTTCGTCGATGACACTGCTTTTGAAGCTTTTGTCCACAATCAGCTACAGACAAAACCCTCTTTTTTCTATGGTGACAGCATCGAACAACTTTGATCCTCATAAGCTCCGATGAGAGGTTCTACTCCCGAAACTGGTAGACGGCAGATGCTGGGTTCGAACCCGGTCGTAACGGTCAGCCTAACCACTCGCAGTTTTCGTATTTCTCTTCGAACCTTGCGTATTAACAGTTCAGGTTCCCTTAGAAAGCCGCCCCCCCCCCACGAAGGGCACTCCCTCTCCAGGGCCTATATTCCAGGAGAGGATAATCGTTAAGGACTTAATGGTAGTAAAAAACCCGTCGTTACAAAATAAACCAAACAAAAAATCTTTGAATCCATTTATGAAAATTCGTTTTGAAATCATATGGAAAAATAATATTTAACTTTCTGTTTTGTATCGTTTACAAATAAATTAAAGAACGAAATTTCCTTTTAATAATTGATTCAACCACGTAAGATTGATATTAAAATCAAGTATTCTCAAAATTTTACATTATATCATTTTATACATATGTTATTCAAATAAAGCTACAGTTAAAATACTGAAAGTTAAGTCACTTTATTAAGCTAATATTCTATTTACATTAAGATGTAATTTATAGGTAAACCAACAACTTGCCCTAACATAATTTTTTCACATTCAAAGTCTAAATTCTTTGGAAACTTTGCCAATCCATTTATTTTCAGGTTCGATTAATGACCTTCCAACCCACACCTGAGGCATTCTCATAAAATTTGTTACAGCCCAAATAAAATTTTATACGAAGTAATTTAGTCTCGGAGCTTTAATATTACTTTATACCCTGCAAGTTTCGAAGAAAATATTTAAAAGAAACTTTTTATGTATTATCTTCTTTTTGTAAATAACCTTTCTTGAGTAATATTAAAGAATTTATACATGAAATGACAAATATTATAAAAGTAATAAATTAAGGTTTGAAGATTAAATTTATTCTTTTATATTGCAGCATAATTTATAAGTAAATTAAAATTCTACCAAAAGATATACTTTGCATTAAAGTAAACAATCATTTAAGAGTTTGTGAAGCCATATATTGTCACATTCAAATTGGTCTATACACCACAAAGACATCTCATAAAACTTTTTACAACTTGATAACATTTTACAATGATGTAGTTTTGTTTCCCAGCTTTAAACTTACTCTATATCCTGCGACAATCGAAAAAATACTTTAAAAAGAAATTTTATCTATATTGAATGCATTTAATAAAGAAAAAGTACCCAGTTAAATTGATTGCGTTGAGATCATGGATTATTCACACTAAGTATATAATAATCTTTTATTTCAAAGGATAATGCCCATCAAAATATAAAGAAATCGATCAAAAACCCTGTTGGTTAAATTAACTTGAAGGGGAATAGCTCCACCATTTTATTTCTTTATGTGTAAAGAATTAATTTCAGGAAGCAGTTTATCAAAATAAACTGAAATATTAAATCTGAAGCAAATCAAATAGTTCTGCATTAAAAACACATTTTTAGGAAGATTTCGTATGAAATGCTACCTATTGCGGTCGCTCCTATGTTGGAATTTCTGAAAAAAAAATTGCAGATCTACGCCGATCATGACCTCTAGATCCCAAAACTACTATTAGTAAAAAAGTTTATCTATCAATCTATGTATGTATCTATCTATCTATTTTAATTTAATCTGTCTATATCACTTTTTTATGGACACGATAACTTCTCCAATTCTGATCAAATCTCTTTCAAACTGATACATAAAATCAAGGGGAATAAAATCTCCGTCAAGTTCATTAATGGTCAAAATCGTACCAAGGGGATAGAAATAGGAAGGGTATTTGGGAAAACAGAAAAAACGCTATAAATTCTTATATAAAATAGATATCGAATCAGTTTAAAATTTGTTCTACTTCTAAGAAATAGGCCAAAAGTTTGTGCATGACAGATATGTTATAAAATTAAAAATGGGCTCAAAAGGTGAAAAAAACAGGGTTTTGGGGAGAAAAAAATTCATAACTTCATCAATTCTCCAGATATGAAATCCAACTAAATTTTTTATAACTGTTCTAAAAATTATATAAAACTTTTGTATGTACAAGTTTTTATGGGACCAACTTTTACCGATGAAAAAAATTAAAAACGGAAAGAAAAGGGAGGGGGTATCCCTGTTTCCTTGGCCTATAGGCGGAGGTAGATTTCGTTAAGTGCTCATTTCAACAACAAAAAATAAAATGTAATTAGTGAAAAACGCAGTTAAGCAATTTTATTTGGTCGCGTCTGAAGAAATTTTAATTTAATTTTTCTGTAAAAGTCGCTTTTATCAGAATTATCTTAAGCTAAATTTGGCTCAAATGCCCACTTTGACAGCATTTTTTTAAATATATTCTGACTTTATGAAAAAAATAGACGAATAAGGTAAATTATATAGTTCCTAAATAAGAAAAATTGCCAACTGAATGCATTTGAGAGCAAAAAATGGTTTTAAAAATGAGTCATAAAATAAGCAATTTGTTACTTGAATACATTCTCAAATCTTCAATCACGATTGCTTCTGGAAATTTTGTTCAAAATGGCTCTTTTGACAGCATTTTTTAAAATATATTCTGCCTTTTTCGAAAAACTGACCAATACGGCATATTATATAGTTCCTAAATAAGCGGATCTGTCATTTGAATGCGTTTAAAATCAAAAATGAATTTAAAATGAGTCATATTATAAGCAGTTCCGATTTGTGTTTTTTTCTCCAACTCTTATTTTTGTTTGATTTATTTTTGCTATAAGAATTGTTCCTATGAAAAACTTATTCATATAAAAGTTGAAGATATTATTGAGATGATGTAAAATAAATTTATTTAGATTTGATAGCTTAAGAATTAAATAAGTTATGTTTTTTTTTCTTTTCCACCCCCTTTTTCTATTCTTTTTTTAATTTTTTTTCATCGGTAAAAGTTTGTCCTATCAAACACTTGTAAATATAAAAGTTTTAGATAATTTTGAGAATATTTATAAAAAATGTAGTTGAATTTCATATCTTGAGAATTAACGAAGTTATGAATTTTTTTCGCCCCAGAACCCTATTTTTTTTGCCTTTTGAGCCCATTTTTAATTTTATAACATTAAAGAATTTTAACATTTTATATTTATAAAGAAGTTATTGTGTCCATAAACAAGTGATATACACCAATAGATAGATAGATAGATAGATATAAACTCTTTTACTAATTGTAGTTTTGGGGTCTAGAGGTCATGATTGGCGTAGATCTGCAAAAAAATTTCTGAATTTCCAACATGGGAGCGACCGCAATAGGTAGTATTTCATACGAAATTTACCTAAAATCCATAACTTTGTCAATTCTTAAGCTATCAAATTCGATTAAATTTATTTTACATCTACTCAATAATATCTACAACATTTATATTAACAAGTTTTTGATAGGATCAATTTTTATACCAAAAATAAATTAAAGAAAAGTAGAAGTTGAAGAAAAAACCTCAAATCCAAACTGCTTATATCATTACTCATTTTTTAATTCATTTTTTATTTTAAACGCATCGAAATGGGAGGTTCTCTTATTTAGGAACTCAATAATGTGACAAATTGGCCAGTTTCTCGTTGAAAGCAGAATATATTTTTTAAAAAAAGCTGCCAAAAAAGGCACTTTGAACTGAATTTTCCGAAGCGATTGTGTTTGATAAATTGAGAAAGTACTCAAAATTTCTTATTTTATGACTCATTTTCAAAACCACTTTTTGCTGTTAAACGTATCCAATTGACAGAATCTCTTATTTAGAAACTGTATAATGTGCCCTATTGGTCAGTTTTTTGATAAAGGCAGAATATATTCTAAAAAAAGCTGTCAAAGTAACTATTTTGAACGAAATTTCCCAAAGTGATCGTGATTGCAGATTTGAGGATGCATTCAAATAAAAAATTGCTTATTTTATGACTCATTTTTAAAACCATTTTTTCTCTCAAATGCATCCAATTGACAGGTTCTCTTATTTAGGAACTATATAATGTGCCGTATTGGTCAGTTTTTCGATAAAGGCAGAATATATTTCAAAAAAGCTGTCAAATTAGCCATATTGAAAAAAATTTCCCGAAGCGATCGTGATTGAAGATTTGAGGATGTATTCAAATAAAAAATTGCTTATTTTATGACTCATTTTTAAAATCATTTTTGCTATCAAATGCATCCAATTGACAGGTTCTCTTATTTAAAAACTATATAATGTGTTGTATTGGTCAGTTTTTCAATAAAGTCAGAATGTATTTTTTAAAAAATGCTGTCAAATTCTGAATTAAAGCCAAATTTAGCTTAGGATGATTCTGACAAATCCGGCTCTTTCAGAAAAATAAAATTAAAATTTCTTCAAAAGCGACCAAATAAGATTGTGAAACTAGATTTTTCTCTAATTATATTTTTTTTTTGTTGTTGTTGTTGTTTAAATGAGCACTTAACGAAATCTATCACCGCCTAAAGGCCAAATCGACAAGGATTTTTCTAAATTAAGGAAAGATTATCATTGATCTACCTCCTCCACTTTATGCTTAACCAATGAACCTCCAAACCTAATTGGGGAAACGCGCTATCAGAATACACAAGTGTACCAAATCGAAGCAAATTAGATAATTCTGCATAAAAAATTACTTTTTATTTAGTGAGCGGAGATTAGTCCCTCTTTTCCCCCTTTATACTAAATGAATGTACTTTCAAAACTAATCAGTGAAGCGCTTTATCAGAATGAAATTATTCAAACTTTGAAGCAAAATGAATATTTCTATCACGTGTTATCGCGTTACATACGTACATACATACTTTAACGGCCGGCACATTCACTCTTTTTCGATAGTCTGTGAGTTAAAAAGATCTTTCCAGTTACAGTTAATGTAAACAGCGAAACCAATCAATTCTTTTTAGAACGAAATTTAAATTGAATGCTTATACCCCGACTTGTTCAATAGTCTTAGCACATGTTGTGTAAACATTACATAATTTCTTAAATCAAGTTTTAAAAGAATTCTTGCATCATGTACTACATTTTTAAAAAAGTTTATTTTACACTTATTTATTTTTAATTACCGTGTATACTGGACTCAAAGTCGACCCCAAACGTTTTACTTAAATTTTGCATAAAAGCAAACAAAGCCTTTTCCCGTGCCAAAAAGTTGTAAGTAAACAAAAACAAATCATTGAAAAAACTTTCAAAGATAAATAATTATTATTTATGTATTTTACATATTATATTATTACACATTATTTTAGTCCACATAAAACGAATGAATTTTGTAACGTTCGAAGTTTTATTGTTTTTGCCTTTTTTAAAATACTCGCGTATAAATCGACCTCCCCCCCCTTCCCGAATTTGCTTGCCGGAAATTTTCAGAAATGCCTCCACTTATACACGAGTATATAAGGTATATATTTTCTTAAATTTCTTAAAGCACTACTTCATATAAATAAATTCCCATAAAACCTCAATATGTTTAATTAAATAAAACCTCTTTTTTGTTGATTTTTTAACCGACTTCAAAGAGGAGGTTATGATTTCGACCTGTATGTATTTGTTGTTCACGCATAACTTTTGCAAATATGAACTGATTTTGATAATTCCTTTTTTGTTTGAAAGCGTATGAGGCCCATGTGGTCCCATTCGAATTTCATAAAAATCTGATAATTAGAACTTTTAAAAAATAAAAACTTTAAATTTCAAATTCATTTTGAAGCAATCGACCAATTAGAAGTGTTCATTTTGCATGCTTTTATGTTACACTTACATAGACACACGATCTTTTCACTGTTAAAAGTTTGAAGTTTTTGCTGCGTCGTCACGCCACCGCTTTTATGAAATATCTCTATTTTGACCAATAAGAATTCACCATAATACAATGAAGTAATCATTTACTGTAAAAGCGATGGATTGACTATAAAGTAAAAGTTTCAAATTTTTAACAGTGTTCAAAGTGCAAAATCCTAACTGGACGAAGGCCAGGATTCAGATAAATTTTGTGCTGTTTGCGAAACGAGATTTATTAACAAGAAAATTTATTTAAAACATTGAAAAATTTGCTAAAATTGAGGCTTTTGATTCGTTAATCTGGTTTCGCTAACAGCGCAAATTCTACCTGGATTCCGGACAAGTTCTCTTATGCAGGAAATCGGAAATGTAGCATCTATTGGCATTGTGTGGAAATCGGCTATCTCAGGGCGTGTTCAGAGCAACTTACAAAAGTAACCAATGTTACCGACCGATTGTAGGGCAGTACGAAGACAAATTGTGACATCAATGAAAACTATTCTGTTGAATTGTAGCTGACGTCACACATCGCTTTGATTTTCATTTCGTACTTGTCTACAATCGGTAAGTGGTCGGTAAGTAACCGGTAAGTTATGCTGAACACGCCCTCTGTAACACTTATAAAAAGCGCTAAAATGTTCTATTCTTTAAATGTGCAACAATGTTAATGAAATTTAAAGATAGAAGCGACATCTGCAGGACATTTTCTAAAAATGCAAGAATTATTACTAGTCTAGATAATGTATCACGAAAATGCCACAGATGTCGCTGTGATCGACACTTTGGAATTTAGTAGCATCGTTGCACACTTAAAGGATACAAATTTTTAGCACTGCTTGCATAAGGAAAGGGCAGCTGACGTCCCTGTGGGCTCTTATTAGTGTGGACAAGCTGTTTTCGCCCGTGCTTTGTTATAGCACCCACTCTACATATGAATTCAGGCATTCTGATTGGTCTACAAATTTTATTATGGTTGTCTGCTTGCTATGATTGGGCTACGTCGTCAAGATGAGTCCTACAATGATCGCTATGACAAAAATGTAGCAGTAGACTGGTTAATAGAAGTGTTTGTTTGTAAACATGCCCTTTCCTTATTGTAAAAAATTGAACCCTTTTGCTGCATCGTCACTCCATCGCTTTTATAAGAAACGATTACTTCGCTCTATTATGGAGCATTCTCATTGGTCAAAACAAAGAAATTCTATAAAAGCGATGGAGTAACGATGCAGCAAAAGGGTCAAATTTTTTACAGTGTCGATAGCAGATTTTCACTCTTTGTATTCCAGACTCTCTCCTTCGAACAATGAAAAGTTCTCAAAAATGAAGGATTATGATTGGTCAATCTTGTTTTGCTTAACAGCGAATAATCCTTCTGGATCCTAACCACTGTTGCAGTGATGATAGTTTTTTTTCCAAAATACGAAATCTTAGCTGGAACAATTCTCGTATCCATCAAAGTGAAAGATCCACATCGTTCCTGACATGAGAATTCGATATCGAAAAGCTGAAAATTCATCTCTAAAGAGCCTTACACGTTAAAGCAAGAGTGTCTGTGTATCAGGGTGCTTGTTATGCCGGATTCACAAAGTGATTAAAGTACATTGCTATGTGATAGATTTATATTTGGACAAATATAAATGACGAAAAATTTTGATAAGCTTACCATTAAAGTTAAGCTAGTTAACTTCTTTCATCCATAAAACAAACTCGTTCAGGCGACTACCGCCAAGTTCTGGAATAAAAATTCTTAAATTTTCTGTACTTTGGAAAACCGCGTTTATTAAAGAACATTCTTAACTTCAAAAATTGCTCCTTTCATATAGACGCATGTGGAATCATGGTGTGATTTTGATAATATCTTCCTTTTTAGTTTTTATGACTGAAAAGGGTATTTTAATACGTACGAACATTTAGAATTACTTTGCTATGCATTGAATCATAGAAGCAACTTGACGCGTTCTGATTGTGTACGCGTACTTTAAACTGTAAAAAATCTGACCCTTTTGCTGCATCGTCACTGCCCCGCTTTTATAGAATATCTCACTTTTGATCCATGAGAATGCTCCATAATAGGCTGAAGTAATCGTTTTCTATATTAGCGGTGGAGGGACGATGCAGCAAAAGGGTCAAATTTTTAAGAGTGTACCCTGTTTAAAATATCTTGAAAAATTACCTCTGTTTTTAAAGACTATCTATTTTCTGACCAATGAAAACGCTCCATAGACGTTTTTAGATCGCTCTCATTAGTCAGAAAATAGATAGCTTTAAAAATAAAAGTAATTTTTCACAATAATTTTAACGTGTACTGATGTATTGTCATCTTTTCAGTGCCCATTTACGAAGTCTGTAGATTTCAATGTGGACCTTAAGGCACTACACTAGTCTCAGAAAAAGACTCGGATGTTAGTGTAAAGACTATGGGTGTGTTCTTTTCAAATATCTCGCTCAAATTTTAATATATTTACATGATTTGTTTTTGCATAGGATAGCCGAGAAGGATCTACAACCGGCCTAGTTTTTACTTCTTCGATTTTGCTTATGTATGTTTTATATAATGATAGTTTCAATTCCAGAACCGTTTAAACCGGTTTTGAAATTTAAAATATTTTTAAAAGAAACATCTGAAACCAAAATTGAAAAAGTAAAAACTAGGCCTGTTGTGGAATATCCTCAACTATCCTATGCAAAAAAAATCACGTAAAAATTTTAAAATTTGAGCGAGATATTTGAAAAGAACGCCCCCATAGACTTCACATTATCATCCGGGTTTTTCTGTGCCTAGTGTGCGGCCTTAAAGTTTCCTGGATGCGATAAATTTCCGAAATGTTAAAGCTTAAATGGACAAGTTCTCGCATCCACTAAAGCCGGAAATAGACATCGATATCAATCGACATCCTTAAGTTATTGAAAAGATGAAAATCCTTTAGTATATATTTTGCTCCGGAGGAAAAAAATATCTCTACATATCAATGCAAAATAAAGTGCATAGATATGTGTAACAAAATTATCTTTAGATTCAGATTTGATTACCGGATTAGACACCAGAATGATTTCAGATTTTGTTCATGTAGGATTCCTCAATGTGAATATGACGACACGTGGAGCACAGTATACGATTGATTGAAAAAATTCTGGACAAAAATGAGTCATCAAGGGGGTCCTTGTGGCCGAGTGGTTAAGACAACACGCTGCTAATTTCTTGAGAGCGTAGGAGATTGTGGGTTTGAATCCCACTGGCTCCGTTGCACACACTCTTTATGTGTAGCTCCCGGTTGTACTTTTCTTGTGTCGTAATATTTCCTTGTGCTATCTTGTCCTTGTATGTCCACGAATTTGTAAAATAACATGGATTATGTATTTATATCTGTGTAGAAATAAAGGATCATTCGGAGTACAATCGAATTTTACCGGGAAATCATCATCAAATTTTATAATAGAAAATGCCTAGCATTGCGATACATTGTTAAAAATTTAACTTTTGCTGCATCGTCACTCCATTCCTTTTATGGAATATCTCATACATACACTATAAAAAATTTTACCCTTTTGCTGCATCGTCACTCCCCCGGTTTTACAAAATATTTGTCTTTTGACAAATGATAATGCTCCATGATAGGCTGAAATAATTGTTTTCCATAAAAGCGGTGGATTGAGTTTCAAATTTTTAACAGTTTATTTGGGAAAAAGGCGTCCGTGAAGAAAACATTTGGTCATCGAATGCTGTCACTCTCTTATAGATGCATCCAAGTTCATATTATGAATTCCGGATTCCTCGTCAAATCATCACCGCTTATTTCCGATGTCTTTACTGCATTTATAGGAATTAGATTGTTGTTGTTTATCTATTGAATCATAGAGTGATTTTTGTTAAAATATTTCTGTTTGCTTTTTCTGACTGAAGGAGGGAGTACTTTTGACTACACTAGAAAAGCATTTTACTATGCATTGATACATGGAGTCATTTTGCTGTTTACTCATATATGGAAGCGCTTTGCCGCGCGCTTATGTGTATGGACACTTTACTTGAGGCATTGTCATCTTTCGATAACCACTTCAGATGTCCATACGATTCGATGTTGACTTTAAGATTTCATGAATGCGGTAGCTTTTCGTCGTGCCAAATAAGTTACGCATTCAGAAAACCTAAAGATTCACAACGATACTAACCGATGTTGTAAGTGTCATTTGAAAAATTGACAATCAAAGAGTGATTAGTAGAGCGAATACATCAGAACTCACCAAAGTGCGACCATTAGTAATGCGTTGCAAAGAGCCATCATATGTCAGTACACATAATTATGCATTACGGTATAAATAACTAAAAAGTAAGAAATAAATTTAACTTTTTCAAAAAAAATGTATAACCGACTCCAAAAAAAGCGCTAAAAAGAATTAAATAATTCTATAAAATTCTCTAATGACAAATCCTTATCCAATAACCACACATTGACTATCATGTACCGGTATAAAACGGTTAAATTTAATATATAGAATTTAATATCCACCAAACATAGGTTTTCCAGAGAATATTTTTTACAAGAGATTAATTTACATATTTTTGATATAATTTTTGAATATATACATATAAAAAGTAAGGAATTACTTTTTGAAGTTGGTGCCAAACTATCTTAAGTATAGTAAGAATTGTGGATATATTATGTCTAGTACCATAAATAAAATGGAGAAATCAATATCGATTATGATTGTTTGGCACCAACTTCAAAAAGTAATTCATTACTTTTTATATGTATATATTCAAAAATTATATCAAAAATATGTAAATTAATCTCTTGTAAAAAATATTCTCTGGAAAATCTATGTTTGATGGATATTAAATTCTATATATTAAATTTAACCGTTTTATACCGGTACATGATAGTCAATGTGTGGTTATTGGATAAGGATTTGTCATTCGAGAATTTTATAGAATTATTTAATTCTTTTTAGCGCTTTTTTTGGAGTCGGTTATACATTTTTTTTGAAAAAGTTAAATTTATTATTTATAAGTAAAATCAAAGATTTACCATGATATATATTTTACATTGCATATCAAATTCTTTTGAAAAGTTGTCAAATCCATTTATTTTAGATTCCATTAATGAATGTCTAAACCACACCTGGGGCTGCTATTAAACTTGTTGAAACTGGAAGAAATTTTCCTACGAACTAATTTAGTCTCGGAGCTATAAATATCCTTTAGTTACTGCCACTTTCAAATAAAATGTTGAAAGAGAATTTTATATAATTTGTCACTTTTGTAAATGTTTCTTTTGGGATATTTTTCAGAATATTATTTACAAAAGTAATCAAATTTATGAATACAACATGCTATCTTTTACATAAAAATTTGTTTTTTACTTTCTTCTCTATTTACAAGAAGAAAGTATTTGATTCGATTAAATTTTCGAATTGCAGTTTTCGACATATTTACACGTTTTAGGGGTCAGAGAACAAAAAAGTTTTTCCAAATGTTTTTACAGAATGTCTGTCTGTGAGTCTGTCTGTCACTCTATCACGCTGTCACTCTTCATGTGACAAAAATTTTGTGGGCGTTCTATCTCAGGAACCAATGCACGGAATTTCACAAAAATTTAGATTCAGTTAGACCTAGAAATAAATTTTTTGGAAAAAGTTTTTTGTGTATATTGCCTAACAGATTTCCCTGCTCTGCTACTTTTTTCACGATTTCCGCAGTAGCTATATCTCAAACAATAATGGACAGATTTTCATAAAACTTCAGATTCCTTTAATCCTTGGTGTTATATGGAGCTGATTATCTTTTGATGTAAATCGCTTAGCAGGTGGAACTGCCATGCAGTATTGCTGATGATTATCGCAATAGCTCTATCTCAGAAACTAATGCACGAATTTTTTAAGACTTCCGATAAAATTAATCTTTGATACACCCTGCCGTCCAAAAGTTTTAGACTACACTAAGAAAATCGAGAAAATATACTTAAACTTAAAAACTTATTTATATTTTCGGACAAAAGTTTAACCGTTACAAAATATACATCCTGAGAAATATAATTAATCTAAATAGAGATAAATTGTGCCTTTTAAAATGCTATTTTAATGGTAAAAATACATAATGTAATTTTTTTCATAAAAAATCCTCCTTTGCATTTTATAATTGTTTTTACTAGTATGGGGATGTAAGCAATACTTTATAAATTTTGTATTATGTTGTATTATTCCAGCTTTCATTTAATTCCTCCCACACGTCTATATTTGATGAGGATGAGTGATTGTAAAAATTTCTATCGAAATCTTCCATAAAATCTAGATCGGATTGAGATCGGGGTTATGAGGAGACCACACCATGTTTTTTAATACACCTTCAGCTTCTTTTTATTATTTTAAATATCTTCTGCTTAATTTCGAACAATTTTTAAAGTAGCTATCTTGTAGCAAATGAGCCTTTCACCAATGACATTCAGTCTTGACGGAATGTTATTTGTCTCGAGAATTGTTTTATATTTTTTTCGTTTTTGTTTTCATAATTCCTTGTATTGATACCAAATTTACAGTTCCATACCCAAAGAAACAATACTAGATTAAAACAGATTCACTTCTGTGCTTCGCAGATGTCAACTTTCAAGTTGGCTGCATCTTTTCTCCGGCACAATGTCGAACAAAAGATCACCTTTTCGTTCCAAATATTCCGCACTTGAATTTGTCATCCAAAGAACATTTTAAAAATCTATTACAGCCTGATTTCGATAGATAAGGCCCCACTGGATTCATTTCTTTTCATTCTGTGCTTTTAATTGTGGTTTTTAGATGGTAACGTGACCAAACAATTTAGCGCCTTGCAACTGCGTATTTTTTTTCCAACCACCTTCGTCGTTCCAAGGCCAAGCTCGCACTCTGATTGGTTGTTGCTCTCGGCACTGTTTTCACGTAACTTGGCGTAGCAATAGACGCTTCCGTCGAGTTTGATTTCCTTCCGAACCGAGTACAAAGTAAATCGAGTACAAAGTAAAAAGTTGTGTGTAAAAACTTTTAAAGAGCACAGCTTTCAGTAAGACACGTTCCAACCAATCCAATGCTGCAAGAGAAAAGTTACTTTGTACTTGGTTCGGAAGGAAATCAAACTCCTCGACGGAAGCATCTATCGCTACGCCAAGTATGATTATCGCCAAGTTACATGAAAACAGTACCGAGAGCAACAACCAATCAGAGTGCGAGTTTGGGCTTGGAACAACGAAGATGGTTGGAAAAAAATTACGCCTTGCAATCATCTTTTTACAATAATGTGGCCGACCCAGTGGCGTGGATGGTAGCGGAGGCTGCTCCCACACCGCTGGTCCCTGGTTCGAGTCCAGCTAGCGGCATGAGTGTCTGTGTTGTCCCTGTGATAATGTATGTTCTGGGTATTCTGTAATAAACTGTTCTGTATGGTTTCTTGTGATCATTGGAGGTTATGCCGGCGAATAGCTGTAGCGCCTACCTCAAAGCAAATAAAATGAAATGAAATGAAATGAAAAAATAATGTGTGATACAGATTTGGATTGAGATTTGTTTATTTTATCGTGAATTTCTGATACTGTTAGCCCTCTATTCCACCTGCTGATTACAACAAGAAATTATCCTCGCTAAAAGTGGTTGCTTTCAGCCTTCTTGAACACGTTCGATCCTGATTACTACTCGTTTTCTAGCGTCGAGCCGTTCTGTGATGAACACTTGTATTCGATAAATTTAATTGAGCGACAATCATACGTTCAGATTTGCTTTTATTATGTAGAAAAATGATGGCAAACAGTGTTTCAAAATTTATTTCCTTTTTTCCCAATTTTTAGGACATTTAAACAAAAGTAACCTCAAAATCAAACAAAAGAAGAAAGTGTGAGAAGAACTTCTACAAAATAGTATATCCTAACATAAAACACACAAAAAAGACTAAAATAATAGTTAAATATGAAACCAATAAAACAGTAGTTTAAGTAAACGCATCGGAAGAATTTAATAAATAACAATCACTCGACCTGATTTGCTTATATTTGACATTCACTGATGTTCGGAAACATTGCATTTATTTAACCCTTTCTTCATAATTAAAAAAATACTTTTTGGATATTCCACAAGGACTATAGAAGACATACAGATGCAGATTTAAAAATATTTTTCCAGTATTTATAGATAGTAAAAGGTTCTTCGAAATGGTCTCAAACGTTTTGCCTGCAGTATATATCAATATCCTTTCATTTTTAGAGTAAATCGCTCAATAGGTGGCGCTTCTATCCAGATTTATTTACGATTTCTGCCCTGATTTTATTTCCAAAACTAACACAGGGATTTTCCTCAAACTTCACATTCAGCTAAAATTTGACATAAGTTGTTTCTGATTAAATTTCGGTATAAATAACCTATCCGTTGAATCTGCTATGTTTCTTTATTTTTTGCAAGTATTAACATGTGTGAGAAAGGGAGGTCGGTTATCGTATTACATCAAGATGCCATCTAATTATGAGAAAATTATAGAGCTGATCTCGATAATATAGAAAAATCAATAAAAAATGCTGATCTCATTCACAATCAATTTAACTCTTTTTTTTCCACTAGAGGTGCTTTTAATTCTACTTTTTTCAGCCATTTTACTGGTGGTTTCCAAAAAATTCTAATTTTTGATACTTAAAATTCCTAATCTTTTTATACTTACTCGCGCCTTTTTATTTTTTTACAAGAAGGGGATGCCATCAGATAACTTTTTCACTATTGTGACTCCGTTTTAGTCTTTCTTTGGTGTGTCGTTTTTTAATTCTGTCCGTTTTTAGTCACTATGCATTTATTAAAATCCTGTATAAGTATGTAAAAATAATTATTTTAATGATCGATTTTTTTTTACGATTTTTACGATGACGATTTATTTTTTCGATTGGTAAATTTTCGAAAATGGTTCATCACTAGCCATCCTAACAGCAGTTTTACGTAGAAGCGAGAAATCGAAGGTAACAAACCTATTAAAAAGTTATCAAACATTTATTCGAGCGATTTTAGAAATTCCCTTCCTGCAAAAAGATTGACAACAGGTTCTGAATTTTAGGCCATAACGTTATACCTCAGCATACTTTTATCTATACTTTTAGACAGACACATGAATTTGAGATTACCTAATGTACTAAATAAACTTAAACATGCATTTTATATATTTTAAAAATTTCCAACTAAGCGGGTTTAGTGGAATTGTCGCACTTTTAGGATATTTAACCATATCTCAGCAGCAGGTTTAGATAGAAGCATTAAATTTAAGATAACATGCCTACTTAAAAAAATCCCTGTCGGCTTGGCCTATAGGCGGAGGTAGATTTCGAAGAGTGCTCATTTCAACAACAAAAAATAAATTTGATTACAGATAAACCCAGTTTAACAACTTTATTTGTCCTCTTTTGAAAAATTTTTAATTTCCTTTTTCTGTAAGGACTGGTTTTATCAGAATCATCTTAAGCTAAATTCAGATCAAATGCCCATTTTGACAACATATTTTGAAATAATTCTGACTTTATTAAAAAAAAAATCGACTAATACGGTACATTATATAGTTCCTAAATAACAAAAGACTGTCAATTGAATGTGTTTGAGAGCAAAATTGAATTTAAAAATGAGTTATAAAACAGCCAATTTTGAATACAACCTCAATTCTTAATCATGATAACTTCGGGAATTTTTGTGCGAGTGCCCTCTTTGACAGCATTTTTAAAAATATATTCAGCCTTTATCAAAAAACTGAACAATGCGGGATATTACACAGCTCCTATATAAGAGAACCTGTCAATTGGATGCGTTTGAGAGCAAAACTGAATTTAAAAATGAGTCAGAAAAAACGCAATTGGTTATTTGAATACTTCCTCAAATTTCCTACAGTGGTGGTCAAAATTATAAGGACAAGGCAAAAATTGCTAAATCTTGGCTAAATTTTGGCCGGAAACTTATGGAAATTTAATGGCTGCAGAACAATGAAAAATGAAGAATATTTTTATAAATCTTTATGTAATTATGTGGAAAATCCATATTTATAAAATGTATTAAGGATTCATACAGTGATCTAATTTGGACAAAATTATAAGAACAATTATATTTGTGTGTTCTAAAAAGTAAAATTTGCATATTTTTTGCTTTGCACACGGAACTTCAAGACCATATAAATGAATAGTAAGCGTTTGGGCTCGTGATATTCTGTTTTTCAGTCATGCCGCTAGGTACAAAGATTTTGTAGTTTGAAAAAGAGAAAAAGGATGCATTTAAAATTTTAGGACTTTCTGTAAGCCAAATTGTGACAAAGCTTAATAGATCAAGAACGGTTATTTACAATTATCTTAAAAATCCCGGTAAATATGGACGGAAAAGACATATAGGTAGGCCATCTTCTGCTTCTGTACGGGAGAAAAGAATGACAATAAGACGAGCCTGCTCCAAAAAAAAAAAAAAAAAAAAAAAAAAAAAAAAAAAAAGTCTACAGAAATAAAACGTGAATTGAACTTTGAATGCAGTGCTCGAGCTGTTCGGCGTGTTTTACAAAAATAAAAAAAGTTTGGCTATGGTAAACGTATCTCAAGTCCGTCTCATACAAAAGTTCATAAGAGACTGAGGATAGAGTTTGCCAAAAAATGCATTATTATGGAAAAAATGTGGGATGATGTCGTCTTTTCCGATGAGAAAAAGTTTAATTTGGATGGGTCAGATGGTTTCCACCATTTCTGGTATTATCTCCGTAGAGAAAAAGAAATTTTCTCAAAGCGTGTTTTTGGGGATGGCTCAGTAATGGTCTGGGGAGTTATCGCAACTGGTGGAACTACTCCAAATTTTTTGTGCATGGTAGAATGAATTCTGAGAGTTATTTTGATGTATTTGGGCGATAATGTTTTACTGGAAGCGCCATTAATAACGAGTGGAGACTATTTTTTTCCAGCAGGACCGTGCCTCAGTACATGTTTCCCAAACGTCAAAATCGTGTTTTGATGCTAATTTTGTGAAACGACTTAATTGGCCGACCAGAAGCCCTGATCTGAATCCAACGGAAAATCTATGGGGTATTCTGACACACGAAATATTCAAAAACGGTATGAAATATAAAAATAAGCAAGAGTTTATGTCCTCCATCGAAAACACCTGGTCAAAAATTTCCAAGAACGTTCTGAAGGAACAATCTAACCCCATGACGTCAAGTCTTTTAACAGTAACAGAGAAGAAAAGGGAGATTATTAATTATTAGTGTATTTCAGGCAAAAAACATTCACTATTCTTATAATTTTGTCCAATTTTTTACAATGAGAAATTTTGTTATTTATTTCAAAACATTCATATTTTGCGTTTTTCAATCTTTTACATTCTACAATGATTTCTGGCATAAAAAAGTATTTTGTGCATCAATTTCACTTTATTTAGTTGATAAATACTTTTTTTCTGTTAAATTTTCAATTGTTCTTATAATTGTGACCACCACTGTATCTCAGTTACTTCGGGAAATTCTGTTCAAAATACCCTTTTTGGCAGCTTTTTTTTAAATATATTCTGTGTTTATCAAAAAATTGACCAATGCGTCATATTATATAGTTCCTAAATAAGAGGACTTGTAAACTGGATGCGTTTGAGAGTAAAAGTGGATTTAAAAATGAGTCAGGAAAAACGCAATTTCTTATCTGAATACTTCTTAGAATTTCCTTGTCACTTCGGGAAATTCTGTTCAAAATACCCTTTTTGGCAGCGTTTTTTGAAATGTATTCTGTCTTTATCAATAATCTGGCCAATGTTTCACATTATATAGTTCCTAAATAAGAGGATCTGCCATTTGGATGTGTTTAAAATAAAAAATGAGTTAATAAAACGATTCAGAATGTAAGCAGTTTGAACTAGAGGTTTTTTCTCCAATTTTCTTTTAATTTATTTTTGCTATAAGAATTGATCCTATGAAAAACTTTTCAATATAAAAGTTGTAGATATTATTGAGAAGATGTAAAAGAAATTTAATTGGATTTGATAAGTTTAAGAATTGACAAAGTTATGGATTTTTTTCTTTTTCGAAAGCCCTTTTTATTTTCGTTTTTAAATTTTTTTTTACCGGTAAGAGTTAGTCCTATCAAAAACTTGAAAATACAAAAGTTTTAGATAATTTTGAGAATATTTATAAAAAATTAGACGGATTTGATATCTTGAGAATTGACAAAGTTATGATTTTTTTTTCTCCCCAAAACCCTATTTTTTCGCCCCTTGAGCCCATTTTTAACTTTATCAAAAATCTGTCATGCATGAATTTTTGGCCCATTATTTAGAAGTAATATAAACTTTAAAGTGATTCGATATCTATTTTCATTAAGAAGTTATGGGTTTTTTTCTCTTTTCACAAAAACGCCCCCTATTTCGATCCCCTTGGTCCGATTTTGCCCATTAACGAACTTAGCCGAGATTTTATTCCCTTTGATTTTATGTAAAAGTTTGGTGGAGATTGGTGAAGAATTATAGAAGTTATCGTGTCCATAAAAAAGTGAGATATATAGATAGATAGATAGATAGATAGATAGATAAACTGGTGCGAATGCAATAGGTAGTATTTCATACGAAATCTACCTAATATAGAAGTTATCGTGTGTATAAAAAGTGAGATATATATATATATAGATAGATAGATAGATAGATAAACTGGTGCGAATGCAATAGGTAGTATTTCATACGAAATCTACCTAAAATACTTCATTATACTTACTTCAGTCATTTTAGAGCTATTTTGTCTATTATGTCGTTAACATCGACTTTGAACAATATAATGTAAGGTTATACGAATAAGAGAACAATTATGGATGTTTGATTAGATATCAAACTTTTTTTTCATTTAATTTTTACTAAAATCATATCGTATGATTCAAAATTTTATTTGGAAAACCGAGTAGCATAGTGTGCGAAGGCTGTAAGTCATTCACGGATATGAACATAAATCCGTTTCATAAATTCGTTAATTTAGGATTTTATATGTATAGAGGAAATTGAAAGTTTTCTAAAGTGGTAAGCTTAACACAAGGTAGCCGCGTCGCGTCTTTATCAAATATGGGAAGATATTATACTTAATGTAAAAGCTTTCAATTGTAATCAGCAAATATGAACGCATTGCAAAAGTGAACAAATAGATTTTAAAAATGAGATTTATGTAAATTATAAGTTTTGTCAATAACGAAATGAACAAACATTGGATATAAATTTATATTTATAATCCTACATATATCGTAAGATATATGTAGGAGGAAGAGGTCTTTGTCTTTTGATATAGATATCATTTTTGATACACACAAAATTTTCTCTTTTTATTTCTAAAATGATTTTTGTTGTAAAGTAGCATGTTATCTTATTTTTTGGCTGTTATCTATTTATATGAAAACAGAAAGTTATTATTAACATCATTTAATTTAGAAAAAAAGTTAATTCTAAAATATGGAATGGCCCAATGTCTGACATTACTAGTCATCTACACACGTGTATGAATATTTAATCACGGTTCGAGAAATCATAGGTGAAGTATATTTAAAATGAAACTTGTGTTTACTAATAAGTAAAAGAAAAAGAGACAGAACCTTGAGCATTTTGTTTTGCTAATAAGAATTTCTATCTGCCTCCCCCCTCCTTTGTTCGGGGCAAGTGCAACAAGACTTTATTGATGTTGAATGCATTATGTAACTAAAATATATTATAAAATAGTTTTAAAAGTAACTATTCCTTTTAAGTGTTATTTGATATAAAGTTTTTCATGTGCAAAATGATATTTGACTGACTTCTCTGTATTTTAGTCCTAAAAATAGGTGAAAAAAATAATGTATCTATTTTTGTTTATCACTTTGAATAAAAGAAATAAATTCTATAAATGAAATTTTTTTTACACTTTTATGAAGATATCGTTACCGGGTGGGGAGGAGGGGGGAGGTCAAGGGATGATAACGTATGATACCAAGGGGGGAGTCCAAGATTTCCAAAAATTTGATAACGTTATATTTGCAGAGCATCTTTCTATTTATTGTAATGCAAATATTTTATCTCAAATCCACTGTTCAAATTTCACATATATTCGATTTGAGATAAAATATTTGCATATAAAAAAAATGAAATAACCCTCCATATTTCATTAAAACGATATCGGCACCAATTCAACCAATATGATTTTGTTTCCAGAGAGAAAAGTGTCTTGTTTATAACTGCAATAAAATAAAGTACGATTTAAAAAAATCTTTAAATGACTATGCAAAATGAAAGAGACAGGATGCGTTTTGAAAGAATTTTTTCATTTTTTTTTCTCGAGCTCCAAAATGAATATTTCCACCACAGAAGCAGAAACATGACATACTAAAGAGAAATATAAAAGCAATGGCTTTAGTACTTTGAGATCTGGGTTCTTAGTAGTATTAGAACGTCGTTTTTAACCGACTTCCAAAAAGGAGGGGAGGTTATCAATTCGACGCGTATGTATTTTTTTTATGTATGTTCACCGATTATTCCGAAACTATGCAATCGATTTCTGTTATTTTTGTTTTAAACAAAAGAGAATGCTTTCGGATTGGTACTACTTACGGTTCATCGAAATTGGTTCAGTAGTTTTTTAGTAATTAGGCAAAAACTAATAAAATTAGGGATTTCTCGCAAATCAAAAGTGTTGAATAAGTTCGCTACACGTATCGCAGAAAGCATGGCCGAGCAGTCTAGGGCGCCAGCTTTGAGCTCTGGTTCTCGAAAGAAATCGTGGGTTCGAACCCCACTCCTGACATACATGTATACAATAACGTTTTCCATATTGTAATATATATATATATATATTACTATATATATATATTAGAAATTAAATACTAATTATGCTATTTAGAATATTTTGTATTTAACCGTTAGCACAGAGTATAAGAGATCTTTTTATCAGTGAGAAGTACTAAAATAATAGACTTACGAAAAGTAACATGACGTTGAAAAGTCCGCCGAATAAATTGCAGTCAGGATAACAGAGCGGTCTAAGGCGTCTGATTTAAGCTGTGGTTCTGGAAAGAAATCGTGGGTTCAAACCCCACTGCTAACATACGTGTATAATGTACCGTATTTTTTCTGTATTATTTTTTTTGACCGACTTAAAAAAAGGAGAGGATGTTATCATCAATTTAAAGCGCATGTATTTTTTGTCTTATGTATGTTCACCGAAAATATCCAACCGATTAAAGTAGTATTTGTGTAAAATAAAAGAGGTTACTCTGGAATCGGTATCATTTCCATTTCATCGAAATTGGTTTAGTACTTTTTTAGTAATTAGACAAAAACTAATAAAATTAGTGATTTCTCGCAAATTAAAAGTAACATGGACCTTTAATAAGTTCGCCGGACGGAATACATTCGGTATGGCCGAGCGGTCTAAGGCACCTCATTTAAGCTCTAAATCTCGAAAGAAAGCGTGCGATCGAACCCCACTCCTGACATAGGTGTTTACGATAATTTTTCCCGCATTATAATTTTTTTATATGTATATTTTACAAATTAAATTCTAATAATTACTAACCGACTTCAAAAAACGAGGAGGAGGTTAACAATTCGAAGCGTATGTATTTTTTTTATGTGTGTCACCGATTACTCCAAAACTATCCATCCGATTTATATGGATTTTGATTTATTGAAAGAGGTTGCTCTTGAACTGGTACATTTCCGTTTCATCAAAATTGGTTCAGTAATTTTTTAGTAACTAAGCAAAAGCTAATAAAATTAGTGATTTATTGCAAACTAATATTGATTGTTGTAACCGTTTTCTTAATCATAAGCTAATAGAAAAAACTAAAAAATGAAAAATAAACTTTTTTACCAAAAATAGAACCGACTTCAAAAACTACTGCAAAGTAAAAAATCTTTTTTTTTTTTACAGAATAATTAATCAGAAATTAAACAAAGAGCATTGTATTTACCATGCGTTTTGTTAGATTTATGTACATTAAATTGATTTTTTGGAGTCGGTGCCAGCCGAGCCAAGTTCAAAATTAAAGCTTAGTTTCTAATATTGAAAAACTGCACTTAAATTGGCTCTGCTGGCACCGACTCCAAAAAATCAATTTAATGTACATAAATCTAACAAAACGCATGGTAAATACAATGCTCTTTGTTTAATTTCTTATTAATTATTCTGTAAAAAAATAAAAAAAAATAAAAAATAAATAAAAATAAAAATATTTTTTACTTTGCAGTAGTTTTTGAAGTCGGTTCCATTTTTGGTAAAAAAGTTTATTTGGAGATTTTTTTGAAGATTTTAGAGATTCAGATTTTTTCGAAACGCATGGTGTTTTTTCATTCTTCATGGTATGTTATTATAATTATTATTATTATTTAACAATATCAAAAACAAAACGATTATATGTGCTGAAATATTTGCTCAAAAAATTATTTGATTTTCTTGAAATACTATCCAAACTGATTTCATACTTTTTATAGCTAAATCATACTAATGCAATATTTAAACCTGAGTTTAAAACTAATTGAGTTTAAATTCCTGAGTCTCGGGACAAATTTTACGTGAGTAAAGGTTACGTGAGTAGTTTGGTTTAAAATGAGTGTAAAACAGATTTAAAGATTATTACTCTATAAATCAATTTTTATGATATGCACGCTTTTATGAAATATGTCTAAAAGTAATTTTAACAATTTCAGAAACACTTAATCAATTTAAAGGGTATTATTTAGAGTTTATTCCAAGCGAAATCAGGATTGACGAGGTTAAAAAAGACTTCCGAATCACTTTAGAAATTACATTCCATTTCTCAAAGAAAAAAACTTTTATTTGCATCAGCAATTCTTTATAAACATCTAAAAATCACCTAGAATTAGAATGACATTTTTATTTAGAATAAAAGAATTGGTATTAGAATGCTTTATTAACTGTAACTAAATTCCTTTTCCATGTAAATGAAAATCTTTCAATATACGCAGATTAATCATGGCTTTAGCGAACGATATCGCTAAGACTTTATAATTCCACATTTATCACAAGTTTATTAAACTATACATTTTTTGAAGTGGAAAATAAATGAAGTAGTAAATTCCTTTCGCCATATGTTAAATGACAAAATTTCCAGACAGAAATACTGACAAATATTTAAAACCCAAATCTCAAATAATGCCAGGATTTAAGAAATAAATAACTAAGAATTACCAAGTTATATAAAATAAAATGACATGAGGAATTTGTTTTCTTTATATAAAGAAAACATATATTTCTTTCTTAACTTTTTATCACAACATTATTTTAAGCATTAAGGTATTTTAATATTATGCATTGAAATACTCCAATAGATAAAGATTTTCAAACAGAAAGATTTTGTTTAGAATTACTTAAAAGATATTTTTTTAATTAAAATTGTAAAGTTTCAAGAAAAAGAAATTTATTTTAATTTATTTTTTTTAATCTCAAACTTAAGAAAAATATTTTTTCGTTGAAAACATAAAACTTCATTTTTTAATATTTTTAATGAATTATATATTTGCCTTCAGTAGTTTAAAAAGAAATAGAATTTTACTTTTGTCATCATCCATAGAAAATGGAGTAATTGAAAATACCATGTTTTGTACAAATGTGGCTTATAACGCCTAGCCAAAAATATAAGGATAGTAATCAGTGTAAATAATCATAAATCTTGTATAATTTTAAATATTATACAGGAAACAAGATTAAAGAGATAAATTTAAATAAGGAAAAAGTTGCATAAAGTTGCATAAAGAAACTATGTTCAAGGTATCCATTCTCAACAGTGGCCAATAGCCAATTTCTTTCTTTATTCAAAGATGTGTAGTTACGACTACAAAAATGTCTTAAATGAGGTAAAAAAACATTTTTAAATTTGGGTCAATAAAAATATTTCTTATAAAATTACGAAATTTAAATTTTTAGATGGCTCACAGGTCTTATAAGTTATGCTTTGTACAATTTTCCTATTATATTGGCAAGTAAGACAAAGAAAGTCGTGCTCATATAACACGGATTGGCAGAGAAAGTTGACCGAGTTATGAAACTTTTTAAATTTCAGACTCAACACTTTTCTGCATGTGAACACAAATGAGTTCGGCCTACTTTGAGCGGTCGTATTACAAGTCCTTAACTTCTTGAGGATGAGCAACCTGTATACGTGCCATATAAAGGACTCAGAAACCTTGATTATTCTCACAAGGAAGGTCTCTATACTAAGCATACTGAGAATTTTCAGAAAAAAATGCTAATTAAACTACTTATGTATGTAATAAAGGATCAGTGGAAATTAGCGGCGGAATCACATTAAAAAATCGGTAAAAAAATAAAATACTTTCGAATATTTGGTGTGAAAAGACGAAAGAGTCACACGATTTGGTGAGCTGCACTTTTCCTCGCCAAAAGCAAACGATTTTAATGCAACTGAAAACTGTTTTATATTTAGAATGCATGTAATTGGTATATAATGAAATTTCAGTATAAACAATGAGACAGTTTAATATATTACATACATATATATATTGTATTACATGTATATATATATATTGTTTCTTAAAGTACATATTTAATTTATCACTGGAAAAAATATTTTCATATATAAAAAAATTCATATTGAGATAAATATTGTTCATACATTTAAGTGCATCTATATTATAAAGGCCAAACGTATCTGTGCGTAACGCATACGTCATTTCGCGAATTGCAACACTTTCCCATTCAATTCGGTTTTGCAATTTTTGCTACTGCAATTTTTATACATCTAAACATCGCACATTCTCAATTTTTACATCGGCGTATAGAGAAAAAAATGTACTTTTAAATGCAATGTGTTTGAAAGCTGTATCTCAATTTTTTTTTTTTTTTTTTTTTTTTTGAGATATTAATTTTTTTATAGTTTTTGTGCGAATTTTGTAATTGTGGCAAACAGTAATGCGACATTTTTCTTAAATTTGAAAAAAAAAATAAATAAAATTTTGTATGTAAATTTCGAGATGATGAAAATGATGATGGGTTTAGATTTCACGTGAAATTTTATGATCGTGTCAATTTGATTTTTTTTCATTTTTATCAAGCATAAGAGTCTCAATTGATAACTTTATCACAAAAACTTATCTTTATCGTGTTTTACTTATTACATATGCGATTAAAATTTAATTTTTATAATTTGGACAACTGACTTTCATAGAAATGGTATGTTGTTAATTTTGGCTTAAAATATTATTTCTTTTAGAGTTAAACTGACCAATATATGATGCATTTTTTACTGTAGCTAATTCTGTACGTTGTTATATATCAATGCAACAGTTCCTTCTAAAACATTTTTTTTTTCGTCGAAGTTCGACGGGTTCCACCTCGTTTAAAAATAAAAGCCAGACGTTTCCATAGCAACGAAATGGAATCAACAAAGCTCAATTGGACTTTGAGTTTGAAACAATTTTAATTAACTTAAATTATAAATTTCGTTTTAAATCGCAAATTTTGATGGTTAAATTTAAATATAAATATATATAATCATCGAAAAAAAAAATATACTTAAAACAAACCAAAACTGACAAAACTAAAGTTATTTAAATTAAATTTATCTAATCAAGTTCAACATGAAGCTTCTTTTAAACTTAAAATGTATTTGACATAACGAAGTTTTTTTTTTTTTTTTTTTTTTTTTTTTTTTTTTTTTTTTTAATTGCATTCCATTCCATTGCCAACCGATGATAATTCGCCAAATAATGAAATTTTTATTATTTTCTTACAGACACTGCGTGCAGGTTCCGCCGAAAAATTTTTTATAAACGTATATATCCTCAAGAGAAGAACATTCAGTAATTTTTTGAGATTTTTCGGAGTATGCCCGTATGGAGACCTTTCTTGTCAGCAGTAAAATTTTATTCTAAATTTTCACTATTTACTATGAGCATTTCGCCGATTCAATAATTCAAAATTTTCTTTTTTTAAAAAAACCAGTCATAAAAGATCAAAAATTCAATTAAACACGCTCGTCCTGAAAGAGTTAAAATATTCGAAAAACTTTTTTATGTATATCTGCACTTTGAAAAATATCGTAAAAGTTTAACGAATGAATTTACTTTTATTAAGTTTTAGATTGTCTAAAACAATTGTATTTTAATATGTGTTTTATTTTGTAAAGATTTGAGACTGTTTCTTTTCATGATTTCCTTTAGCAAAAATAATGTGTTTTAATAAGTTTTTATTTAAATTCAACGATCGCAAGCATAGTTTTTTAGTTCAAAATTTGTACCCGAACTTTAATTCATTTTGTAATATCCGATCGTGATTCAATTTTATGTTTTCACATTAATCCTATGGCAATTAAATGTTGTTATTATTTTCAGTGGCATTTATAACACAAAAAAAGCAAGATAACTCAAAACAATTTGGACAGACTATCTTCCAGAAAATTGAAGTAAAAAAAAAAAAAAAAAAAAAAAAA
The DNA here is from genome assembly GCA_964019185.1 of Maratus speculifer. NCBI lineage: Eukaryota > Metazoa > Arthropoda > Arachnida > Araneae > Salticidae > Maratus > Maratus speculifer. The sequence goes on along the minus strand of OZ025292.1, from coordinate 43,704,599 downwards.
AAAAAACTTTTATTTTTTTTCACTGACGAAAAGAAGTTTTTTTCACTTTAACTGAATAACATCAGTTTCAAATTATTAATTATTATCTGTATCATTAAGAAGTTTAAGAAAAAGTTTTAAATTAAGGGTGTTCTCAACTGCTTTACTCAATAAGTGCAAAATGTTTTGACACATTAATAAATCCATTTTTTAACAGAAAGATATAAAATTGAACGATCTGGTTAGGTAAGCACTTTCGAATCGAATTCTGTTTTCCATGTTATGATAATTAAATTACTTAGCGAGTTATAAGCTAGTTTGATCACGTGATCACGTGATTATCTGCCTTTCGTTGGCTGTTTTTTTCTGTTTTCGTCGAAAATGTGGTTCAAAACATAATCTCTGACAACTTGTTCTGAAATATCTGTTGCGTTTGCACAAAAACAGAAAAATGAGTGCGATTAGATAGTTTCTGAATAACATTACCTGTTAGTTTAATGCATTTCCGAATAAAAATGAATTAAAACTTATGTCACAAAGTTTCCCTTTTTGATTTAAGAACACCCTTAAAATTCATAAGACTGTGCTGGTTGTGTTTTTTAACTAATATGTATTTTTAATCAATAAATCCGAAAATTACCTTAATTTTTAATATGTCATAATTTTTCGCAAATAATAAATTACCCAATTTTAAAAGTCTCTGTTGGCTTGAACTACAGGTAGAGGTAGATTTTGAAGTTAAGTGCCCATTTCAGCAGCAAAAAATAAAATATGATTAGAGATAATTCCAGTTTAACAACTTTATATGGCCGCTTTTGAGGAATTTTTAATTTCATTTTTCTGTAAAGACTGCTTTTATCAGAATCATCTTAAGCGAAATTTGGTTCAAAAAGCCGCTTTGACAGTATTTTTTTTTAAATATATTCTTTATGAAAAAATCGATCATGACGGCACATTATCTAGTTCCTAAATACGAGAAACTGCCAATGTAATGCATTTGAGAGCAAAATTGGCTCTAATGAGTCATAAAACAAGCAACCTGTTATTTGAATACATCCAAAATTCTTTAATCACTATCGCTGAGGGAAATTTTGTTCAAAATGCCCTCTTTGACAGCATGTTTTGAAATATATTCGACCTTTATCAAAAAACTGACCATTACGGCACAATACACAGTTCCTAGAAAATAGAAAAAGTCAATTGGATGCGTTTGAGAGCAAAAGTTGATTTAAAACTGAGTCAGAAAATAAGAAATTTGTTATTTGAATAGTTCCTCAATTTTTCAATCACGATTTTTTTATTTATTTTTGGCATAAGAATTGGTCCTATAAAAATTTTGTCAGTATAAAAATTATAGATATTATTGAAAAGATGTAAAATAAATTTAATCATATTTTATAGCTTAAGATTTGAGTTATAGATTTTTTTTCCACCCCTCTTTAATTTTTCGTTTTTATTATTATTTTTTTTTATCGGTAAGTGTTGGTCCTATCAAAAACTTGTACGGACACAAATTTTAGATAATTTTAGGAACATTTATAAAAAGTTTACTTGGATTTGACATCTTGAGAAAAGACGAAGTTATAAATTTTGATCTCCCAAAAACACTAATTTTTTCGCCTCTTGTGGCCATTTTTAGTTTTTAAAGTATCGCTCATGTATAATATTTTGGCCCATTTTTTAGAAGTAATATAAACTTTGAAATGATTCGATATCTATTTTAATTAAAAAGTCATATTTTTTTCTCAAAAACCTTCCCTACTTCCAACACTGTGGTCCGATTTTCCCCATTAACGAACTTGATCGAGTTTTATGCTCCTTGATTTGCTGTATCAGTTTGGAAGAGATTTGAGCAGAATTATAGAAGTTAACGTGTCCATAAAGGAGTGATATTAACTTTTTTACAAATGGTAGTTTGAGGTCTAGGGGTCATAGTACCCGTATATCAGCAAATTTAAAAAAAAAAAATTTCAACCTGGGAGCGACCGCAAGGTAGTGTTTCATACGAAATCTACATAAAAAATACAATAATAAAATATCTTAAAATAAAGGAGATGGGTGTGTTTTTTAATATTTTATGACTGATTTTCATGTACTTTTAACACTAAACCTAAAATTGGCCTCAAATTTTATCCATCTCGTTAGAGCTTTTTTGTATAAATTGAACTTTTTTATGAACTTTTTTAATAATGAAACTAATAATTTAATAAGAAGAAAAACAATTTAAATATAAAATGAACTTTTTTAAAACATAAATTTGAAAGTAACAGCGAAAATCTGATATTATAAAATAGATGTAAAACACTTTTTATTTAATTTAATTCAATAATTTATTTTTTTCGCTTATACTAGGATTCTTACAGCTATTCAGCTGAGATATTTTATCAGGTGGGTGAAGAAGTTTAATTTTAACTTTGGACATTTTAACATCGAATTTTATAGTTTGCGAAAAGGTTTGACGTTTGTGTTTAAAATTAAAGGCATTTTCAGATACAGTGATAAAGAAATACATAAAAAACATTTATCAAAAGTTAAAAACGCAATAATCACATCTATTTTATAGTACCGAATTTTCGCTATTTTATTTATTTATTTATTTATTTATTTACGAATTGATAAAAATCTTTACGTAATGTTAGAAAACGAAGGTCAATTTTTATTTTAGTGGAACAGAAAACATAGGCGACAAAATAAAAAAAAACGTGACGTAACCCATTTCCACAGGCTAGTATAATATAACAACATTTTAAAATATGCATCATATTGTAAAGAATTGATGTTGTTAATTTTAATTATTTTATCAAATTTCCTTCATTTCAATAATTTTTGCAATCATTTTACAAATGTTTTATTTTCCTATTTCATACTATGCAGGTCTATGATCGGTAAGTATTACAATGGTCACCAACGACTAGTGTAATTTTTGCGTGATGCTTTTTCTTTATGGAAATTTCTTATACCCATCTTGTGCACAAACGAACTTTTCTAATAACGATTACTTATTTTTGTTATTATGTTGTTACTTTTAAAGCAATAACAGATAGTTTCACATCAGCTGGCCTAGTTTCCGAATGATAATACTTTATTTTTACTGGTCTATGCAACGTTTCTCTTCACAAATAACGCCAATGTTAACGTGTAACTTTAGATCCATCAAAATTTAGCTTATTTGCATCTAATCGAATTTTTAAAACTTGAAGTCATTTGTTTAAAATAGAACGTCGCATCGACCGGACAAAATAAAGGAGAAACAGCGTGATTTCGTGTTTTGACGATTTAAGACAAAATAATTAATATTTTGAAGGAAAAGAAAACCAGTTAAAATGTACGTATTTTAAAAGCACAAACTTTGTTATGTATTTTTTTGGGAAGGAACAAAAATTATATTCTAGCAACATGAAATAGATTGCCCTTTTTTCTAAGATAAAAAACATACGTTTTATATATATACTTTATTTATCTGCTTAATTAATTTAGATTCAATCAAGCTTATTTTTCGTTCGAATTATATGTAAAATGTTTCTATATTAAAAGAAAAAAGTAATTATTTTCATTAGTTTTTTCGTGCGGTAATTATTGAAATGAATGTTTTCTGCAACGCTAAACAGGTTATTATTTTTTTTTCTTATTGTTTTCATGCTTTTATAAGCTGAATAAAATTTTATTTTTTTTCTAATAAAAAAAGTAAATTATTTTTTGTTTGTAACATACAATTTATTAACGAACAACAATGATTATTTTTTCAATTAAAACTTTATATCGATTAGATAAAGTGATGTATGAATAATTTCTTTTAAAATAGAATCATTTACTTCTAAATTGATGCTTTATAGGTTGCTTAAAAAAATTAGAATTTAAGGAAAAGGAATAGAATTTCAAAGTATAATAATGATATTTTTAGAGTTTTATTTTAAATTACTTTGCAATATAAATTTTAAAGATAAAAGTTTTTTTTTTTTTAAATAAAATAATCCTTCGAAGAATAATTGACATAAAAATGGTTCACAACATTTAAATATCCGCATAGAAAAAAATTGTTTTTCGAAAAATCTAGGTATAGAAAAATATCATGTTTTACAAGAACTACTATCCCCCAAAAATATTTTTCAGCTCATTAAATTTTGAAGTTTAAATAAAAAAGGAGATGGGAAATTTTCTATAGATCATGATTATGAATAACGAAAAATAATTAGAAAAATATTTCATATTGCAAATATTTTGAAACTTTATGATTGTTTCAGCTTGTAACTTTTCTGATCACTCTCAAATTCTGATTAAAAAATCAGTGGTAGCAAACTAAATTTTTTTTATATAAATATGCTTTTAAATCTTGAAAATATATTTAGGTTTCTGTGCTTTGTAATAATTATAATATCTTTCAGAATTTTGATTAACTCAGGAGACCTTTATTGTTATATTTTCGTCCGTGCTTAAATTGTATTTTCTAACTTTAAGAAATATTTAAACTTTTTTTCAACGTCTACGTTAAATTGTTTAGATTATTTTAAAATAAAGGTATTTGTTACCATTCAAAGAAATTGTTTCTTAAATGTCTGGCTAAAAAGAATATTATTCAAGCGTTTGTGCATAAATATATTTATTAAAAAGTTTTTAGAAATTTATTGCTATGAATTTGCAATTTATGAGTCTTTCTAAACACAAGTTTCATCCAAAGCTTCCGATGTACTTGGAATTATCCATTTAAAATGAATTGACGTATGTGAACACAGTATCGTATTTGAATGAATGAGATGACAATTAATGAAAATACTTTCCTCTGCTTAAGTTTAATAGGAAGCAATGCTTGATCTACTTCCAGTTATCCGTGAGAAATATTGACTCGCCCATTTCCAACGAAGTTACGTATTTGAATGAATAAAACGACTGAAAATATTCTAGACGAAGGCTGTGGATATAAACTGAAAGTACTCTGAAATTTGAATAAAATATTTATTTTTAACTTTTAACATCTTTAATTATTATTTGTCAACTTTTAAGTGAATGGAGAACTTTTAAAATTCATATTCTATATTTTTTGGTTTTAACCGTTTATGTTTGAGAACTTTCTTATAAAAATTTGAAACTGCTACATAGAAAGAATGGAATATTTTTAAAAACTTGTGGTTCAAAGTATATTTGACAATTTTTTTTAATTGAAAGATTTCCAACTATGTAAATGCAAATGTGATTCTTTGTGTTAATAAAAATCTTGAGTTACATAATGAGTTCGTCATTATTTATCGACTTATTTTATCACTACAAATTATTCACAAATTCTGTGCAGGTCAAATTATGCATTTTTTAATTGTGATTATTGAAATTACAAAAGGAAATCCTCATTCATGGTTAATTAAATAGTAGATTTTTTTCTTTATCATTGTCGAGCAAAATAATCATATAATAAAAAAAGAAACAACCTTTATTTATCTGGATTTTCATTTAGAAAAAAAAAATATATATATATATGAAGATATGTCGGGATGCAATAATAATGAGTTTGAAGTTACAACTGAAATGTTCTTTAAATGCAATTATGTTTCCTAATTTCCTAGTAAATTATTTCTATTACCAAACAAATGGAAAATACATGTAGAATTAAGATCCGAGAAAAAATAGATAATTGATTCACAATATTTACTTTTATTTTATATGCATAAAAATAAAACTTCAATTATAAAAAATGACAAACAGATAAAAATGCCTGTTTATCAAATATATTTTTGATTTCGGAAAAAATAAACTAAGTCAAATCCAGATCAGTTATCGACAGTTGTAACGCCAAAGTATCACAGGTTTACAAAGTTATTTTTTTTTTATATATACTAACATTTTATCTGTGCACTGTACAAGAAAAAATATAAATCTACAAAACTAATTTTTGTAAAGCTACAGTAACCTGTATCTTCACAAAAGAATCTGCTAAAATTACAGTTATCTACTAAATTTTTACTGTAACCTGAATTTTAGTCACATGAAAAATTCTTGGAATCCCAGTTTTCTAAAATATTCTTAGTAACCTTACACATGTTTTGATTTTCAGTGCAAATCTGTATCTATTACATGCATTTTTGCTGTTGCCGTTACATAAAAAGTTGTAGAAATAACAGTTTCCTAGAAAGATTTTAGTAACTGTCGACGATAGCTTGAAGAAATCACAAAACTCACTCATTTAGTGGACTGTCACACACAAAAATATTATTTATTTCACGACATAAACTCAAAACTTATAATGCGATCTCATATCGCCACTTTTCACAAACCAAAACACAACTCTGTTCTAAACTCTCGAACCCAGACGGTTCTTCTTTTTCACAGATGGCGCTCTAATACAGCGTTTCTTATTAGGTACGGAACATTCCGCCCCACGTTGCAATGGTTACATTCAACCATTAAATTATACAGTCTTTATAAATGCAAATATAAAATAGTAACAATATATTGATAACAGAAAAAATATATACAAGAAAAATACTCAGAAAATGTATACTCAGAAAAAATATATACAAGATTACAGATTGAGAGGCAAAATACAAATTTTTGATATTGGTCTTTTATAAACTCCAGATTGAGTTTTTATTTTAACAACTCTGACCCGTTTATCTTCACCAAAATAAACTTCTATTATTTTACCCAATGCCCATTTTTGAGGGGTAGATTTTCATCTTTAAGAAGCACTAACTCATTAACTTTTACATTATCTTTTTCTACCATCCACTTGGATCTCTGTTGCAAATTGTTAAGATACTGAATATGCCATTTCTTCCAAAAAATTTGAATTATTTTTGTTAGTTTTTTCCAGTTAGACAACCGATTGTCTTTAATCTCAGTTAAATTTGGCTCAACAATGGCATTTAAGGGTCTGCCAATTAGGAAATGGGCAGGGGTTAACACATCATACACATCAGTATCTGATGACAGAGGTGTTTGATAAAAGGCTATTTAATTTTCTACTGACTTTGTCACCTAGCAACCAAGATCTACCTATTTATTTCAAAATGTAAAAAGTTTTCTGCGCAAACGATTTTTTGTGATAAATACATTATCTGTTTTATTTCTTCAGCTTTTACCTAAGCTGTGTGAAACAATATTCTTTTTGTTTTGAGTTTGATTAGAATGTTTTTTAATGAGTTATGTGAAAAAATGTTACGGTTTTTATTGGAGTTGTGTTTTGTGAAATTATTAATGTTCGAAAGAACCTGAGTTGAGTTAACTCATGAGAATAAACTGTTTAAAATGAGAGATGAGTATTTAATTTTGAGTTTAGTAAAATATTAATAAAATAAACTTTCGAATAAATTGAATTCTTCATATGGTCCGTCGAGCCGGAGAAAAATCAGCGAGTTGTTCTACGTCAATGATTGAAGGATAACTGGTGAATATTTTGTGCTGTTTTGCTATTTCTTCGATGTTAGAACTCATCTTTTAAAGAGCCAAGAGGGGTAAGTGCACCCATTTAATTTTTATTCATTAAAAATGAGTATGAAAGAATTAAAAGCAAAAAAGAAAATTTTCAAAACAAACTTGACAAAATTAAAAGAAAAATTATCGAATACTGAGCTAGAATTAAATGAATTAATTCTCATAAAGGAGAAACGGAATAAATTAGAGAAAAACTTTTCTGAGTTATTTGAGTCTATTTATAAGATAAGTAAAGAAGATGAAATTGAGGATTTTATTAAGGAAAACGAAGAAATTAATGAAATTTTAGAAATAATGGAATTTGAACTTACAAAAAAGTTATCAAAAATGAAAGTGCAAACTGTTAATTTAGAAAACGCCACAAAGGCTGATAATAACATTAAATTGCCAAAGTTAACTCTTCCTGTATTTACGGGTAATTTGCATGAGTGGCTTTCTTTCAAAGATATATGTTAGAGCGTCGATAGCTTAGAAAAGGACTTTTGAATACGTTGACTAATCGTATTGAATTACTGAACCACTTAGTTAACACACACAAAATAGAAGAATTTATTTACATAGTGCTACGTACGATTGGCAGCGGTTGATGCGCTGCGCTTACATCCATTCAACTGGCGGGAAAGGGTCCCGTACATCAACAACATTCTGTGCGCAGTTGCGCCCTCTAACGACAATTGCTATGTGCGGAGGAAACACTCCCCCGGTGATTGAAATGACAGTTTCAATATAATTAAACACATAATTTTGCAAAAATTATCATACAAGAAAATTATGAGACATAAACAGTTACTTACACAATAATAATAGGATAAATGCACTATAATACTAGGTTAAAAACAGAAACAATATTTTTGAGAGTTTACTTAAGATAAGAAAGGAAATTTGTTACTCAACTGGTAAAATACAAATATTTCTGACATTTCTCTTAAGAATTCGACGATCTGGTAACTGTAAATTTACCGTTCTCACTATGTTATCCCGTCCTTTAAAAACTTCAACTATTTTACCAACTATCCATTTGGTAGAAGGTAAATTTTCCTGCCTTATTAGTACCAAAGTTCCTTTCTGTACATCATCCTTTTTAAATTTCCATTTGCTTCTTTCTTGAAGAGTATTTAAATAGTCTCTTTTCCAAAGTTTTACAATTCTCTGGCTAAATTTGGCGATTTTTTCCCATTTTGATAGCCTGTTTTCATTAATATTGTCTAATTGTGGTTCGGGAATCGAAGTAATCGGTCTGCCAATTAAAAAATGGGAAGGGGTCAGAGTCTCGAAATTTTCAAAATCTGTGGACAGCGGGGTAAGGGGGCGGGAGTTTAAGACGCCCTCAATTTCAGCTAGAACCGTTAAAAACTCTTCCAAAGTTAATTTTTGATCACCTATTACCCGTTTTAAATGAAACTTAAATGATTTCACCCCCGCTTCCCAGATGCCACCAAAATTCGGAGATTTGGGGGGAATAAATTCCCATTTGATACCTTCATGGGTTAAAAAATTACATAATTCCTCATCGGGGAAGCAAACTAATTTATGCAATTTTTTCAACTCGATGTCAGCTCCAATAAAAGTTTTAGGGAATTGTCCGATAATATTTTTGCACATTTGCCTCTTCTCCCAAAGAAACGTTTTAGACTAGCTATAAAGGCCTGAGTAGTGAGATCTGAAACAAAGTCTAAGTGTATCGCCTTGGTAGACAAACATACATACACTACGACATAAATTTTATTCAATACACCCTTCCTTTGATTTTTAAATTTAATGGAAAATGGGCCACAATAATCTATACCGGTTACCCCAAATACATAATTAGGTGTTATACGTTCCCTTGGCAAATCAGCCATCATTTGGGAGCTGACTACAGGTTTGTTTTTGAAACAATTCACACATTTATGCACGATTTTGCGGCAATTTTTCCTGCCATTAAGCGGCCAAAAATTCTGCCTAACATGAAAAAGCAAGGCTTGTGGACCTAAGTGAAAATATTTCAGATGAAAATAATTCAGTATAATATCCGTTAACTTATGATTAGAGGGTAACACAATTGGAAATTTTGAATTAAATGGCAAGTCTGAATGACTTAAGCGCCCCCCAACTCTAATCAAGCCGTCTTCTCCTAAAAATACATTTAATGAAGCAAGTTTACTTTTACTATGAACTGTCTTACCCTTTTCCAGACATTTTAATTCCTCTAGAAATTCTTGTCGTTGTGCTGAACGAATTATAACTGATTCAGCATATCTTACCTCATCCAGAGTTAATGGTCCACTTCTTCTCTTCTTGGGATGGGAACAGTTAAAATAGAATCTAAAAATAAAACTAATTATACGAATTAATTTAGTAAAATTGTTAGTTAGTGAAAAAATGTTATTAATAATAGAATGTTCAGCAGACAAATTTAGAGTTACTAAATTATCACTAATAATGTTCTTTCTCAGTTCTTTAATATACATCTCTTGATCTGGTATGACTAGAGATTGTTCCTTTTTGCACATATCTAAGTCCTTCAGGAAATTTGGACCAGTCCATCATATAGGATTCTGAACAAGATTTTCGGACTTTATGCCTCGTGTCAAAAGATCTGCCGGGTTCTCGGATCCTGCGCAGTGAAACCACCTAGATGAGTCTGTCAGTGACTGTATTTCCTTAACACGGTTTGCCACAAACGACTTCCACTTATTTGCAGATCCTTTGATCCAGTACAAGGTGATCTGCGAATCAGTTCATAAATACACAGAAGAGGGTCCCTTGCGATCTAATACCTCTTTGACTTGACAAGTCAAGCGCGCTGCGAGTAATGCACCCAAAAGTTCCAATCGTGGAAGTGATACCTTTTTCAAGGGTGCAACTCTACTCTTAGATGTGATCATATTAATGAAGGATTCATTTCTTGAATTTACTTGTAAATATACGACAGCACCGTAAGCCTTTGGACTGGCATCAGAGAAGGTGTGCAGGATTAATTCGTAATCAGAGTTTTCGGGGAACTGAAAAACATTTCTTGGAATTCTTAGATTTGCTAAATGAGGTAGTTCGGAACACCATTGTTCCCACGTCTTTATAATATCAGGGGGTAATTCTTCATCCCATGACAGATTCCTATGCCAAATTTCTTGTAGTAAACATTTAACTCTAATAGTAAAGGGTGATATTAGACCCAGGGGGTCAAATATTTTGCCTATTACTTGTAAGACAAAACGTTTCGTATTTTTTGTCTTGCTCAAAAATTCTAATAAATTTTCAGTTTCCATCAAAAGTATGTCTTGTTTAGGCTGCCACGATAGGCCTAAAAACCTTGTATGATTTATTGGGGTCAGAGGACTGAGGTAGAGTGCTAAACCCATTCTTTTCCCACGTTTCCATTACTAGTTCGTTATTCGAAACCCATTTCCTGAAATTCATACTCGCCTTCTTCATAACTTGGTTTGATTGTTGAGAAATTGTCAATGCATCTGAGACAGTGTCCGTCCCGGTCACTAAATCGTCAACATAAATGCAATTTTTTAGTATTTCAGTTACTATTGGATATTCTTTTTCAAATTTACTAAGATGTTGTTTAATTGTAGCTGATAATAAAAAAGGGCTTGAATTCAAACCAAAGGTTAGTCTTAGAAATCTATAAATAATTACTTTAAATGTATCACCTGTGATAGGATTGTCGTCTACAAACATAAATCGTAAGACATCTCTGTCTTTTTCATTTATACAAATCTGCAAAAAGGCCTTTTCTAAATCGGCCAAAACAGCAATTTTGTTGAAGCGAAAAAAAATCAATAAATGAAAAATATTTGGGTTAAGATTGATTCCGGCATCCAAACAGTCATTTAATGATAACTGTCCCGCTTCATGTGAACTCGCATCGAAAACAATGCGACATTTTGTGTATACACTGTCTTGTTTAAACACTGTGTGGTGTGTTAGGTAGAAAATCGGATTGTTAGAAAATTCTTCGGATTCGGGAACAATTTCAATAAAGTTCATTTTTAAATATTCATCTAAAATTTTACGATAATTGTCATATAAACTTGGATCACGTTTCATTCTTTTTATGAGATTAGAGAGTCTAATTTCAGCTACCTTATAATTATTTTCAAGATTTTCCCAGTCCCGTTTCCACGGGAGACTAACTTCATATCTATCATTTTTGAAACGCAAAGTTTCCCGGAATTTTTCCATTATTTCTTCGGAATTTACACTACTTGGTTGGTCTTTTATACCCAGTTGCTCTAATTCCCAAAAAACTCTCAAATCTAAATCTTCATTTTTTTCTAATAAATGACACTTATATTTACTTGCATTTTTCTCACAAATTTGGCCTCCTACAATCCAACCTAGCTGTGAGTTTTGCAAAATTATTGAACTATTAGGTATTTTGATTTGACCAGATAAAAGTAATTGGTAATAAATTTCCGATCCCAGTAAAACATGAATTCGTTGTGGTTTGAAAAAACGTGGATTTGCATACTTAATGTTCTCTGGTAAGTTGAGACTAGAAATGTCTACTTCACTTGAAGGGGTTAAACCCGTGATTTTAGAAACCAAAAACATTTTACTCGAATTTTTGAAACTCCGATCCTTATTTGTTATTTCTACATGAATTTTCTTTTTTATTTTACAGATAGAATCATTTAATCCTGTAATTGTGGAATCAATATTATACTTTTTTAATCCCAATATATCAGCAGCATACGTAGAAATTAGTGAAACATTGCTTGCAGTATCTAAAATAGCACGAAAGAATTATATGTATCATTAATTCCCTTTAAATAAATCACAGCTGTTGAAATTAATCCATAACTTGTGTCAGACGAATTAGTTTGTTTATTGTTACTTTGACAGTTTAATGATGAAATATTTGTCCTACATTCTAGCTGGTTTGAATTTACGTTTTCCTCCGTTTTCAATTCTGATTGATTTACGATATAATCACTTTGTTTGTTTTCATAAGTAGTTTTCGAAAAATTGGCGCCGTGAAGGCTACTATGGTGCGTTTTACAACAAACCTTACACTTTTTATTTAATTTATTGCCCCGATTGACACCGTGCATACTTGAAAGACAATTAAAACATAAATTAAATTTCCTCACTTGAGTTAATTTGTCTTGTGGTGATAATTCCAAATAACTCTTACAGCGGTATAAATAATGGGGCTGGTTGCATAGCTGACAGTTAGGTTTTTCGTTCGCTAAAACAAAACTTTTTTGTTTATGGGCAATATCAGGTTTCGATTTTATAACAGAGCTGTTTTTTTTAACATTCTCGAGTGCTTGCGCTCGTTTCAATAAAAAATCAATAAATACTTCCCATTCGGGTAATTCATTACAATCAAGGGACATTTCGAATGCTTTTCTGGTTTCATCATCCAATCGTTGTAAAACAAAATACATTAAAATGGATTCGGACAATTTATTGGCTTCTAGGCCTAGTTGTCTGAGCGCTCTTAAATGGCTCATTAAATTATCAACTAAATTACGGATCTCTCTCGCGTTCTCAATTTTCATTTTGTTGTTGCTTAATAATTCTGAAATGTAACTGTTTACAATTAATCTTTTATTTTCAAACCTTCTTTTTAAGGCTTCAAATAAAGAAGTATATGAATCATCAATATTCTGTAATTGTTTAACAGGACCTGTGAGTGCGGATTGTAAATAATACAATTTTTGTGCGTCATTTAGTTCGATATTTTCATCAATTAAAGTGGTGAACTGCTGTTTAAAATTCATCCACTCAGTGTAACGCCCCGAAAATTGGGGTAAATTAATAGATGGTAATTTAATCTTTGCCTCATTAGAACTGTTTCTATCAGAAATAGAATTTCTACTTTCACTAATATCAGATACAGGTTTTATTAATTGAATTAAACCTACCTCTAATTCTTCTAGCTGGTCTTCGATTTCCATTAACGAGCTTTCGTAATCTTCCAAATCGGCGTCTGTTATGATTGCGTAAGCTTCATTACGCAGTTCGTCGAGCTTTTTCTTTAAATTCTGCACTGAGTTGAATTTCAGTTCCAATTCTTTTTCGTTAAGCTGGCCCTTTAGGGCATTATTTATTCTTGTAATTTGGGCTTTAATGTTGCCCCGTTTCCTATTTAAAACAACAGTACCTGTAATAGCTGGAGCGGTAGTCATTTTTATGAATTTAATACAGAATTTAATTCCGCATCAGATTGAAACTAAATGTCCATAGGTTGTTCGTACAGATTCGAGCTCTGCGGCTCGCGCGGAACAAAAACTTTGTTAGAGCGTCGATAGCTTAGAAAAGGACTTTTGAATACGTTGACTAATCGTATTGAATTACTGAACCACTTAGTTAACACACACAAAATAGAAGAATTTATTTACATAGTGCTACGTACGATTGGCAGCGGTTGATGCGCTGCGCTTACATCCATTCAACTGGCGGGAAAGGGTCCCGTACATCAGCAACATTCTGCGCGCAGTTGCGCCCTCTAACGACAATTGCTATGTGCGGAGGAAACAATATATTTAAGGCTACTGTACATGAAAATTCTAATTTGTCAGGGGCAATGAAATTACAATATTTGAAGTCTTCATTGAGAGGAGATGCCTTTCGTATAATTCAATCTATTTCAATCGTGGATTCTAATTATGAAGTTGCATGGTCGCTTTTGGAAGAACGGTTTTCAAATTCGAGAGAACAAGTTTACGCGCATTTAAAACGTTTTTTAAATATTCCTGTTATTCAGAATGAGTCCCCAGCAGCATTATTAAATCTAATAGATATAACAAATGAATGTATTAGGTCGTTAGAGATTTTAGAACAAAAAGTTGAGGGGTTTTCTACTACAATGTTTGCTTATATTTTGGCTCAAAAATTAGATGTAAATACAAAAATGTGGTGGGAAAGACATCTTAAGCGGGATAATTTACCGAGTTTAACAGAATTGCAAGAATTCTTTAGAGACCACGCGCGTACACTAAGTGCGTCCAAACAAGTAAATACAAAGCAAAATTTTCAAAACGAAAGCCAAACAAAGCTTAGCTTTTCAAAGGTAACATCCATGGTTGCGAATTTAAATGAGAAAAATATGCGCAAATGTGTTGTATGTAACCAGGAAAATCACAGTGTTTTTAAATGTCCCAAATTTCAAAAATTTAATATACAGGAAAGAGTAGATTTTGTGAAAAAAAAACAATATGTGCTTTAACTGTCTTTCAGAATTCCACTGCGTCAAAAAATGTAACTCAACATTCTCGTGTCCAAAATGCCATAAACGTCACAATATACTTCTTTGTTTTGATAGGCGTGAGAGAAATTCCAATGCGGTGGGAAACACAAAAAATTATAGTGATAAGGAAGTGCCAAATGCATTGTCGACGAATGAAAGTAAACCAACATTAAATGTTGAAGCCATACCATTTGAGTTAAATAACCAAATTCAAAATTTCACTGGTACTTCAAATGTGCGATCGAATAATGTTAAAACAGTTCTTCTTTCCACTGCTATTGTTTATATGAGAGATAAATTCGGAAATAAAGTTCCGGTGCGTGCTTTATTGGACAATGGTTCAATGAGCAATTTTTTAACATTGCAGTTAGTTGAAAGATTAGGAATTCGAAAAGAAAAAAGTAATATTTCGGTATCGTGTTTAAGTGGATCCTCTGTAGCGGTAAAAAATAAAACTACTGCCTTGATCAGTAATAATTCGGGAGATTATAGTCGGGAGTTAGATTTCCTTATCATACCAAAGATTTCGCAAATTATGCCCTCGAAATATATTAATATTTCAGAGCTAGGAATTCCAGAGTCTATTATTCTTGCTGATCCTGAATTAAATAGAGCAGGGAAAATAGATCTTTTGCTAGGAGCTGAAGTATTTCTAGAATTGATAAAGGTGGGTCGTATGAAGCTACCAAATTCTAAATTAATACTGCAAAATACGGTGTTCGGTTGCATAGTAAGTGGGAGTGTTTACGATTGTAACGATCAAGAACAAATACATTGTGGGTTAATTACTGAAACAGATTTAAATTTCGAAATGAAAAAATTTTGGGAAATTGAAAGAGTAGAAGAAAGTACACCATTGAGAAATACAGAAGAATTAACATGCGACACCCACTTTATAAACACACATCAGAGAGATATAACGGGCAAATTCATAGTACAAATGCCATTGAAAAAAGATCCTGGTTCTTTGGGAGAATCAAAGCAATTTGCGGAAAATAGATTAAATTCACTTTGGAATAGGCTAGTCAAAAATCCAAATCTTTTAGAGTTATATTGCGCATTTATGGCAGAGTATAGAGAGTTAGGCCATATGGAGGAAGTAGAGAAAACAGATAAGCCAATACATGCGAATTATCTACCTCATCATGCTGTTTATCGCCCAGATAAAAGTTCTACAAAATTGAGAGTTGTCTTTAATGGTTCACATGCAACTTCGTCAGGAGAATCCCTAAATTCCATACAGCTGAATGGAGGTGTCATTCAAGATGATTTGTTTAGCATAATACTTAGATTTCGTACACACCGCTATGCATTTACAGCAGATGTAAAAATGATGTATCGCATGATACTTATCGATAAAAGTCAACGTGATTTACAGCCCATAGTTTGGAAAGATTCTGTAAATGGTGAGATGAAATATTACAGACTATGTACAGTCACATATGGCACAACTAGTGCCCCTTATTTAGCCATGCGCTGCCTTAAACAGCTTGGTATAGATGGTGAATCTCAATTTCCGTATGCTTCTGGTGTGGTACAATCAGACTTTTACATGGACGATGTCCTGACTGGAGCAGCTGACCTAAAATCGGCTAAGAGACTGCAAATTGAGCTTATTCAACTATTAAATACGTGTGGCATGAACTTACATAAATGGTTTATTAACCATCCAGAATTAATGGAGCCAGCCTTTAAAAATGAGAATTACACTTTTGAAAATATGAGTGAAACTAAGGCACTAGGACTTTGCTGGAATGCCAATGATGATACTTTTACTTTTAGTGTATCATTCAGTGAGCAAACCAAAGTAACTAAAAGAAGTGTGCTGTCAAATATTGCTCGCATTTTCGACCCCTTGGGTCTACTTGGACCAGTTGTGACGAAAGCAAAAATTTTCCTACAAAGACTGTGGAGACTGCAAATTGATTGGGATGAAAATCTCCCTACAGCTGAGCTTGATGATTGGTTGCAGTTTTTAGAATCATTAAGAGCCATCAATAATATAAGTGCTGTTAGATACATTTTTACAAATAATCCAGTGCAAATTAAAATTTGTGGCTTTTCAGATGCTTCGGAGAAAGCCTACGGTGTGGCATTGTATGCTGTGTCTTCAAATTCTTCAGGAGAGCAAATTTCTCAGTTGCTTTGCAGTAAAAGTCGAGTTGCACCAATCAAAACAATCACTATTCCTCGCTTGGAGCTCTGTGGTGCAGTTTTATTAGCCAAATTGATGAATAAGGTTGCCAAAACCTTAAAAGTTCTTAAAGAATCTGTTTATTATTATTCAGATAGTACTATTGTATTATGTTGGATTCGAAAACAGCCGTGTGACTTAAAAACCTTTGTGTCATCACGTGTGGCTACGATTCAGAATCTTTCTGATATTAGTCATTGGGGACATGTGGCTTCTTCTGATAATCCTGCTGATCTTGTGTCACGAGGTGTAGATCCAGACAAACTTCTCCAGAGTAACTTATGGTGGAAGGGTCCACTATTCCTAACACAACAAACTGAACCCTCTTTAAATACTGTCGAACTTGAGCAAAATGATAAGGATCTATACAGAAGTGAACTTAAAAAGACTTTTTCAGAGACTTCACTTTTAATATCAGACTGTTCATTTTTTATTGACTATTTTTTGCAATTGAGTAATAATTATGCTAAATTAATAAGAATTCTTAGCTATGTTTTCAGGTTCATTCAGAATGTCAAGAAGCCAAAAGAAAGGTATTCAGGTAAGCTAACATCTGCTGAATTGAAGAAGGCTGAGCAGTTTATCATAAAATCTGTTCAAGAAAAAGAGTTCAGTTCTGAATTCACATTGTTATCTAAGGGTAAGGAGTTACCAAAAAATAGTAGATTACTTTCATTAAATCCTTTCTTGGATAAAAATAATTTAATCAGAGTTGGAGGTCGTCTCCAAAATAGCACGGTAAATTATGCCCAAAAACACCCAATTGTACTGCCCTCTAAACACAAATTAACAGAATTAATTATCGAGTTTTATCACAAAAATATCTACATATAGGACCACAAAATTTACTTTATTGTGTTCGAAGAGAATTTTGGCCTTTAAACGGTAGGGCTATTTGTAGAAAAATTGTACATAAATGTATTACATGCTTTAGGGCCAAACCTAAATTGTTAGAGCAAATTATGGGCGAGCTCCCGAAAGAAAGAATAAATGTAGACTTTGTTTTTAATTGCACAGAAACTGATTTCTGTGGTCCATTTTTGATTAGATATAGAGGTCAACGTAAAGGCATTTATCATAAAGTTTATGTTTGTATTTTTATTTGTATGGTAACAAAGGCAGTGCATTTGGAATTAGTCAATGATTTAACATCTGAGGCTTTTATTGCAACATTAAAGAGGTTTTTTGCAAGACGAGGCAAACCTCGAAAAATTTTCAGTGATAATGCAGGCAATTTTGTGAAGACTATTGTAGAGCTTAAAAGGTTGCATGAATTGGTAAACAAACCAGACCAGAACCTTACTAATTACTTGATATCTGAAGGTATTGCTTGGGAATTTATTCCCCCTAAAGCTCCAAATTTTGGAGGTTTATGGGAATCGGGAGTCAAGTCCTTCAAGTATCACTTTAAACGTGTTGTGGGCAACTCTAAATTAACTTATGAAGAAATGTTAACTATAATTGTCCAAATTGAAGGTATCTGAAATTCGCGCCCGCTTACTCCCTTGAGTACAGATATTGATGACTTGGAGGTCTTGACCCCGGGACATTTTCTTATTGGTCGCCCACTTAATGCCATTGCTGAATCTGACCTGAGTAATATTGAAGATAATAGACTAAACTTATGGCAAAAGACCACTAAAATGGTTCAGACCATCTGGAAAAAGTGGAAAAATAGTTATTTAAGTACATTGCAGCAAAGGCATAAGTGGATGATATCAAAAAACAACCTCAAAATAGGAGATATGGTTGTAATAAAGGAAGATGATCTTCCAGTGTCTAAATGGTTATTAGGGAGAATTGTAGAAGTATTTTTTGGTAATGTTAATAGAATAAGAGTTGTAAATATAAAAACCCCAAATGGAATATATAAAAGAGCAGTATACAAAATTGCTGTATTACCTCTTGAAAAGTAATTCAGTTTTTATAAGAAAGTGTACATTATTGTAAAATTTCTTTATTTATTATGTATTATGTAAAATTGTTTAAATATTTGCTTAAATTTAACTTAACTGTGACTCATTTATATTGTATTTAATTGTATTGTTCTTTATATTTTCTACAATGGTTGTAATTGCAGTGTTTTAGTTTGAAACCCCCCTCAGAGGTTTCAAGAGGGGCGGTATGTTTGATAAAAGGCTATTTAATTTTCTACTGACTTTGTCACCTAGCAACCAAGATATACCTAATTATTTCAAAATGTAAAAAGTTTTCTGTGCAAACGATTTTTTGTGATAAATACATTATCTGTTTTATTTCTTCAGCTTTTACCTAAGCTGTGTGAAACAATATTCTTTTTGTTTTGAGTTTGATTAGAATGTTTTTTAATGAGTTATGTGAAAAAATGTTACGGTTTTTATTGGAGTTGTGTTTTGTGAAATTATTAATGTTCGAAAGAACCTGAGTTGAGTTTACTCATGAGAATAAACTGTTTAAAATGAGAGATGAGTATTTAATTTTGAGTTTAGTAAAATATTAATAAAATAAACTTTCGAATAAATTGAATTCTTCAAGAGGTACAAGTGGTCTGGAATTTAAAATTCCTTCTATTTGAGGAAGAATTCTTCATATGTCAACCTAGAATTACCTAAAACTCTTTTAAAATGATATTTAAATGACTTTACACCACTTTCCCAGAGACCACCAAAATTAGGTGCTCTTGGAGGAAGAAAATTCCAATCAATTCCCTCAGTTGACAAATAATTTGAAAGTCTCTCATCTGGATTTAAAACTAAGTTATGTAATTTAGAAAGCTCGTTATTAGCTCCTATAAAGTTTGTGGCATTGTCCGAATATAATTTCGAACACAAACCTCTGCGAGCCACAAATCTTTTTAAACATTCCACAAAGGCTTCCGATGTTAAGTCAGTTACAATTTCAAGGTGAATGGCTTTTGTGACTAAGCATACAAATATGCACACATATATTTTGTGGAAAATTCCTTTTCTTTGATTTCTATACTTAATAAGGAATGGCCCACAAAAGTCAACCCCTGAACAATTAAATGGAAAATCAGGAGTTACCCTCTCTTTTGGTTATTTTAAACTAAATATATTAATTGACGCTTTTCCTTTTTTCTGAAGTGATTAACTAATTACACTTTTGTTAAATGATTTATGTGACCGTACCCTTGTTCTTAAAATTCTAAGTATCACCATAGGATTTAACCAAGCTTAGACTGTTACTAAGTCGATAAATTATATTTTTATACTGTCTTTTCCGAGTTGGTTCTTTAACTTGTGACAAAATTTTTACCTTTAAACATTATGTTTGATTAAAACTATTGTCATTTTGTGTTTTAAAGTGTAACTGCCACTACATTTGGTAAGGGTGATAAATGTTTTAAGATTATGCATCCAGTTCACTAGCAACTTTTTTTAGACTACAGCTATGAATACATTATATAACATAGTAATGGACTAAAAAGTAAATATTTTTAAACGACTTTATACCAAAGTAATTTCTTCTACGATGTATCAAACGTTTAGAAACACCTGATGAATACTCATAATACTCATTTTTTATGTTAATGAGTTAAATATCCTAAGAATATAATTCTCTAACATAGGTGAGGACTGTAGAAAATATTATGTAATATATCGTCTTTACTTGTCTGTTACTTAATTTAAGACGATTAATAATTACACAACCTATATGTTGAACAGATTTGCTTATGAAACTAGTCGTTGGGGGCCACCGTAAGACTTACCCATCATGGATATGTATATGAAAATAAAACATGTGAAACTATTTATAAAATGCATTGCAATTCATAAACGAAATTTAAATATTGTTAATATACATAGTAATGCTATATTAAAGAACTGTTGATGTACCAATTTCGACAAATTATATAAAATGCCAAACTACTCAAGTAGTACCGAACTGCGTAAAAGAAACATCCTTATAACTCCAAAATTAATAATTCTATTAACTAACAATTAACTGCGTCGGATTAAGCGTTTCATTTTCAATTAAAATATACTTCTGAATTGAAATTTGAATGAAATACAGGGTCATGAAAAATCGAAGAAAGTGGAAAACACAATTACAAATATCTCGGCAACTAATAATCCGATCGACTTCGTTTTATATGCAAAATGTGTGTTATTTTATTGCCTTTTACGTCCATTCCTTAGAACAAAAAAATTCGAAAATTTTTATATACCTTTCATCAGAACGAATTTTTCGAGAGTCCGAAAAAAATAGTTCCGGATTATCGAGGTTGCTGATATTAAATAGGGTTCGTCCCATTCTTATATACTAACTACATACAAAATTTCAAGTCTCTATCTCAATTTGTTCGGGAGATAGAACGTTTACAGACAGACAGACGGACGGCAGAAATTTTTTTTCTAAAAATATGTTTTTCGGAATCTCCACTATCTAAAACGTGTAAATCCGTCAAAAAAAATTTTGATTTTCAAAACGATTGCAAGACTTACCCTATACTACGTATGATGGGTAAGTAAAAAACAGTGTCATGACTCTTGTCACCAGTCAATTTGTGCTAAGAACTACTTGAATATTGTTTTTAAAAAATGATTTCGAAAATTTAGGATACTTTACTATCTTAACCTTATTTTAAACTTTATTTCATCACATTATTCATTGAAAAACTATTACAACAACCATTAAATGGCATTTCATGTATTAATGAACAATTACAATGCATATCCCTATCGACGAATGGCATTCAAAATAAAAAATCTTGCAATATATATACAATTAAGAATGAATTATTTCACTATTTGCATGTAACTCTAAAACTTTGTTTACCAGTGATGACAATCCAACAAAAAATGGGACTATTATGGATTTTTATAACTAATACGAGATTCTATTTCCTTTTTTTTTTTGCATTGTATGAAATACATAATATTTTTTTTATGTTACTAATAATACAATTTAAGTTTTTGAAATTACAGCAATTCTGTGATGCGAATTAGAAATTTAAATAATTATTATCATATTGATTTAAACGATTATCAAATAAAAAAAATTATAGAAAAAGGAGCATGATTTTAATGTTGATTTTAACAGCATATGTATGCAAAACATCTACCATATCCTTATCTTAGCAGAAATTAATGATTGATGATATAGCCTCGGAAAATGAGGTTGGGATACAATTTAAACTTATCACGTGCAAGATACTGCATTGACTATATTAAATAAAATTTACGAATTAACTCGTTATACTTTTAATCACCAAAACCAAAGTCTTTACTTTTCATTTACATTTAATAATACAGAAAAAATTTCACAATTCGGAGATATGTTATTAGCGATTAGAGATTTGCACAATAAACAGTCTTCTTCATTACATCCAAAACATCTTTTAAAAAATACCTCAGTCTCATCTCGAACCATAATACACAACCTTACCCGATTATTTTGCAAAAAATATTTTTTTTTTCAATTTTACTTTCTTCTTTCATTAAAAAAAATATATTATCGTTTTTACTGTTTTTCCCCGTCTGTTTCATGATGAAAAAAGATGCAATTTAAATGCTAACATTGCTGTAATATGCGCATATGATTTTCACATACGTCATATTACATTTTTTAATTAATTCCCTTTCTCAAAGGAACGGTATGTCTTTTTAAATTTATAATATAAAGAAAATGTTTATTTGATACGCGTTGTGCAATGTTGTATTTTTTACAGTCTTGTAATGAAATTATTATTCTTCTACGCAGATAACATCTTAAATTTTGCTGTAAACATACAAACTTGAAGAAGATGTTCTTCAATTTTAAACTTTTCTAAAGTTCTTGTTTTTTGAAAAATAGCTAAAACAAATAAATAAATAAATACTGTGATTAAAAATTCATGAATTCCTTCTCATAGTTTTCTCATATTCATACGGAATATCTTTTTTGCAACATTTCGTATTCAGTTTCAACAGTACATTTCGGACATATTTATCAAAATTTGGCAACGTTCCTGTTTAATAAATACAGAAAAGTAGCATAAAATTAATTTAAAAAGAAACTGAGATAAACTTTTTCTTCCACATCATATCGCTTTCAAATTCTTTAACTTTTGCAAATTTTAAAGTTTTTTTTTTTTTTCTACTACTCGAAAGAAAAAGCTCTCTCCCCAAAAAATATAATTTAAAACATTTTTCTAACGCACATAGCCTTTAAAAAAATAAAAAGGGATAAGGAAATAATTTAACTCGTGTCTGGAATTTTAATATTTATATTTACATAAACGATATTTTTTCGCTTTAATAATAAATATGTTTTTTTTTTTTTACATTTTAGTAAAATTTAAATATTTTTTACTTTAAAAATATTTCAGCCTATTTTCAATCTAATAAAATTCAAAATTTTCTAAATGATATACATTTTTATAAAAAAAAATGTATAATAAATTATACTAAAATGTGTATATGTGTATAAAATTATACGAAAATGTAAAATAATAATAAATTTTAATTTTATCGATTAATCTCCTATTTTAAAATTAAAGATATTTCGAATTCCGCAGAATTCGCGGAGAACAACGTTTTCGCGTATCCGTTCGAGGTACTTACGTACGTCCCTTGTGCCCATACTTTAGAAAAATCTTATATAACACATACCGTCTACATTTTTAAAAGATAATATAGAATTAGATTGTATTTACGTTCCTAGAATTACTGGGTGAGTGCAAAAGTTATACACGTTTTGAAGATATGTAAATATCAAGTACGAATGTTACAGCTGGCGTTTCAAGGATAAGAAAGTGGCCAATAACGCGTATAGTAATAGAATATGCATAGGGCAAAGTTTGACAGAAGAACACGTGCCGAAATGGAAACAGCATGCCAAGCAAGAAAAACCACATCGGACATTGTTTATTGTATGAGTATGACAAAGCCGTTACAGAACCGCAGCTTTCTTGCAGGATATGCCAAATGTATGCGGAGGATATCACGGATGATAGCACCTGCTGTCGTCGATTTAGGCAATTCCAGGATGAAGGCAGGAGCTGTAATAATCATTCTGAATCTGGTTGTTCATGAATTGTTTAAAAATTGATTAAAAATTCTCCACACCCAACAATCACAAATTAGCGGAAACATTTGCGGAACATAAAACATTAGTCTAAATGCGGATGACTGAGTTTGATTTTATTACCAAGCTCGATCAGTGGATACGATACCACCCTAAAGTAAGGCTATGGGAAGAAAAGTGTTTCTTTGCTTTTCTGTAACAGTAAAGAAACATTTTTTTAAACAAATTGTAATGGGTGACGAGAAGTGTATACCGACCGTAATATGATGCGTCAAATGGCTATGATCCCATATTGCAGAGCTTATTCCATCGACCTAAACATTCCAAAAATGCTTTGCTCAGTGTATGGTGGGATGCCAAGAGAATAGTGAAATAGTGAATCAGGCGGTCCATGCACCAAATCAATCGAACAATGAAGACCTATTTTGTCAACAATTGGACAGACTGTGAGCAAAACTCGCATCTAAATATCCAGTACTTATCACTAGCATAGGTATTCTCTTTCATCACGATAAAACCTAGAGCTGTTTTAAAATCTCGGCAAAAATTCCTGATATTTGTTCAAATGTTTTGCCTAACCAGGCCTATATGTCCAACCTTGCACCTTTCATTTATTCCCTTTTATGGTCTATACTCAAACGCATTCACCAGTCAAACCATTAATCATGTGAATACTGTAAAAAAGGCATTACAATGGTATTTTTATACAAAACAGAGGAGTTTTGTTCGCATGGTATTCGCTTAATGCGTAACAGTTGGCACGAGGTCACATATAATGATGGTGTTTGCGTGAATTCATAGGTGATTAACTTTTTGTGTTTTTCTCCCGTCTGTTTTCACTAAAAACGAATAGAACTTTTGCGCTCACTCAATACAATCATCCAGAAGCTGAGATGTCTAGAATTTAAGAGCTAAAAGACGAAAATGAATCACTCGAAAATATTTCAATTCAAAGATCAATCTCTGCAGTTATTGTTCTCTTTTTTAGTGATTTACTGACTTCGATTGTTATGAAACTTCAACACAAAAGTAAATACAGAATATTAATATTACAAAATACGATAAACCAGTATAACAATGCGAGGCTTTTGTAGTAGAAACTGAGAAATAGTTTACTGATACTTTTTTCATGGATTTTAATTAACAGCAGTTTCTTGCAAGTTATGTGTTTTAACGAAATTTAAGTGTACTGTGTCAAAATACTATCCAAAAAAAAGAAGTATGATAAAGAGATCAATTATTTTTGTACGTTTTGTATGTTCATAGAAAAATATGTTATTGAAATCGTTTACACTCATGCCAGAGCTTAGCACTTCAGAATATTTTTTAGAAGTAACTAACATTTTTGGAATACGTGTTTAAACTTATTTAAAAAGCAAGGTTAACTAACTGGAAATAACATTACTCAAGCAGAATATACTATTAAAAATTCCTGGGGGGGGGATGAGACGCTCTGTAAATTTACACTAATTCTCTGTTAAATGCATTCGATTGAGTTTCTCGCTTTTCATTTTACAATAATTTCCATTTTCGTTTTCCTTCGAATTGAATATTTCCAACTGAGCGAAAAATTACCTAAGCCGGGAATTGAACCAAAATCCTTGGCTTAAAAGGCTAATGTTTTACCGTTTAAGCTAATAGTTCCGACAGCCGGCAAACATTTTTCACTCAGATAAATCTAATTTGTCATAACATCTGGTCCGTCATCTAGACAGCTGGGTAGAATAAACCGCAGGTAAAGGAACTCCGAGTAGTAATGGGTATTTAGATATATTTTTATTTTTTAATAATCAGTCTGGTTGGTAATGTTATCATACAAACTGAATGTTTCCAATTGTGTGAAAGCTCAGTGGCTTTGCTGTTGAATTTTTTTTTTATCATGAATACAAAAAACGCGTGCGGAGGCGTCATAGTTAATTTTTCTGGTACTGTTTACTTTTTTATAATCATTGCTGAACATGATGTAAGGCAGTATTTTCATATTATGGCAATATTCATTTAAGAAAGCCTTTCATTTCATTTAAGAAAACAATACTGGTTTTACTTATGAGTATACTAGCAATTTTTTTTTTTTTACCAAATCGTGTTTTAACAAATTGTTGAAAACACTTTAAAAATGTTACAGTAGTCCACTGTTAAAGCTGTTTACACAGTTAAAAATTTTCTGTGGAATTACAGGAAATCTAAGGGTAATGCATTATCTTAAGTCTTATATAAAATTACAAAGATTACAAAAAAGAGATTCTGTTAAATAGCAAAGATTCGGTAAGTTTAGAATATATGTATTCTAAACTTACCGAATTGTTATTTTAAATAAATTGTTGAAATAAATTGTTATTTTAACTGCAAAATAACATCGTTAAAAATACATAAGACAAAATAATGCAAATTTGCTTTTAATGATAACAATTTAATTTTAGTTTTTAAAAATAACGTATCACTTAAATTTCAGTGACCTTCAAAGAGCTTGAACTTTCCAGGTAAATTTGAACTGATGTAGCATTAAACTTTAACACATTTTGTTTCTAGTCGGTCTGGGATTTGAACCACAAACTTGATAGTGGGAGAACAGCTTGCTGCCTCAGCTATAGAAGCGATCGGTATTGATTTCAAAATATGTCTTTCATCATTCAGTGGAGAAAAATCTAAATTAAATCTGATGAGATGATTTTTCCCTTTCTATATTATTTTAAATTAAAAAAAAATCTTTAATTTAAATTTTTCTTTTATACTTCTAATAACATTGCAAAAGAATATTAAAAGTATGCATTTTGATTTACAAATGCAAAAGAGATAAAAATAACTTTAAATAAAGACGTGGAAATCCCTACGATATAAGATAAAGAAACTTTGTGTAAAAGTATAACCAAACAAAGTCAATCGAATGCATTTAACCGAAAACTAGTGTAAATTTACACAGAATTTTGTTTTTTTCTGTGATTTTACAGAAATTTTTAACAGTTTACTGTGTCAGACGCCCGAAGAAAAACACTCTCTAATGATATATCATTCATCCTTTTGTGTTTTGTTATTGCATAGAAAAGGTGATGTTGACAAAATAAATGATATATTTTATTATAATAGACATTACGAAAGCTTTATACTTCTTCAATATATGTATAAAACAAAAAACAAACTGCTGTTTACAGATGTTCATGCTAAAAATTACACTTTTCAAATATTAAATCAACGGTGAGTGTATGTTATATTCTTACCACATATTCTCGATGAACTGTGCCAATCTTCTAAAAAATCTACTTTTAAAGTTTCGCAGTTAGATTTACTTATTTTAATATTCTCAGAATCTTAGATATAGTCGGTAGCAGAAAACATGCAAAATTTCCCCAGAATATGTGACTTTACTGACAGTTGCGCTCCTTAGCGATTTAATAATCGAAATGTGTAATTTTAAACGTGAAACATTTACAAAAAAAATTTTCGTTTGATAGCTTTATTTAAGAGTCATTTGCATAAACATAAAAAAGTTTAGCGTAATTGACTTTAAAATGTAATATTTACATGTTGTTTTCAATTTTGTAATATGTTAACGGTGAGTGTATGTTACATTATTACCACATATTCCCGTGAAACTATGCCAACCTTCTAAAAAATTCTACTTTTAAAGTTACCGCAGTTAGAATTACTTATTTTAATATTCCCTGAATCGCAGATGTTGTTTTTAATTTTATAATATGTCTGATATTATATGCATTTTAAATTTTAAAACTATGATTTAGACATAATATTTTATAATTATTTTTCTCTCATATCATAATTTTATAAATAATATTTGGCGTAAATTGTGAAATATGAATATATATAATTAAATAAAATGTAACTACTCAGAATATATTTGTTAAAAATACAAAACTTTGCCCATTGGTGCAAAAAAATAACAAGAACTTTAATAAGAACTTGTACAATGAAAATAAAATAAAATATAAAACCAACGCTTCGAACCGTCTTTAGGAAAATACGGTGGTGAAATGACTAAAAGTATACTTCCTGAGTGAGGGATAATATTTTCAATAAAATAAAATCAAAAGTTTGAATATGTTGCCATCTACGCGAGAGGAAAAATTAAAATACTGAAAACAGATACAAATTTAAGATTTTATGGTGTTATGCCTTTTTTGGTATATTATGCGATAAATTATCATTACAAGGTTATTTTTCTCGAGCAATGATTTCAATAGATTCTCTAATTTTGCTTTCATGTGGGTTATTGCACAGAACTATGATGTTAGCCTCTTCAAAGTTAATATGACAACCCTTGTTAGCCAAGCAGAAACGAGCAAGAGCTGTATTCTGTTTATTGTGTCTAATATCCCTGTGATGCCCCTTAATTCTTACTAAAAGCTTACGTGTTGTCATGCCGATATAGACTCTTTTTAGCATTTTTTGACAATATGATAGATATTTCATTTATAGGTATAGGTATTTTACTTGCTCAGGAAGCAAATTTTCGTCATTTCACCATCATATTTTCCTAAAAGCGGCCGCAGAAGACAGCTGAAAACGTTGGTTTCATATTTTATTTTATTTTAATTCTTTAAATTATAATTAAAGTTCTTGTTTTGCGCATCAGTGATCAAAGTTTTGTATTTTTAACAAATACATTCTTAGAAGTTAATATATTTTATGGCGCAGTTATCCAGTACATGTTCATAAACAAAATGTGTGTTTTGAGGATAGAAAAATTCTTAAAAAATGCATTCTTGTCAAGTTTTCTCTATGCTCTGGAGTTGATAAGGTTAATAAATTCATTTTAACTTAAGTTAAAAGTTAAGATTGTAATTATTAAGTCGTTCGAAAAATCGTGTCCATTTGGGGACATAAATTCCTACTGAAAAATTCTATCATTTAATTATTAGATAGTGTTTCCGATATCTAATGTTTAGTAATAAATAGGCAGAATTTTCCGGTACGAATTGATTTTTCCAAACGGACACGACTTTCTGAAAAACCCAATACATAATAAAGTTGCTGCATTATACCAGTTGTACAGGGTGATCCAGAAGTCAGGACGAAATTTAAAAACGAATAATTCGAAAATGAATCAAGACACAAACATTCGGTTTGCATTAAACAGATGGAAAAAAAACGTGTTTTGTGTAGCTACGAAAAAAATAGTTCTGTCGGCAACCATCAAATGGCTCAATCGGATTTCTGAAATGCAAGCGCGACATGTACTCCAAATAGTCACCTTTATGCAAGATAAACATGTCATTATGCTCTGCCTGTGCAATGCTTGCTACGCTAAATATTCGGGGGAGGATCGCTTTATCAGTCTCTACTTTAATCACGCATGGCCTCCTGGATCTGCCGATCCCTGGACTTTTGGCTACCCTGGGGCTTTTGGTTATGGGGATTATTGAAGTCAAAAGTGTACCGCGACAGTAATAAGAAAATAAGAATTTAAGCTCAGCCGCAGGAACAAGGAACCGTCCCTGCGGCTGTCCCTCCTGCGCCCACCGTGCCACCGCCACCCTCCTGCGCCCACCGTGCCACCGCCACTCTCCTGCCCCCACTATGCATCCCCCTCCCCGAACGCCCTCTAGTGGAAAAAAGGAACATTCTATTATAACAGAGAGGTGAACAACCTTCCCAATTCAAAAAATATTATCAATCACATCTCAACATTCAATCATACTATAAGATGAAGATTAAATTTATATTTGAATTTTGCATAACCGTAATTTTAATGAGTATTATTAATTAAGCGAAACAATTAAAATCTCAGTTTTCAACCATTTTATTTAGATTTCTTCAACTACAAGATGAGATTGTCAATTTAACACAAGAAAGTTAAACATATATTTGAATTTTGCTTGATAGACATCTTAATAAGTATCGTTAATTAAGTAAAAAACAATGGAAAATATAGAGTTTTATAGAAAAAGACTGATTTTTTACTATTTTTATCAACTTAAGAGAGAAAACTTAAACGTACATTTCAGTTTTTCAACAGCTATAACCTTAATGAGCATTGATTATTAAGTAAAAAACAATGGAAAATATCAAGTTTTATAGAAAAAGACTGATTTCTTACGATTTTTATCAACTGCAACATCAGTGTATCGACTTACAAGTTGACAGTTAAACATGCATTCTAGTTTTTCAACAGCTATAATCTTAATGAGTATCGTTAATTAAGTAAAAAACAATTGAAAATATCAAGTTTTATAGAAAAAGACTGATTTCTTACGATTTTTTCAACTCAAACTTCAGAATATCAATTTGATAGAAAGAAATTTAAGCATGCATTCCAGTTTTTGACAACCATTTCCTTCGTGAACATTATTAATTAAGCAAAACAACGGAAATTATTAAATTTTTAACTGATTTCTTCATGTTTTTTTAATTTTTTTTTAATATAAAATCAGAATACACAACGTAAAATAGAAATTTAAACATATTTTTTAGTTTTTGAACAGACGTTACCTCAAAGAATTTCAATAATTGAACAATTAACAAAGGAAACTAATGATTTTTTTAACGAAAAAAGACGAATTAAACGAATTTGGTTAACTTTTACTCTAAATGCAAATTTCATCATACTTTTATATACTAAGTAGAATTTTAATGCATAAACGAACACATTTCAATAAATACTCAACACACACACACAAATTTGAAAACAACACCTGCTTCTTGTGACGTCATACTGAAACCAAAACTTGTTCCTCCGAATTCCCTCACCATGTCTTTTCACCCCCATCTCCCCCAATTTTTTACCTTAGGTAGGGAAATGGACAAAGCAATGCCCTCTCATTCTTGTATATTTAGAAGTCTGGGAGAAAAAAAGAGACATTTTATGCACTCCAATTTCATAACAGTTACTGCAATATCCCAAAATTTGAATTTTGGAAGACATTATCAGTATAATTAATTAAACAAAATAATAAAAATATTATTTTTTGAGGGGAAAAGGTGAATTTAAGCGAATTTGATTAGTTTTACAATAGTCTTTTGAACTGCAACTTGGAAATATATATTTCTAACAGAAGAATTAAACGTATATTTTAAATTTAACAACAAAAACTTAACAAGTATCATTAATTTAACAAAAATAAATATCAATTTTAAAGAAAAGACGAATTTGAATAATTTTACACTAGTATTTTCAAAAGCAATATAGAAATATCAATACTTATTCACATATTTCACTTATTCACTGTATTCAATACTATATTTAATAAATTTGGAAACACTTTAAGAATTTTCTAATCTATAATTAAATATTAGCTGTATATTTAATGTTACCCATGTTTTCAACATTAGTTCATAATCATGAATTTTGTATTTTAAATACCATGTATTCAGGTTCAGATTATTTTCACTTGAAATCATACAGAATTTTTTAACAGAGTTTGTTTTTGAAATCATTGAAGCAACTGTATTTAATATTTTTAACACCAATTTTCTAAGATTTTCTAACATTTTCCGATTATACATTCTTCAGAAGTACATTTCTAAATGCTACAATCACTTTACATATCGAAAAGATATCATTGAGTCAACTGTATTTAATATTTTTAATACCAATTTTCTAAGATTTTTTAACATTTTCCGGTTATACATTCCTCAAAAGTTATTATTACGTATTCTAAACATTAGAAAATATTAATTTTAAGAATAAAAAGACGAATTTAAACAAATTTTATTAGTTTTACACTATTTTTTCTCACCTCCTACACGGATATATCAATTTTAACAGAAGAATTAAACGTATATTTTAGTTTTTAACAACAAAAATGTAATAAGTATCATTAATTAAACAAAAATAAATATCAATTTTCAAGAAAAGACAATTTTTTACACAAACTTTGAAATATATTTGCTTACATATATTGTTACAGTATATTACTAAACATAAACTTTTTAAAAAGTTTGAATGTCTTTACAAAGGGTTCATACTTATATTTTTCACGTCTTGGCTGCATTCGAAATCTTACAACAAAAGTATACTTTTATTATTATTATTATTATTATTATTATTATTATTATTATTATTATTATTCTAGAAAATCCAAAAAATCGTTTCTTGCTGCTTTAGACACTGGACATATTAAAACTACTGCATCCATATAATTAATTAAATTAGGACATGATTCATCTTACACTTCAAAATTTCTGAATTTTTACAATACTTATTTTCATCAAACTTTATTCTTGATCCTATATATTTTAATAGCACAGAATTTTAACATCTGTTTTTATCTACTTAGCAGAAAATTATTAAAACACCCAACAACATTTTCCAAATATTATCTTTACAATTTAATAATGCAAAACATACACGAATACAAAGTTTTATTTTTACAAACATTTCATATTTCAAACCAAACTATTCGAAATTTTCACAACATAAGAGCAAACATTAGACGAACTTTTTAACATTAATATTGCTTAGATCTTTTCATCATAACTTTTAACTATGATAATTATCCATTTTTAGGTTGATTGTCGAAAAACTGTAACTGAAAGTACATAAACTTAATGTAAAAAACCATGTTCTCACACAATTTCTTGAAATTCAACAAAGAATTGACTATTACTCCAATACTTATCTACTTCAATCACGACTCTCGATAGTATATAGATATTGCATCATTACATACTTACAACTCTTTTCAAACGTTTATCAGAAAATCAAGAAAATCAAAGTCTAGTAGTTATCACACCTGCTCCTCATAAATATTACTATCATATGAAACAGTAAAGAAAATTAATAGGTATTTAATATTTAATAACCTCATACGTGAAATTACTGATGAATGGGAATACTAATAATCAATAAAATCAACTGTTGGACAAAAAAATAGTACAGATTACCGAAAATTCAAATCATTTTTTCTACAAAAATTACAAAAATTAACAAATGAATGACAAGTTAGAGAAATAACTAAAAAAAATAATGAACATATTTACAAATTTATTAAAATCACACCTTTTTCTGGATTACAAACCACAATTTCTTGAAAAATTTAACACCGAATTTGTAAGATTTTAATACTAGTATTACATTCACTCAATAAATATTCAAAATTAAAAAAAAACAATTTTTTAGTCTCATCAATAAGCAGAAATTCTATATTAAAAGAATATTTTCATAGTAGTACTTATAAAAATGAGAGTTTACAAACTGATTTTCTTAATTTTATCACATTTAAACTTAATTTTTATAAATAAAACATTATTTAATCAAATTTTATACTTTCTAATTCAGTAAAATTCAATACTTTTTTAGTTTTTAAACAATACCACAATATTTATTTACATCAAACTTGATTCTTTACCTTTCATATTTCCACATTACACAAGTGAGTTAAATACTAACTTGGAACGGGAGTTGAAGTCAATTGATTCAATTCGATTTTCATCGTATACGCATTGCCCCTACACGAAATTTCTTACTTCTATAATCATCTAATGTATTAAAACTAATCTACTCATATTTTTAATCAATTCATCAGATGTTTCATCTCGCACTTCTGAATTATCATCCACCAAGTTGCTTAAAATATAAATACTATCTTTATAGTTTTAATGTAGTATACATGACTAATCTTGAGTTTCCATCTATACTATTAATCAAATTATCATATGTTTCATCTTACAGTTCAACGATTTCTGAATTATCGTCCATCTAGTTGTTTAAAATATTAATAAAATGTTTATAGTTTTTGATTATACATAGTATGTATGAATACAATCTTTAATTTTTAACAGTTCATATTTCAAATAACCTATTTTCGAAACCAAACTATGTGAATTTTATCACAATGCTTATCATCATACAGAGATTTGTGTTTCATACTTTTTTTAAAAATTATCAGATATGTACTCCTCATAGGAATTTCTATCATATGAATAAATGAAAAAAAAAATAATTTATATTAAACGTACAACGAAATTTGATTGCAATATATATGTATTTAATAAAATTAAATAAATAAGCGATTATTTATACATTAAACCTTTACTAAATATATATTTCTTGCGTTATACAGATGTTTCAACAAGATGAACCAAAACAGCAGCAAATTTCAGAAATTAATGATCTGAATGATTCATCCCTAGCACATGTAGCGTTAATGAATAATACATATGTAAGTACTTATATGAAAAATACTCGAATTCGTATATGTAACGTAATTAGAGTAATATAAAATGATTTGTCTTACTGCCTACACTTTAACACAGTACCACACATGCCCACACTTTACAGAATAATTTCAAAGTTTTCTAGAAATACAAACAAAAAATATTTACAATATAAAAAAATTACAAAAGTGAAAAGAAAAAACACAAATGTAAAACAAAAAAATCACAAAGGGAAAAACTCAAAACAAAGTTTTTGAAAAAAGAAAATTTACAACAAAAACTTTTTTTACAAAAACCAAAACTTCAAAAAATATTTTTACAAAAAATTTTTTTTCAAAAACATTTTTTACAAAATTTTTTTTTTCAAAAACATTTTTTACAAATTTTTTTTTTTCAAAATAAGTTTTTACAAAAGTAAAATATAAAAAATCACAACGTTAAAAAAATGAAAAAATTTTACAGTATGCAATGGCGAAACCATTGTATTTGCTATTACAAAAGAACAAAATTTTTGATACTTTTTTCATAACTTTTTTTGAAATTTTTGCAACTTTTTTTGCAATTTTTTTTACACTTTTTTTAACTAAAATTTTTCATTTTTTTAACGTTTGATTTTTTATATTTTACTTTTGTAAAAACTTATTTTAAAAAAAAATTTTGTAAAAAATGTTTTTGAAAAAAAAATTTTTTGTAAAAAATGTTTTTGAAAAAAAATTTTTTGTAAAAATATTTTTTGAAGTTTTGGTTTTTGTAAAAAAAGTTTTTGTTGTAAATTTTCTTTTTTCAAAAACTTTGTTTTGAGTTTTTCACTTTGTGATTTTTTTGTTTTACATTTGTGTTTTTTCTTTTCACTTTTGTAATTTTTTTATATTGTAAATATTTTTTGTTTGTATTTCTAGAAAACTTTTAAATTATTCTGTAAACTTGTATATTTTTTCATACATCTGCTGATTTTGTATGTTCTTATACATTTTTTAAGTTGTGAAAGTGTTATTTCACTTAAAATGTTATGTATTCCATTAATGTAATAGGTTTTAGAAAAATAAACACAACGATAAATGTATATAAAAGAATATTTATGTGAACATTTAAAGAATACATTGCAAAATAATATCTATACATTCACGCTGATTAGAAAAATCACGGGTAACAAAATTTCTTTTCAGCTGTGTGTATGTCTTCCAAATTTTAAGTTTGAGATATTGTGGTAACTGTTATGAAAATATGGTGGATAAATAGTCTAAATATCTTCCTTTATTTCTAAATTCTTCAAACGTCTGACTAATTTTTGAATATCTTCACTAAGTTTACATATAACTGACGATGCTTTATATGATGATGTGTGCATTTTTGATTCACATCTTCTTGAAAACCGCATTTGGTAATCTTCCCAAGTGTAAGGTTTTTCACCTGTATGGATTTTTGTTTGTTCTGTCAAATTCCATTTACATAAGAAGTGTTTGTAGCAAATAAAACACATCTGTAATAGAAACAAATGCAAACAATTAGGATTATCTTCAACAATATAGGTAAAAATGTATTTGTTAAAGTGTAGGCAGTAAAACAAATCATTTTATATTACTCTAATTACGTTACATATACGAATTCTAGTATTTTTCATATAAGTACTTACATATGTATTATTCATTAACTCTACATGTGCTAGGGATGAATCATTCAGATCATTAATTTCTGAAGTTTGCTGCTGTTTTGGTTCATCTTGTTGAAACATCTGTATAACGCAAGAAATATATATTTAGTAAAGGTTTAATGTATAAATAATCGCTCATTTATTTATTTTTATTAAATACATATATATTGCAATCAAATTTCGTTGTACGTTTAATATAAATTATTTTTTTTTCATTTATTCATATGATAGAAATTCCTCTGAGGAGTACATATCTGATAATTTTTAAAAAAAGTATGAAACACAAATCTCTGTATGATGATAAGCATTGTGGTAAAATTCACATAGTTTGGTTTCGAAAATAGGATATTCGAAATATGAACTGTTAAAAATTAAAGATTGTATTCATACATACTATGTATAATCAAAAACTATAAACATTTTA
Source organism: Maratus speculifer (assembly GCA_964019185.1). Classification (NCBI taxonomy): domain Eukaryota; kingdom Metazoa; phylum Arthropoda; class Arachnida; order Araneae; family Salticidae; genus Maratus; species Maratus speculifer. The sequence goes on along the minus strand of OZ025292.1, from coordinate 43,668,625 downwards.
TTAATATTTTAAACAACTAGATGGACGATAATTCAGAAATCGTTGAACTGTAAGATGAAACATATGATAATTAGATTAATAGTATAGATGGAAACTCAAGATTAGTCATGTATACTACATTAAAACTATAAAGATAGTATTTATATTTTAAGCAACTTGGTGGATGATAATTCAAAAGTGCGAGATGAAACATCTGATGAATTGATTAAAAATATTAGTAGATTAGTTTTAATACATTAGATGATTATAGAAGTAAGAAATTTCGTGTAGGGGCAATGCGTATACGATGAAAATCGAATTGAATCAATTGACTTCAACTCCAGTTCCAAGTTCGTATTTAACTCATTTGTGTAATGTGGAAATATAAAAGGTAAAGAATCAAGTTTGATGTAAATAAATATTGTGGTATTGGTTTAAAAACAAAAAAAGTAGTGAATTTTACTGAATTAGAAAGTGTAAAATTTGATTAAATAATGTTTTATGTATAATAATTAAGTTTAAATGTGATAAAATTATGAAAATCAGTTTGTAAACTCTCATTTTTATAAGTACTACTATGAAAATATTCTTTTAATATTGAATTTCTGCTTATTGATGAGACTAAAAAATTATTTTTTTGTTAATTTTGAATATTTATTGAGTGTATGTAATACTAGGATTAAAATCTTACAAATTCGGTGTTAAATTTTTCAAGAAATTGTGGTTTGTAATCCAGAAAAAGGTGTGATTTTAATAAATTTGTAAATATGTTCATTAACTTTTTTAGTTATTTCTCTAACTTGTCATTCATTTGTTAATTTTTGTAACTTTTGCAGAAAAAACATTTGAATTTTCGGTAATCTGTACTATTTTTTTGTTCAACAGTTGATTTTATAGATTATTAGTATTCTCATTCGACAGTAATTTCACGTATGAGGTTATTAAATATTAAATACCTATTAATTTTCTTTATTGTTTCATATGATAGTAATATTTATGAGGAACAGGTGTGATAACTACTAGACTTTGATTGACTTGATTTTCTGATAAACGTTTGAAAAGAGTTGTAAGTATGTAATGATGCAATATCTATATACTATCGAGAGTCGTGATTCAAGTAGATAAGTATTGGAGTAATAGTCAATTCTTTGTTGAATTTCAAGAAATTGTGTGAGAACATGGTTTTTTACATTAAGTTTATGTAATTTCAGTTACAGTTTTTCGACAATCAACCTAAAAATGGATAATTATCATAGTTAAAAGTTATGATGAAAAGATCTAAGCAATATTAATGTTAAAAAGTTCGTCTAATGTTTGCTCTTATGTTGTGAAAATTTCGAATAGTTTGGTTTGAAATATGAAATGTTTGTAAAAATTAAACTTTGTATTCGTGTATGTTTTGCATTATTAAATTGTAAAGATAATATTCATATTTGGAAAATGTTGTTGGGTGTTTTAATAATTTTCTGCTAAGTAGATAAAAACAGATGTTAAAATTCTGTGCTATTAAAATATATAGGATCAAGAATAAAGTTTGATGAAAATAAGTATTGTAAAAATTCAGAAATTTTGAAGTGTAAGATGAATCATGTCCTAATTTGATTAATTATATGGGTAGAGTAGCTTTAATATGTCAAGTGTCTAAAGCAGCAAGAAACGATTTTTTAGGTTTTCTAGAATAATAATAATAATAATAATAATAATAATAATAATAATAATAATAATAATAATAATAATAATAATAATAATAATAATAATAATAATAATAATGATAATAATAATAATAATAATAATAATAACAATAATAAAAGTATACTTTTGTTGTAAGATTTCGAATGCAGCCAAGACGTGAAAAATATAAGTATGAACCCTTTGTAAAGACATTCAAACTTTTTTAAAAGTTTAAGTTTAGTAATATAGTGTAACAATATATGTAAGCAAATGTATTTCAAAGTTGAAAATTTGTGTAAAAAATTGTCTTTTCTTGAAAATTGATATTTATTTTTGTTTAATTAATGATACTTATTACATTTTTGTTGTTAAAAACTAAAATATACATTTAATTCTTCTGTTAAAATTGATATATCCGTGTTGGAGGTGAGAAAAAATAGTGTAAAACTAATAAAATTTGTTTAAATTCGTCTTTTTATTCTTAAAATTAATATTTTCTATTGTTTAGAATACGTAATAATAACTTTTGAGGAATGTATAACCGGAAAATGTTAAAAAATCTTAGAAAATTGGTATTAAAAATATTAAATACAGTTGCTTCAATGATATCTTTTCGATATGTAAAGTAATTGTAGCATTTAGAAATGTACTTCTGAAGAATGTATAATCGGAAAATGTTAGAAAATCTTAGAAAATTGGTGTTAAAAATATTAAATACAGTTGCTTCAATGATTTAAAAAAAAAAACTCTGTTAAAAAATTCTGTATGATTTCAAGTGAAAATAATCTGAACCTGAATACATGGTATTTAAAATACAAAATTCACGATTATGAACTAATGTTGAAAACATGGGTAACATTAAATATACAGCTAATATTTAATTATAGATTAGAAAATTCTTAAAGTGTATCCAAATTTATTAAATATAGTATTGAATACAGTGAATAAGTGAAATATGTGAATAAGTATTGATATTTCTATGTTGCTTTTGAAAATACTAGTGTAAAATTATTCAAATTCGTCTTTTCTTTAAAATTGATATTTATTTTTGTTAAATTAATGATACTTGTTAAGTTTTTGTTGTTAAAATTAAAATATACGTTTAATTCATCTGTTCGAAATCTATATTTCCAAGTTGCAGTTCAAAAGACTATTGTAAAACTAATCAAATTCGCTTAAATTCACCTTTTCCCCTTAAAAAATAATATTTTTATTATTTTGTTTAATTAATTATACTGATTATGTCTTCCAAAATTCAAATTTTGGGATATTGCAGTAACTGTTATGAAATTGGAGTGCATAAAATGTCTCTTTTTTTCTCCCAGACTTCTAAATATACAAGAATGAGAGGTCGTTGCTTTGTCCATTTCCCTACCTAAGGTAAAAAATTGAGGGAGATGGAGGTGAAAAGACATGGTGAGGGACTTCGGAGGAATAAGTTTTGGTTTCAATATGACGTCACAAGAAGCAGGTGTTGTTTTCAAATTTGTGTGTGTGTGTGTGTGTGTTGAGTATTTATTGAAATGTGTTAGTTTATGCATTAAAATTCTACTTAGTATATAAAAGTATGATGAAATTTGCATTTAGAGTAAAAGTTAACCAAATTCGTTTAATTCGTCTTTTTTCGTTAAAAAATCATTAGTTTCCTTTGTTAATTGTTCAATTATTCAAATTCTTTGAGGTAACGACTGTTCAAAAACTAAAAAATATGTTTAAATTTCTATTTTACGTTGTGTATTCTGATTTTATATTAAAAAAAAATAATAATAAAATATGAAGAAATTAGCTAAAAATTTAATAATTTCCGTTGTTTTGCTTAATTAATAATATTCATGAAGGAAATGGGAGTCCAAAACTGGAATGCATGCTTAAATTTCTTTCTATCAAATTGATATTCTGAAGTTTGAGTTGAAAAAATCGTAAGAAATCAGTCTTTTTCTATAAAACTTGATATTTTCAATTGTTTTTTACTTAGTTAACGATACTCATTAAGGTTATAGCTGTTGAAAAACTGAAATGTACGTTTAAGTTTTCTCTCTTAAGTTGATAAAAATAGTAAAAAATCAGTCTTTTTCTATAAAACTTGATATTTTCCATTGTTTTTTACTTAATTAACGATACTTATTAAGATGTCTATCAAGCAAAATTCAAATATATGTTTAACTTTCTTGTGTTAAATTGATAATCTCATCTTGTATTTGAAGAAATCTAAATAAAATGGTTGAAAACTGAGATTTTAATTGTTTCGCTTAATTAATAATACTCATTAAAATTACGGTTATGCAAAATTCAAATATAAATTTAATCTTCATCTTATAGTATGATTGAATGTTGAGATGTGATTGATAATATTTTTTGAATTGGGAAGGTTGTTCACCTCTCTGTTATAATAGAATGTTCCTTTTTTCCACTAGGGGGCGTTCGGGGAGGGGGATGCATAGTGGGGGCAGGAGAGTGGCGGTGGCACGGTGGGCGCAGGAGGGACAGCCACAGGGACGGCCACAGGGACAGTTCCTTGTTCCTGCGGCTGAGCTTAAACTCTTATTTCCCTACTACTCGCGACCAACCGGCATCACTAGCAGCACTGAAAGATGCCATCCGCCAAAATGTGTCAGCCATAATGCAAGAATGCTACTCTATGCTGTGAACGACAAGGTGCCTCGTCTCACAGCTGTACTTCTGAATGATGGAGAGCACGCTGAACATTTACTGTAGTACTAATTACCTGCAATTAAGCTGAATTGTAACTTGTCAACATTTTTTTTTTCATTTGTAAATCATCTTTTGCTGCATTAAATCACTATAGAGCCATTTGATGGTCGCCGACAGCACTATTTTTTTTTTTTTTTTTTTTTTTTTTTTTTTTTTTTTTTTTTTGTCACTGCCATACAAAACCCGGTTCCTTTTACATCCGTTTAGTGCAACCATACGTTTGTATCTTGATTCGTTTTCAAATTATTCATTTTTAAATTTGTCCTGACTTTTGTATCATCCGGTATAATACCATGCATTTGAGCTCAATTAATCTCGCACGAAATGATGCAAGGTGACACCAGGGTTACTATTCTGTTCACTATTCTGAGAAGGCCAGGAGAAAAGTTGCCCAACGACAAAAATTAGAATTTAATATTTCAGAAAATGTGTCAGTGATGACAACTCACAATTAAAAAGAACTAAAAACTACTTAAATTTAAAGTGATTTATCAGGTTTGATTACAATAAAAGTGTAAGTATCAAATAAAAATTTCAAGTACAG